>WBNM01041305.1:0-308213 GCA_013399055.1 Ramphastos sulfuratus
CCATTCTATGATTCTCTGATACTCACCTCACCCCACAGTTTTTGTTCCTGTGATGAAAAGGCAGTTTCTTCACTTGACTACTCTTGGACACTAGTGTGGGCACATTACCCCCCCACAGGCAGTAAATAACTTCACCTCTTCAAGGTGACACACAAATATCAGCTGGTTCACGAGACATAAAGCACTAAGAACATTACACACTGCCTTGCCCACGTACTCAGGAAGAGGAAAAAGCATCCTCAAAAAGCCCAGCAATTGCTGCTTATTTCACTTAGAAATGGTGCAAGCTGCTGCTTACTGCACATCACCACAGTGCATGAAGTAGCTGAATTCATCAGCAAAGCTGAAAGCCAGCACTACAGTTTCAGATCCTTTTAAGAGCCCCCAGTTGCAACACAGAGCAAAGTCTGATGCTTTCAGCCTGCCATGAAGCTCAGCGAGAGGCTGCTGAACCAACAAGCTCAGGCTCCAGCAGTCTGCTAGCCTGGGAAGCAGCTACACCACAATGGCTGAGAGCAGGTTTGCTTTTAGACCTTGCAACTCCTGTCTGAAAAGATAGAGGAGAGCTTCTAAGTGTTCCCTAGCCAACAATCCAACCCCAGCTGAGAAAGTCAGGCACACACAAGTTCCCCATTCTTCCTGAATTCTGTGCTGGAGGAGCTGCAGTCTTTTGTGTTGAAGGGTTTCACATTCATGTTCTGTAAGTGTCCCATGCAGACATCAAAGGAAAACATTAAACTTCCTCAGCAAGCCTTAGGCTAACTTCAGAGGCTGCATCAGTGCATAATGTTTAGCAGTTGGATCACAGTAATTCATGAAGAAAAGAAACTGCAGGACGCCCACAAGACATTCCCCACATATTTCCATAAACAGGAATATTTCTGCTGAATTACTGTTCACATAGCAAAAGGGGGGAAAAAAAAAGGCAGCAGGCAAGACAGTACCGTGGCTGTGCTTGGCCTGTGCCTCTCTGCTCTTGTTGCCATCCCTTTCCACTGGATAGCAGGTATAGGAGTTCAAAGAGAAAAGGCTGAAAAAAAGAGTCTGAACAGCACAGAGTAAGGTAGAAAGCAGCATCACATCTGTCACTGAGACAGCAAAGATGCTGTTTACACTGCTGAGTGTCTATCATGGTAGCTGCTCCCCCAGGCCCCACTAGAATATGATGCAGAAGGCACATTTCTCAGAAAAAGCTCTTCTGACTCCATCCCTGGGGAGGTTTCACAACCATTGATTATCAAATATGTATTTTTCATAAACATTCTAAAACACATGGTGTGCCTGGGAAGGAAAAAATGTAACAACAAGTATCTTCCCTTTTTTTTTGGCAATTGGAAGGCACTGAAATGTGCTTTTAAACTACAGTCACCTGGCAGGGTATTTTTGTTTTTACAGTAAAGCCAAAGAGGATTAGGACACACTGTACTAATTCCTAAAAGCAGACAGTACCTGCTCCAAAGCTTTATCTTCCAAGCAGGCTGGACAGGCCAGCAGCATTTCAATTGCACAGGTGGGGAAAGAAAGGACAAAGACATGAAGTGACTTACTGAAGGTCACAGAGGAATCTGTTGCAGGGCAAGGCTGAGCTCCCAAAGTCTCAGTCCACTTAAGCTTTGGAAAAAGCAGTGAAACCAGAGTACGTTCTACATTTGGCACAGATTGCTAAATGATGCATGGCTGCAAGGGAACAAGAACCTCCACTCCTGCTAACCCAGACAGCAAAAGGAATATAAAAAGGGAAACTAGTTACTCACTCCACCCAATCTATCTGATCACCTTATATTTTCTGAGTCAATAAGAGCTCTCTTGGCCAGACAATCCAACCCACAGCTTAGATTTTATTACAAATCAGACACTAAACCACTTTCTCCCTCCAGCTGCAGAAGATAAAAGGCCAAGTAAGCAGGCAATATTTTGGTAACTGGCTTCATGTAACAGCACTGGATTCTCTTAAAAGCCTCCACATTGATTCTGCCCTTTAAATAGCAATAGCTTATTGAGAAACCTTCTGCCCATTTTAATGCAGAAAGTTTTCCTTAAGTAGAGAAGAAAGCGAAAACCTGCCCTGCCAAGGAATATTTGTCCAAGTTTTGGATGCTCAGTCCTAGCAAAACACTTTCAAGTCAATAAGTGAACACTGGTGCTGAAGGGCTAAGAGGGGAAACTTGGGGATGAAGAGGAAATAAAATATGGGCTGACACAGAACAATCCTGGGATCCAGCTCCAGCAGCAATCCAGCCAACGACACGAGTCACTGCTGCAGCTTGCACGGATCCAGAGGAGCTCTAAGCTCAAGGCATGCAAAGCAGCAGAGCTCTCATGTGGTCTCTGCACAACACAGAGCAAAAGGCATAGAGAAATTAATTTCATCAAGCCAAATCACCACCACCCTGCTGTTACATAAAATCCTGTTTTCTAGGGAACATTTCCAAAGATGGTGTCATTTGGGCTGGTTTGATTGCAGTGACATAGTCAAGTTCGAGAGGAGATTCTCTGCAGGCTGAGCAGCACTCTGGTTTGACAAAAAATCTCCCACTCCCTTTTCAATTTCTTCCTTCCATTTGCCACATTTTTGTGTGGCAAACAAGCACAGCAACTGCACTGCCTACTTCTCAGATGCTAATATAGGGCTGTGATGAAAGATTTGCGGAAGGCCTCGGGGAGATATTTGCAACCCAACTCAAACAGGTAAAAAGATGACTACTGGACCTGGCCTGGGAAAGTTTCCACAGGCACTGGAAGCTCATGGAGGCAGAGGCTGCCCTTCTGCTCTCGGTTTGGTAGCCAGTTGTACAAATTAGGACTGCACAATTACTCTTCCAAGATTTTTAATGCTACCAAGAATGTATCTTATTAAAGGTTTAGAACTCTCACAAATACAACCCAAAACCTCAAACCTTGTGCACTGAAACTGCACGACCCACTTAGTGCTTCATCAGCCACACAGTCCCAACACCAGGACAAATTTATACCCCAGCCTACAGTGGCCTTTTAGAAGGAGCAGACTGTACCCAGCCTGAGTTAATATTGCCATGATTCCATACACATGGCCTTGTGCTGTGCTTTCATCCTTCTCTCCCCTGTCCATATTTTAGCTGTCAGCATTCCTGGTCAGTTTCTGCATGCCTTGACAGCTAGAAGTTCACATTCCAAGCAGTCTGCAGCACTGGCATTGCCCTGCTGGAAGCTGCAAAGCTGGAAGGAGCACGGAAATGGAAGGAGGAGGGGAAGGTGAAAGCACAGGACATGCACAGCCTTGTGTTTGGCCCGGCTGGGAACCAGCTAGGTCAAAAAAGCAAGGAGAGCACAAACTCTGACCTACCATAAGAACAGTGAGTGAAACAAGTCTCCTTCTTTATCCAGGGACACCTTCTGTGTCCCAACAAAATCTAGCTGGTGATACCTTTCCCAGCAAAAACGCAGGGGAGCGACTGCCTCATTTTACAGGTATCTCAAGTGAGCACAGGAGCCTAGTGTCAGACAACTAATCCAAGAGCTTCAATGTATTTCACATCCAGACCTTGGCACAGACTGCTGTTGACATTTACATTTCAAAACATCTTTCTGTTGAGGAAATGTACAACCTTCTCCTCTTTAAAAGCTTGAGGCTTTGTGGTCCTCAAGGATACTTCTGCTAAGAACCACTGCAATTGTACCAGAACAAGAGCAACCCTCATGAGGCCCAGAATGACTCAGAGGTGACAGCCTAATAGGATGCCCATCTACTGAAAAACTGCAAAAAGCAAAATCGTGGCAGTCTGCAACCAGACTTATTCAGACCAGAAAACTTAACAGCAAATATCTGGCATGGAGACAACATCACAGAGGCACTCATCAGCCTGGCCCTTGCAGAAACCAAGAGACAAAGGAAGGAGACAGCCTCCAACGGTAGAAGACATATCTGAGCACAGAGAATCCAAGAGGACCTCCACAGCTGCTAGGATGTCAACTCTGTAAGGACAGGTGCCCTTGGTGAAAGGTGACACCTCCTAACCTTCACTATGCAAACAGCAAGAGGGGAAGCACTACAGTACAACCAGGCAGAGCACCTCTGCCCGCCCTGCTCCTGCCTTTCTCCCAAGGCTGCTCCAAGAAGCTGAACCAGCTGAAGTTTCATGTACACACACAGAGCTCACAGGGCAATTTCCTCTCATCTCAGCTAATAAATCTCACGGTGTGCCTGTTTTTTCTGAATACAAATTTTGTAAGCTGGATAAACTTCACGGAACAGTTGATTGCCAAGGCAGCCAGAACCTGGTAACTTGATGCCTGAACACAGCCAGGCACTGCAGGCTCCAGCAGGCACTCTGAGAAAGGTTTTCACACTTCAGAAAGAGATCCTGCTGCTGGCCTGCTCCCTCTGCAAAGCCCCCTGATTTAATGGCTCTGTAAGCTTTTAAGTTACCTTATCCTCAAGGCCCCTTGTGATCAACAGATCAGAGAGGACAGAATCTTCCCAGCTGAGAGCACATCCTACCATCCAACCCTTGCTTTTTCACTGCATGGTTTCCTGGCAAAACCGTGAGTGTTAGAGCAACAACTCCTCAGTCTTTTGAAAGCATCAGAGAACCTTCCTTTAGGTAAGGACTTCAGTGCAGCCGCTGGTGCAGCTCAGAGTTTAACAGAGAGAACATTCTCAGACACTTCCCCTCCAAACCAGGATCGTGCAACCACCCTCTGGCTGTGCTGACAAGCATGCACCTGAGCAGGAAGTGTTGAGAAGGTAATTCACACAGCCCTGGCCATCAGCTGGAGAGCTGGAAATGAGGGAGGAAGCAGTACCACGGGAAGAGACAGACCACCTGTGTAAGCACTCCAGAGCCCCAAATTTGGAACCCTCTCTCCTACAGCTATTTTTATGGCCTCTTAAAACAAAACTGGCAGTTCACAAATAGTGGTCCTCTAGGCAGGGAAAAACTGCTGTGCCAGTGGAAGCCAGGCACTTGCACAGCCACTGACCTGCAGCGCGAGCGAAGCGACGCAGCCTTCCGCTGCCCGAGCAGGAGGCATCCGCACAGCCCCCCCGGGCGAGGCCAGGCACCTACCTTGGAAATGAGCTCATCGTGGTTGGCGAGGTGAGCCCTGCAGTGAATGCAGCTGTAGGTCCTGTGGCACGAAGGCAGATATGCCTGGAAAGTCTTGGACCTTGTCATCTTCACCATTGGAGCCACTGAGCGCTGGCTGAACTCTGGGGTGGCCCAGGAGGCACTCCCGCAGGACGGGTCGCACGGGAAACAGCGGAAGACACAGGTAAAGGCCGTGGTTTGGCAGGGGATGGGTGTGGGGCAGGCTCCACACGCTGGTGACCGCTTCAGAGGAAGAGATTCCAGCAGAAGGAACGAGGGACTTGACACAAACCTAAGGTCAGAAAGGAAGAGAGACAACGCTCAGCTCGCAAAGGTGACAGCAGTCTCCTAGCCCATGGGATGACCTGGGCTTTGCTGGAGAGAGCAGGGCAGAGTCAGAGCAGCCAGGAGGCAGCTGTGGTGGCTGCAGATTGCATCAAAGGGGATAAGTTTTTATTCACAGCTCAGCCACTGACTCGCTGACTACTCTCATATCTTCCTGGCTCTGTTCACAGGCTCACAGGATGAGAGGGGTTGGAAGGGACCCAAAGAAATCGAGTCCAACCCCCCTGCCAGAGCAGGACCAGACAATCTAGTGCAGGTCACACAGGAACACATCCAGACAGGCCTTGAAAGGCTCCATCCAAAGAAGGAGACTCCACAGCCTCTCTGGGGAGCCTGTGCCAGTGCTCTGGGACCCTTCCAGTCAAGAGATTCCCCCTTGTGTTGAGCTGGAACCTCCTGTGCTGCAGCTTCCATCCATTGCTCCTTGTCCTACCCCAGGCAGCAAGTGAGCAGAGCCTGTCCCCTCGCCTCCTGACATCCAGTCCTCTTAGATATTTATAAACATTTACCAAATCACCTCTCAGTCTTCTCTTCTCCAGACTAAATTGTTGTCTACTGCCTTCCTCTAGCTCCAACATTCACAACCTGTGCTCTCCCAACACTTAATGGAATTGAAAATGATTACAGAAGTGCTAAGATGATGTTTTTCGTCAAGCCTGGTCTCCCAAACACCTCTGACAAACTGCTCATCAAGGCCCAACTCTGCACCACCCTTTGAAGAAGTCAGGCTCAGTTAGCTAGAGAGAAAGTTGGGACCCAGATTCAGCCCTGCCAGATGCTGTCCTGTGTGACTCACTGGCGAGACACTCAGGAAGCCCACGGGAAGGCTGGGAGCTGGACCTGGGTTTCCTCAGCCACCAGAAAAGTGCACAAGTCACCAAACCAGTTCTGCTCTCTCATCTGCCCCAGTTTCCACAAGGGAAATGCAGGAACACTGCATCACACTCTCCTTTGTAATTCCCTGCAAGCTCTGAAGGAAGAAGTTTATAGAGTAACTGCACTTTAGTTTTTTTTTTTTTCATACTCAGAACATCTGACAGCAGTCAAAGCAAGAAACAATCTCCCAGGACTATTCTTGATAGCAAGAGACAGTTAAAAACCCTCTTCAGGATGGAAGCATCTTTTTACTCTCCAATGGCAACTGACAGAACCTGCAAGGCACCTCAAGCCTGGGTCTTCTTTTTTGTTGTTGTTGGCTGAAACCAGTTTTGCTGATCCCACATCTATAAGCTTTTCCATCTACAAATGTTTCTTTTGAGGATGGAAGCAGCACAAAGGATAAGGGAAGCAGCATAAAGGATAAAGCAAGCAGCTCCCCTCCCTCCTCGATACATGGCGTGCATGCATGCTCTAGAAATTAATCATGAACTCCGGCTGCTCCTCCCAGGAGGATTTTCTTTTCCATAAAACATGTGATTCTGCTCAGTTTCTGAGTCTCTGCATCAAATACTGAAACACCACCATCACCATCCAAAAAAAAAAAAAAAAAAACCAAACCCAAAAAACCCCCCCCCATGCCCTACCAACCAACCAGAGAAACCTAAAACTGAACCAAGAAATAACCCACACATGCAAACTGACCTGCAGTGGAAATTTCTGAAGTGGACAAAATAGAGAAGTCCAAGAGCTTAAGAGCTGCTCTGTCTCTAAGCTGGGCTGAGTAACTTGCTGCAGCACAGCTGATAATCTTGCAGGTTAGAATAAAGCCAGGCCAGGTCAGTACGTGGCTGCACTGCTAAAATAGCTCCTGGAGCTTGCGTGCTAAGCTGGCTTGGTTGCAGCTCGCAGCAGCAGCCACGCACCGCGCTGGAGGTAGGCTGCAGACAACAGCTGGACCGGGGCTGTTCTGAGTGAATACCTCTCTGGCTGGCCAAAGGGGAAGCTGCCAGAACAGCAGGGTGGAAAGCAGAAAGTCAGTTGGGGAATTGAAGGCAGGACCCCGGAAAATCATTGTAAGAGGCAGCCCAGCACAACCCACAAGCATCCCATCCAGGTGACCTCTTTGGCCCAGTGTTAGAAAATCCAACAGAGAGCTAAAAGGGTGATGGAGGGACCTGAACATCTCTCCTTAGAAAAAACACTGAGAGACCTGGGGCTGGTTAGTCCTGAGAAGGCAAAGCTGAGAGGGGATCGTATCAGCATCTAGAAATATGAGGGGTAGGTGTCAAGATGAAGGTGCCAGGCTCTTTTCAGTGGTGCCCAGTAACAGGACTAGGAACAATGGGTACAGGTTGGTACACAGGGAGCTCCACCTCAACATGAGGAGAAAATTCTTTACTGTGAGGGTGATGGAGCACTGGAGCAGGCTGCTCAGAGAGGTTGTGGAGTCTCCTCTAGGGACTTTCAAGACCCACCAGGATGCACTCCTGTGTGGCCTACCCCAGGTGATGCTGCTTTGGCAGGGGGGTTGGACTCGATCTCTAGAGGTCCCTTCCAGTCCCAAACATTCTATGACCAGTCAGAAGCATCACACAGTGACAACACCATCCAAGTCATAGTGAAAACAACCACAAAAATCAGGCTGAACTCATTACTGCTGTTTGCTGGGAAGCCTCATATGTGAGCACTGTCAGACAGTGAGACCTGCAGAAATCCTCCTCACTTTGCTACCAAAGCACCACTTACGGAAACCTCTGACTCCAACACTCCTCCTCTTAATTCTTCTTGTCATTGTCGAGAAAGAAGATCTAAGGTGGAGCAAGTCCAGAGGAGGCCACGAAGATGCTCAGAGAGCTGCAGCAGCTCAGGCTGAGAGAGTTGGGGCTGTGCTGCCTGGAGAAGGCTTCCAGAAGACCTTGGAGTGGCCTTCCAGTACCTGAAGGAGGCTACAGGAGGGCAGGGGAGTGACTATTGGCAAGGGCTTGTAATGACAGGATGAGGAGGAATGGGTTTAAACTGGCAGAGGGGAGGTTGAAACTGGATGTTAGGAAGAAGTTGTTTGCAGTGAGGGTGGTGAGACACTGGCACAGGTTGCCCAGGGAGGTTGTGGATGATCTTTGATCACATTCTGTGTTTCTGTCATCCACAACCTTCCCGAAGGTGTTCAAGGCCAGGTTGGATGAGGCCTTGAGCAACCTGTTCTAGTGGGAGGTGTCCCTGCCTATGCCAGGGGGTTGGAACTGGCTGAGCTTTGAGGTCCCTTCCAGCCTAAACTGTTCTGTGATTCTATGTCCAAGATGCTTCAGCGTTTCTGAAGGCATCACACGCTGATCCCTCTTCCAGCTGGCCAGCCCTGGGAAGCTCTCTGCAAGCCTTCTCAGAGACAAATTCCTACAAGCACAACATGGGAGGGGTGTCACAGGCTCAGAAGGACAGCATTTGGTGCAATCAAACTTTCATTATGACCACGCACAGTGCTCAGCGGGAGGCAAACAGCAGCAAGACCACAGGACAGCAGTTCCCTCCTTTTTCTGAAATACTTGTTTCTTCTGCTCTCCAGAAAGCATGGGAAAAAAAAAAAAGTCTTGCTCATCTGGCCAAGTGCTGATAAAGCATATCTATCATGATCATAACAGTCAGCACTTACATAGCATTTTTCATCCTTAAAGCTCTTCGCAAACACTAATCAGATTAACCTTTCCCAATTAAAGTTACAGGGAGAGCTTTGGGAGACCCATCCTGACACAGAAGGGCTCTCTTCATAGCTTCTTAGGAATGAAATCTCCTCTTGTTCAATCAAAAAGGGTCTTGTCAGGAATTTCTCTAGCCAGCCTGTAGCTAAGCAGACTGCCTGTGCGCTGTTTGGTAGACAGCTGCATCTCTGGATTTCAACAGGGCTTCTCTTTTACACTCACTGGAGGAGTAAATCAGGTAGTCCTCACCTGTGTCCTGCCCAAGGTCTCCACATACACCAGAATTTTGTTAAAACTGAGAAAGTTTTGCATCAACAGCATTGTTTTTTCCCTCTGAGATGAGAAACACTTCCAGGACTGAACCTTAAGTCAGCAACAGGCCAAGAACAAGATGCAAGCCAAACCAGAATCCTTCTTCGTTTTCTGCTGACTAGATGTAAATCAAAGCAACACATCCCAGCCATCCTGAACTAACCAAGTGCCAACCTTTACAGTCACAAGACAACAGAACCACCTCCAAATTTCAAGTCCCTGACTCAGCAGCTGATATGCTATATCCCAGCTGTAACAGAGCTCAGAACCTGGAATTTGTGAGCCATGTGCCTTGTCCTCCAAGCGCGCAGAAGCAGGAGACTAAATGTGCTCTTCCTGGGGTCAAAGGCAACTGGATTCCAAGGCAAAGCACCAAGACCTGTCTGAATGGAACAGATGCATTGGATAGACCATCCAAAAAGCACAAGGAAGGGCTGGTAGTCTCTTTACCTGATTTCCAAATGAGAAAACAGACTGTGGCTAAACCTTAAATGCTGTTGACTTGTAGCAAAATGGTACAGGTACAACCTCTTCTCTCCTTTCCTTCAGCATTGACAGGTGAACAACCCAAACATCAGCTTTACTGCTTCCCTCCCATGCTACCATGCCAAACATTTATTTTCTGATCAGCTGCCCAGCATGGCAGCACAACAGCTGGGGAAAGCAGCCCATGGTGATCCTCAAAGCCTAACATAGAATTAATATAAAAGCAATCCCTTAATTTGTTGTTTGCTGGTTCTCCTTTGCCCAGGCCTCCAAAGCATCAATGCTTCTCAGCAAGTAGAACAGGAAATACTATGACTGCATTTATCTAACAGAGAAATGAACACACAGACACAAATTATCTGCTGCATGCAGCTTTCTGCAAAAGCATTTAACAAGCACTCATTTATTTGACCTCATAACACATTTAACGTCAGCAAAAACGTTTTGACCTTTTAGAAGTGGACAAAAAAAAAACCCCAACATTCAAGTGAGATGATATCAGAGCACAGATTAAGATTAATTGCAATTCCTGTTCTTGCTGTGCTGAGAAGGCAAATCAAACTGATCTCTTTGCTTAAGGCAAGGGAGAGAATAAAGATTTGTGAGCTAAGATCTTGGTGGGAAACCCAGGTAAGAAGAAACTGCCTTGAAATCTTCAGATAAGCTCCTCTCTGGTAGCCACATAAAAAGGCACTGCCTTTGTACAGCATGCAGCTTGAGTCTGAGCTATCAAGAGCTCTGTCCTCATCCTAGTAAGAGATACAGGGGAAAAACAATAGGAAATGCATTCTTACATCCTATGAGCACAGCTAGTAGCTTGTAAAGACCCACTTCTGTCACAAATATCAGCTCAAAATGCATAAAAACAAGGATCTGTGACGCTCAGCAATGCAAAACCCAACCTCCCAGATTTTTTTCCTGTCCTAGCAGCAAACACAATTGAATTAAAATACATTTAGCAGCTAACAGTGCACTCATTCTACTGCAGAACAAAGGCAGGGGGATGATTTTGGGCTGTGGCTCTGGTTTTTCAGAACGAGTTAATGTTCATCAGCCTCACTGACAGTGGGCAGTAGCCGAGCCATCCCATTCAATTTAAAAACAAAGAGATGCTTTGACTGCTTTATCATCATGCCCAATACTGTTAGAGAGATAAGCATCTGTCACCAGCAACATAATCCAGCAGTTTTCTTTTATCTTTCTTCAAGAGAAATTTATCTCTGGGATGGACACACTCACATCCAGGGAAGACAAATCTGGGCCTATTAATCAGTCCATGAGAAGTCAGAAGATTGGTTTAGACAAAAAGAAAGGGTTCTAAGGAAATAAAGCTGATCAACATCTTTTGCTGTGGCTCTCAGTGAGAGAATGAGCTGAAGGCCCTGCCTGCATGCCCTGCCTGTGCTGGAGCTGCTCAGTCCTGCTGAGGTCTAAGCGGATGCTGCCTCCACGAAGGAGAAACCACGACACCCAATTTGCTGTTTGAACAACTTTTTGGTTCAGTATTCAGCCTCCACCTATCCCACAGCCACTTTTCACATGAAGCTGTCAGCAATTCAGGAAACATTAAGAAAAGGAGAAATGCCAAGTCTGTGCCAAACACTTGCTAGACAAGGCTACTGCTTGTACACGTCCACATGCCACGACAGCAGAGAACAAAACCCATCACACCCAAGCCTCACTTTGCATAAGCCCCATGTGCCATGCAGCTCAGATGCAAATGTTCCTGCTCATTCTGGTAGGACAAACACCAGGTTTGTTGGGTCTGAGGGTCTGTTTTAAGGATGACTTCATTTTTAAGAAAAACTGTAGTCTGTGAAGCACTTACTAGAACATAGCAAATGCTAACAGCAAGCTGCCTGCAGCAGGTCTGAAAACCCCTGTCTGTTTGGAAACCTGACCTTTCTTCTTTGGTGTCTCTTCTCATTGAAGAGAGCAAACTGAAGATAGACTTATGCTGAGTGCAATGAAAACACAGGAGGAATTGGGTTCAGAGTGTCTTCTGTTCCTACTAGGTCACACAGTGCAGCAGCCTGTGTTGCTCTGGGGCCTCAGCACAACTCTAAGAAAACACTGGAGGTAAGCACACTTGCCACTGTTTTCTTGACATGGAAATTGCCTTAACATTGCTTAACACACTGCAGTTTGCAAGAGGAAGGCTGGTTTCTAAGGTGATACACTAGAACTGGGTCTGGGTTTAATGCCCAGTTTTGCTGGTCTTTGCCCTAAGGAATAAAAGGTAGAATCAGAATTGCAAGTGCTGAACCCTCAGAGGCACCTGGCACAGCTCAGGAGCTTGCACACTCCGATGAGGTCGTGTTGCAACAAAAGACCCTGGGTGGGAGCAGCTCTGGAGGTCCTCACTACCATGAATGACTGCAACAGCTTTGGAAAAGATGGAAGTCAGATCATCTGCAGGTAGTAGGATGGGCACTGTGAGAGACCCTGAAAGAAAGGACAAACATTCTGAATTCAAACAGAACGCAGGGGAAGGCCAAGAAAGGAGTTCAAACAGCACAGGGAAGTACACAATGTACCTTTACTGACTCTGGTGTTATGTATCTGAAATGCATCAATTCCAAACTCCTGCTAAGGTGACACTGCACACAGCTCAGCACCACCACCAAAGCCATTACTTCTACATGAACTGTATGCACCCTTCTCCAAAGCTCCTTGAGCTCATTCTTCAAAACCTTGCAAGCCCTTGGAGACAGGAAAACAGGAGAAATGGTGGAAGATGACCAACAGGAATCCACTGCATTTCCTTTTACCAGATACATGGAGACAACTGCTGCATAAATATAGTAAGGAGCAGGCTTCTCACTTAAGACTGCCTTCAACTAGAAACATGTCTAAGCTCCTTTATTCCTCTGGTTTATCTCCTAGCAGATCACTTCACTTCTGCAGGCTCAAATTCTCTCTTCTGCACACTGGAGACAGCACCACTAGGAAACACTTTGTAGTTCTAGGGGGGAAAGGATCTGGATGGATAGATGCAAAAAGGAGAGAGTGATGAAGAAAGGCACTGAAGACAACTGCCAGGGAACCACTAGAGGGCATCAAGAAGAGGTCCAGCGAGAAGCGATTAAAGATCATCTGACCATAGTGAAGCAGGCACCAGGCCAAGCAAGCTGCACCTGCCCTGCTCCACATACCACAGCCTGCCCGGCAGGGAAAACTCCAGAGCTGCGATTCTGCTAGAGAGACATCAATACTCAACTGTCAAAACTGCCACTGCCATGATATTAATCACACTTTGAAGGTTGGGGGTGGTTTTTGGGGGTTTATTTTTAAACCTTTTTTTCTTAAGCCCAGCAATATGTCAGTCCATGGTCTGGCACAACTCATCAAAAATAGACTCAGCAACTCAAACCTCCTGGTGTCTTTCTCTCTGCTGAAGATGCTTTCTGTAATGTGGAAGGCACATAAAAATGAGGGGAAACTTAAAAGGAACAAACAGCAAATCTTGAAAATATACTTTTAGTTCTGTTTTTTTTTTCCCCAACTCTGTCTAGCTTTGTCATCATAGAATGGCTTAGGTTAGAAGGGAGTTTAGAGATCATCTACTCCAACTTCCCCACCATGGGCAGGGACACCCCACAAATAGACTCAGCCACTCCCAAGCCTTGAACACCCCCAGAGAGGAGGCATCCATCTATTCCAGAGTCTCACCACCCTTGTACTGAAAAACTTATTCCTAAGATCCTGTCTAAACCCACTCTCCCTCAGCTCAAATCCATTCCCCTTTGTTCTGCCTCTGACACCCTTATGGAAAGTTCCTCTGCAGCCTTCCTGTAGGATCCCTTCAAGTATTGAAAGGCAGCTCTAAAGTCTCCCCCAGAGCCTTCTCTTTTCCAGGCTGAACAACCCCAGCTCCCTCAGCCTATCCTCACAGCAGATCAGCCCTTGGATCATCTTTGTGGCCCTCCTCTGGACTGCCTCCAACAGCTCTGTGCCTTTCTTATGATGTCACTGTATGCACTACCAACCCAGAGCTTTGTTTTTAACCTTTCAAAAATTGATCTTGACACAGTTGATTTACCTTCTGCCAATGTGAAGATTAAATCAAAGGCTGAAGTTTCACCTTTTTTTAAATTTTTTTAAAAATAGCTAACATCCACACCAGTGGATTTTCAGGTTCTCAACTGCAACCATCTGGTGAGAAGCAAGTCCAGAGGACTCCAGAATCCAAAGCAAAAACTGTATCATGTTGAACTACAGCACACAACTGACTGGAAAGTGCAGGAACAGGTTAAAGTGGTTCAGTAAAGGCAGTGCAGAGAGGCTTCTTTCCTGACTGCAGACTACAGAGACCAGATGAGACCACGAGAACTTTCTGACTTCATTTACAGATTTCAGGCTGCACTTGGACCACTTGAAGTGTCAGAGCTGCTAACTCATCTCTCCCTGCAATTCAGAACAAAGCACACTGTTCAAAACAATCTGCTCAGACACACCACAGACACCCCTGGGAGGCAGGGAAGGGAAATCATTCTGGAAACTTTAATGGAAACCTTCCCTTTGCAGAGGACAGCCCTGGCACAGGACAGCATGGACAGACCCTGTCCCACAGGGCTGCCTTCAGAATCCGTTACCTTTTCTGGGCTCTGAAACCACAGGAACAGGGCCTGCAAGACTCAGCCTGTACCCAGGAATGACTGACACCTCTGGCTGAATCCTCTTCCCACTCTCCTACGAGTTGCCTGGCAGCAGTATCTTTGCAATGCAGAAGAGCCTGCGCTGCTGATAAGAAGCAGCGTGGCAAGGATGATAGCTGCAAGCTGCCCACCTTTGCTTTGCAGGTACACTCCATCACAGCAGAATTCAATATCCACTTACAAGAGGTGCCAGCATGCATTACCAAAGGCAGGAGGAAGCATATGTGCAGGAAAACATTGGGGCTGGCCAGCAGAAATTTGAAACAAGCCAGCACTTACTTCTGCTCCTACCAGCAAATCCCACTTGTGCCACAAATAAACAAAAACTGCCAACTGGGCTAATTTAAACCAAAAATGACTCAATTTCCTCCTTAACATTTCCTGAAAACTCCTTCCAGCATCCCCCCACGGTGGGTGAACAGTTCTTCAGCTGAGCTGGCCAAACAGGCAGGATACACTCCAGGGAGGCAACAGCAATGGCTCAGTCAGATGCAGCTCTTCAGTTCACAGCCATCCTTCTGCTGAGGCAAGCTATGTGTTCCATCTGATGACCACACTATGAGCCATAGATCATGGACGTCACACTCTGCCAGCACTAAGCATATGCCAACTGAAAGAAGACCCTCATCTTGCTACTGTAGTGCCAACCTGAACTAGAGACACCACAAACCCCCTCTTTCCATCCATCTGACCAACAACTGACAAAATGGGAACACTCCATCTTCCCAACTACTGCTCCTCAGTTTCAATTGCAGAACACTCTAGCTATCCAAATCATCTCACAGCATGACATTTTTTGGTGCTCCTCACATTGCTCTATTATCTTTCTTCCTGGCAAGTGTAGGTATGACTCGGATTCAATTAATTTGGTCTGCTGGCTGGATCATCTGTTTCCCTGATAAAGGCTGAGCACTGACAGGGAACACAGTGAGAACGTTTATCTGCTGCAAGAATCCTTCCAATATCCTCCAAGTCATTTCTAGCTGAAAGAAGGATCTGCCATAGCTGCCTGTCATGACGTACCATTTGCAAGCTCCCCTTGTCAAACCCTCCACGTTTTCATCTGCTCATGAAACCCATCTGCTCAGAGGCTCCTTCCCAGGAGTATCTTTAAGCAGCCTTGCACTGCCCAGAAGCACATCCATCATGGGAGAGACAGTGACTTGATTTTCTCCCCTGGTACGTCTGTCTCTTTTTCTGAGCAAAGCTAAGGATCAGATGTTGAATTCTGACCAGCCTCTGCCAGCACCACTTTTTATGCAGCAGCTCATGTGCATGCTTCCCATGGCAGCTCAGTCATCACCCTCTCAGCTCTCATTCCCACTGAAGGTACAGCAACCCATCTGTCAAGGGGACAAAGCCAGGTGAAGATTTATAGCTTCAGTCTCCACTTGACAGTTGTTTTATAACCAAATCTAGTTTCGGATGGGTCAAGTCAGCTGCTACCTTGCCAGTTTCTGTCATAAGTTCCTCCTGGATATCCTCACTAGCCTGCAAGTTCCTGCCAAGCTATGTGAACTGACTCACCTCTTAGAGTTCTGGGTGTACTGACACACGCTTGAGCTGGGAGATCCTGGGATTCTCGTTAAGACTCCCCCCCAGTTAATTATTAACTCCACCTTTTTTTGTGATGCTGGTCAATCTGTTTTTAATAACATCTTGCCTGAGCCACCCTTTAGCAGTATTTCATCAGTGAAACTTCAATCTTCCAGAGTCCTGTGGCTGAGCTAGGTCACACCGTGCTACATTTTTGTCCTCATCATGAAGTCACTGCCAACATGAAACAGGAGAAGTGAGAGTCCAGCTCTGACAACACTGCCTCCCCCCACCCTGCCCCCTCAGCAAATCAAACCTTCTCTGAAGGGCAAATTCAAAGCATGGTTGGCTTTTGAAACTTTTCGATTGCCTTTGCTTGACCTTGGGAGTTTATTTCTGTACAAGTCACAACTGCAGCGAAAGAGAGAGTCACAAAGCTAAGTATTTTCATAAGGCACCAAAACACCACCCCCTGAACATGCTGTACCTACACTAGAGCAGGTGTAAGAGGAATCCTCTCCAGCTGAATGTGTAAACCTGCTCCAGGAGGCCGGAAGGCAGCTCTTACTGGTTGGATTCCCATAACTTCCAATGACTCATACTGCCTGGCACTATCATTTGTTAAAGCAAGAGTGAAGCAGGCTAATAGCTATTTACTAAAAACAGAGGAGTGTGATTAGCTTTAATTAGAATTGTCAAGTGACTCGAGATTGTCAGGTACAAGAGGCAGGAGAACTAAGTCTCATTAATTATGCTATTTCCTGCAGCCTTAAGTGGCTTGGCCAGTCCAGTGACACTTCCGGAGACCAAGCTGCTCCCGACACAGCCTGAATCAGCAGCTGGAAACGCTCAGACAGGCCTGGCAGATGTGCCTGTCGAGTAGATGGTCACACAGCCAGAGCAGAACAACAATCAGTTTGCCTACTGCAAGGCAGCTACCTGCCTGGACAATCGAGGAGCACAAAGGCAAACATTAGACACGGCAGGAAACAGACCCAGAGAGAGGCAACTGCCAAACTTCATGGAGGATGGAGAGCAGGGACTGATGAGGCCAACAGGGAATGCAACTCAGGCACAGGACACAGTGCTCCTGAGCTGCAGCCTGCACAGAAAAATGCATTTTCTTCCCACCACAGGAGACAAACTATAAAATGCCTTTGTTTAAGGGGAAAAAAGAGATCCAGATCCTCAATTGGCATCATACCACCACCACACACACAGATTTACCAGCTAAAGATCTCTTCTAAAGGACTGAAAAAAAACAGAGTCAGAAGAGTCCACTTCTTTGCACTCTCCTTGGCTTGTGGAAGCTAAAGGAAAACTATCCTTAGCCTTTAGCCACTGTGATCACATCTAGAAGGCCAGACTGCCAAATTAAGAAGCACAGAAAGAGGAAACATTCTGAAGGACCAACTTTCAGGTCTCTGCCAAGGAAGGGGAAAAAAGACCAAAATCACTCTGCTACACCATGTTCCCTTGCTATCACTGATCAGCCTCAAAGCAGACAACAGAATGGAACCCTTTCTATTCCAGACTCTACTTTGTGATCCCTCTTGAAGTCCACTGCTCTAGCACTTCATAGCTCACCTCTAACAAAGACTTTGCAAGAGTTCAAGCAAAGGTTTGCCAGCTAATGACCACAGCCCCATGAAAGCCCAGCTTTACTGGTGTTTCTTCAAGAGGCTTCCACACACAAGGTTGTGATGCAAGAACAAGAACTAAATGGGTTTTACTCCTCTGCAATCCTGGCAATGCTTGTGCCACACCAGATCGAGGAGCTCCCACTTTCTAAACTGCCAGCCAGGAGCTACACCAGAGTGACCAGTTCCTTAATTAAATTCTCTCTCAGCAACAGGTATTCAATCCATGAGTCAAGGAGCCTTTGAGGGAATGTGGATTTACAGGTAGTGATGATGCCTTCCTCAATACAACCCTGACTCAACTATCCACACCAAACAGCAAGGAAAGGAAATCACTTATTTAAAATCCAGAAGAGACGAGAAAGCTCAATGACTGGCACAGCTTTGCCAGTTATTCCAAGCCTGGCACCATGAAAGACACACCTGTAAGGAAAGCTTAAGGAAAAAAAGAGATAGAGGGAAGCATTTGACATCAGCAGCAGATGAAAGCAGTGTTTCTGTCCTCCCCACAACATTTCCAACTTGAGCTTCAAAGCACAAGGCTCATTTTAAAATGGTCTTCCAGCAAGAAACAAGAATCAGGGATCCAGCAAGAAAAGGAGAAATCTTAATTCTCTATTTGAGTGCTGCCACTAGACAGCAAACCATATTTACAGGGAACCAGAGGTGTGGATCCCAACGCGATGAGATCTTCACATCAGTGGGAGTGCTCTGCAAGAGTGAAATCACAAAATACATCCTCTCCAGGCAGAATGCTCTCATGGATTACAAGCAGAGCTCTCTCACTATCTGCTTGTTTACAACCACCTAACTCGGCAAAGGTCTCTCTGCGCTTCCCAGCGTAAGCTTTAAGCAACTGTAAACGCATTAGCAGGCAATCTTTATCTGGAGCATTGGCAGGCTCTGAGGAAGGCAGTCAGGAGGGCAGGTGCAGTGTCCTGCCCCTTGCCTCCCGACTATCCATAGACTAAGAACACTAATTTTGTGGGCCTCCCTCTTTTACAAGACAAAAGACCAGACAAAAGCAGGGACAGGCTCACTCCAGTAAATTGCAGGGGAAAGAGCTGAGGATTCGACTTCTCTTTCAAAGCCAATAAAAGAACATTTTAAACTGGAACATTTCAAATTGTTTCGGTTTCCAAAATCAGCATTAAAATCCACAGCTATGGACCCACTGCTCACTCCATGGCTACTTCTGTCATCTCAAAACTTCCCTGGCTTTTCTGGATCAAACTCAGAAATGGCTAGGGAGAAGGAGAAGGTGAAGGACCCTTAAGGATTTCACCTTCTGACCTGAGATCTCAGCACAGGGCCTCGTAAAAGAGGAAGCTGCTACGCCCTTATCAGAGGCTACAGCAACAACACAAATCAGCTGAGTTTCCCCCGCTCTGCGTGAGGGACCAGTTTCAATGCACCATGTGCAGCAATCACCTGGCTCTGATGCCAGGCATCACCCAGGGCCGAGAATGCCCTCTCCACAGGCTGATCCAAGCTTTCTACAATCTCTCTTTTGCCACATCAGGCATGATGTCACTTCTGTAGCACAGAGCCACAGTCTGCAGCTGGGCAAGGCCTGGTCTCCAAGGACTCCAGCAGCAGTGTTGGTAAATAGAGCAGCGGCAGGGCACTTCTGGTCAGCAGCCAGCCTTCTGAGCCGTGCTGGCAGCGGTTCAGGAGGTGTCCCCAGCAGCCGGGTGAGGATGCTGTACCTCTCCCTGGAATCACAAGCCTAAGCCCCACGTACGCCTCGGTGTGAGGCACGGATCTCACCTGGCGCTTCAGGCTCTTATTACGCATTTACACGCTACGGCCAGACGGCTGCTGGAGGACCACCACCCCCTACTCCTGCTCCTCCTCCAGCGCTTACCTGGCCCCGCGGCCAGCTCCTGCCCCGCTCCCGCAGATCCCTCCTGTTGATCGCCTCCCTGGCTAGAAGCGGCCGAGGCCAGACCAAGCCCTCTCACCTCGCTCCGGCCACTCTCCTGGACTCGGACCTGTTGCCCTCCCCGCGTCCAGCCCCTCGCCCAGCCCAGCAAACAAAGGCCGCTGCTGGCAGAGCACGACTCGCCCGCTGCCAGCCCCCGAGTGGCAACGCAGGCCCCCAGCCCTCTCCCCTGAGGCTGCCCCACTTCAGCAAGCGGCCGCGCCGCAGGGCAGGTGGCCCTGAGCACTCTTCCCCCGCAACCCACGCAGCCGCCCCGCTGCCCAACGCGGCGGGGGGGGTGGGTGTGGGGAGGAACGGGGGGACGGGCAGAGGACGCAGCTGTGGCGCAGCTCCCCACGGCGGCCTCACCCCGGCCCTGCTGACCATCCCCGGTCCCGCCGCCCGACCCTCGCCCCCCGCTGCACTCACTCGCCGCGGCGCGGCCGTCTCAAGCGCGTTCCCAGCGCAGACGGAGCGCGGCCGCCAACGCGCACCAGGCAGCCCCGCAGCGCCCTCCCCCTCCAACCAGCTCCCTCCCCTTATAGGTGCTCCCGCCAGCCTTCTGGCTCTGAGCGGCACGGCCGGACACCAATCATCGCCCGCTGGCACATAGCAACACCCCAGCGGTTGGCTACAGCCAGCCGCAGCCCATTTTTCCTAGACCAATCAGAAGGCCGAAGCGGCTGGGGCGCTCCGGCTCCTCCCCGGCGAAGGCAGCAGCTGGGCAGGCGGCAGCCAATGGAGGCGGGCCTAGCGCTGCCGGCGTGGAGCGCGGGGTTGGGGGAATAACAAACAGATGCGGCGCCTCTTAAAGGCGCAGGCGGTGCGCGGGGGATGCGCGGGGGATGCGGGGTTTTTGCCGAGGGGCACTGCGCCAGCCCTGCCGCGTCGCGCCGGGGCTCCGGCCCACGACCCTGCGGGAACCGCAGCCCACAAACCTTTTAGTGAGTGACCAGTTGGGGTTGGTCAAACCTATAAACACTAAGATGTCTCCGATTGGCAGATAAAACTTTCGTTTTCAGGTCTTCAGAGATAGATCTTCATCTGCCACCTCGCACCTACAACCAGGGGAGCATCCTGCTTTGGAAAGGCCTTGGCAAAGGAGAGAAGAGTGGGGGGAAAAGTAGATAAGTCTATTAGAAAGTGGCTACGGTTATTTCTTAATTTGCTTTTGATAACCAAAGCAATTAGTCCATATGCAGTAAACATAATGCAATGATAGCGGCCTCCTTTACACTGAGGTCCTTACAACTCTCCCCGAGGATGAAACCCACATCAATGGAAGATCACAATAAGCATAAGAACTAATTATAAATTGAGGTATTATATATATCTTGAAAAGCTCCGTGAGGTTCAGCCCACTGCGGGTTTTTCAGCGGTGATCTTGGCTATATCCCACCCCAAACCCTGCAAGCGCACTCAGCACAGCCCCAACACGCCCATGTACGTCCATACACACACAGATAGACGCACAGCTCCCAACACGCTGAGTTGGAGGCTTCTCCCCACACATTTTTCAGCTCCAGCTCACATTGTAAGTACTGGGAGCAGTAATTTATCACCCTATGAAGTACAGCTTGCTTAACATTTTCTATCTGCCCTTTTCTCACATCAAGGGATAACAAGGTTAGATATCTTGCTGGCTCGATAGTTTATCCTTGTTCTAACACTCAACCGCTTTAGTAAATTCTTAGTATTTTGAGCAATCCTCAGTTAATTATTGGTATTCTGCTCTCTATGTCCCATACATGGACTTTAAGGGGCAATACAAGATAATATTTCTCAGTTGTCATCCACTTCTTTATTTTCACATGTCAGTTTTCTAGTTTATATCCCGAATTAAACATTTTCTTCCAGAGAATCAAAACGCACCCCTCTGATGGCATTACCAAAAGAGCTGCCAGGTCACTAAGGGATTCTACAGACCAGACTTTGAAATCCTGACTGACATTTCCCCTTGTGAGCTACTGGAACTACCAAGTACCATTTAAATACTTCATTAAAAAAATAAAAGCCAAGCACCACGGCAGCGATCAGCTACTACATATAGTCGGATGAAAGAGGAAACGGTCCTGTTATCTCGAGATGGCTACGAGAGCAACAGCAGCCTACTCTGAAGGCTTACTTTAAGCTGCTTCTTTCCTTAGATAACCTCCTTCCTTCTTGAGCCCAGAAGCAGGAACCAACACACGAGTGCTAAGTGAAACCATATTTAACAGATCTAGACGGGGTTACGTGCAGGGGGAAGCGGTGAGAACATTTCCCTGACCTTTGAATCACAAAGACTTCAAAAGAAAAGTAACCGCGAGTACTCCAAGTCGAAACCATCAGCGACACAATCACACATCGTCGAGAGGCTGCTGCCTAGCAGGGAGGGTTTTCACCCCACCAAAAAGTGAGTTGCACTGCAGAATTTTCAGTTTGCAAATAAAATAATCCAGCCAGCAAGGAGAGCGTCAAGGTTCTTTACACGTACACAAAGCTCTCTGTTGTAATAAGCTTGCTTGAGGATGGTGGCTAACTGGAGTGACACTGATACAAGTTTAGCATCACTATGGAAATCCAGGGGCTTGCACAGATTTCGAGTCCCCAAAAGCCAAAATATTGTTAAAACTATGTGCTGAGCCCTGTGGTGTATGAAAACTGGAAGCTCGTTAGGGTAACGGTGCTTCGGCAGCAGCACTTCACTCACTTTTGAAAACTAAAATAGTTAGTTGGGTCCTTGTTAATTTCTCAGTGAGCCTTCAAGTCACACTTTCACCTCTGATTCTGCCTTACAGAAGCTGGTCATGAACACTTTTCCTAGGCTAAACTTTTAGGAAATCTATTCATTAATGTGGGGGGAACTGAATGTTGTGTCTAACCTATGTGGCAGCTGAACTGAACGGCTCAGCAGGATTTATGATTTATCTGGTTTACCCAGTTTTTGAAGCCTTAGCAGCACAGCTGGTGCCTCCCTCCTCACTGCCTGACATCAATTCCAACTTTGGTCACCGTTCAGACTAGAAAAGCCTGACAGATAAAGCATCACTGACCAGAGCTAACTTCTGCTACTCCACTACCATGGCACTAGGGAGAGGAGAGAAAAGAGTGACTCGCTCATTGAGATATTGCCTCCATATTTTTGTTGCTGCATCAAAATTAGTTGGTGCTTAGCATCTGCTAGAAATCCATTTCTTAGCACTCCCAAATTTGATTTGCAGCTGGTGTTACTGGCATTGAAATAATCTTTATTTGCAAAGTGGGGATACTTCGAGCTTGTTCAGACATGAAACAACATTTTCAAGTACTTGGGCTCCCCAGTTTAAGAGGGACAGGGATCTGGTGGAGAGAGTCCAGTGGAGGGCTACAAAGATGATGAGGGGACTGGAGCACTGCTTGGTGAGGAGAGGCTGAGGGAGCTGGGGTTTTTTAGTCTGGAAAACAGAAAACTGAGAGAGGAATTAATAAATGTTTATAAATATCTGAGGGCTGGGGGTCAGGAGCAGGGGACAGGCTCTGCACACTTGCTGCCTGTGATAGGACAAGGAGCAATGGATGGAAGCTGCAGCACAGGAGGTCCTAACTCAACACAAGAGGGAACTTCTTGACTGTAAGGGGCCCAGATCACTGGCACAGGCTGCCCAGAGAGGTTGTGGAGTCTCCTTGTCTCGATGGAGACTTCCAAGGCCTGTCTGGATGTGTTCCTGTGTGACCTGAGCTAGATTGTCTGGTCCTGCTCTGGCAGCAGGGTTGGACTCGATGATCCCTTTGGGTCCCTTCCAACCCCTGACATACATCCTGTGATACTTCAGATCAAAGCAAAGTTATTTCCTCTAATAACAACAGTTGTTCCCCCCCCTACTTGCAGCATCATTATTTTAGGTCTGACACCAAACAGCAACTGTTCCCCAGTGCTTCATTTTGCCTCCCCCCCAACTCACCAGCGAAGCTACAAACCCCTCAGTCCCCACAGTGTGCTGATCACTTTGGCTCACTTCCCAAGGCAAGATGCAACTTCAGTGAGGAACTAGACCATCCGAAATCCACCGTCCAGCTTGACTAGCCCCAGGACCGTGGCGAAACGAAAGCGTAGCTGGATGTCTACTGTTCATGCAGCTCTGCATTGCAGCTCCGCTTCCTCATCGCCTCTCGCTGCGTGGGGGGACCGAGTCCCGAGGCGGCGCAGGCATGAGCGGGGCTGGGGCGGCCTCCTGCGGCCAGCGGCAGGAGGACAGGCAGGAGCCTCTTCCCCTCCTGCCATCCAGCTCTCGGCAAAGGTTTTTAGGGCTTGCTGGTTTCTACGCACTTCAGCAGGGCATTTCGCACAGCCAGGAACACAATCCGTTCTCCACACGAGCAGGGAATTCCAGGGACAAACCAGGATCTCTTGAGAGTTCTGCCAACACCAGTCGGTGGAGACAAGGCTGCCCTGAAAGCACTTGGCAGCGGCTGCACCTCAAGGTTCCTGCTTTGCATCAGCTGTTTCACTCATCTGAATGTTCTGCCTTACTACTGCAGATTTGTGATAGGTTAGACAACTGGGAAGTAATCACAGATGAACATTTTCCATGCTCAAGTGATCACAAAGAGGGAGGTGAAGGAGTCATCATCACTGCCGGTGTTCAGGAACTGTCTGGACATGGCACTTTGGGATGTGGTTTAATGGTAAAGGTGGTCCTATGTTGGCAGTTGGACGGGATGATCTTAGAGGCCTTTTCCAGTGGAAACAATGCTATGATTCTGCACGTTAAAGGACATGGCATCAGTCATTAATGTTTCTCAATTCCTGTTTACTAACCATTTACTATGTGTGGTAATAAAACACTGCCCAGAGCAGCCTGAGGAATCCTCTCACCAGCCTGCCAAAATCCTGGAAAAGTTACTAAATCCTGTTACATACAAACCCCCAATTCACCTCTCTTCCCTAATATGAAGCCTCGAGGCTTTAAAATTACACCTGGCCTGAAAGCCTAGCATTTAATATCATGCAATGGAAACCCAGGGGGAAAGCTGGAGATTTACCTCTGGGACTAGAAGAAAACATTGACCTGCCTGTCATCAGCAAGTGCTGTTCCTAGCAAACTATCACCCAACACAGGGCAGCACAGTACTGTACAGAAATCTGCTACAGGTGGAGTGTGAACGTGCTCAGAACACAACTAGTTTGCTGTCTCCAGTTCACAACTGGTACTGTCAAAGGGGTTTTATACTCCAAAGTCCACTGATCTTTCACTGCTCATCCACAACCTTTTGTGTAAGTCACAGAAGTGAGCTGGTAGAAGACACAGTTGTATGGGGCAGATGGTTAGCTGGAACCAGTGTCCCTAGGACAGTACAGAAAAATGTATTTCAGAATAATTTAAAAGCCACAGTGAAACAATTTCTGAAGCTGTCTATGTGATCAGCTGTTTGCCATTGCCACAGAGAACAAATGGAAATCTGCTTATTAACCACAGGGGGGGAAAAAGGCAGAAAAAGCCTTTTTATAATGAGGGTTCTCATTTCACAGATTCATAGAATCACAGAATGGTTCAGGTTGGAAGGCACCTTAAAGATCACCTAGTTTCAACCCCCTTGCCACAAGCAGGGACACCTTCCACTAGGCCCAGGCTGCTCAAGGCTTAATCCAACCTAGCACTGAACACCTCCAGGGAGGGGGCATTCACAACCTCTCTGGGCAACCTGTTCCAACCTCATCACCCTCACTGTAAAGAATTTCTAACAGCCAGCCTAACTCTGCCCTCCTCAAGCTTTCCATCTCAGGCTGGTCCCTCTGCTATGTCACATGCAGAGACAACTGAGCACTTTCAATTCAGGTATGATACACAGACAGCCTACAATACCCTTCACAGCTGTGAACTTCCACATTCTGTAATTAAACTCATGAGCCTGATTATAGGTCAGAGCTGATGCCTAGAACCAGGCCGCATCAGATGATTTTGTGTTTTCAAAACCTGTAATATTATAAATGTGCACAGGAAAATGCAATAAAGCCTTGTAACACTAGCAGAACTGGGCCAGTAGTCATCAGGCTGGATAAACAGCAAGGTACTTAAAAGACATGTCCCCCAAAGAAGGAAAGGCAAAAAAAAAAAAAAAAAAAAAGGCTGGTATTTACTCAAGCCTGCATTACTGTGCTTAGGAATTAAGGATCATGATTTCTAAAAATAAATGATCAGAAAGCAGCTCTGATGCAGGCAGCCATTGCCACACTGCAGTGCAGAGCAAAGGCCAGGGCTCTCACACTTCCCAGCTGTCCCAAATGCTAGCAGATGTAATACTTCTCAAGATACTATTAAAGAAAGAAGCATTTTGATCTCATTTCACCTTGTGTTCACCCATACAGAACTACAGAGTGCATCTCAAGTTAAAGGTGCTACAGTTCTAGACAAGCAAGCAGAATTTGCTGATTACTTACACTGGATGATGCTGATGACAGCAGCACACAGAACTGCCTCTCCTGACATGCTGTTGGAATTCACTTGGGATCTGGTTGGAGGTGTCCCTGCTCATTGCAGGGGGGTTGGACATGACGACCCTTGAGGGTCCCTTCCAAGCTGATGCAATCTGGGAGTTTCATCCATATTTCTCCCCCTACCATAACTATACAAGACCCATCTACCCTTCCCTGCAAGGACAGTGCTAAAGCATACCCAAAGATGGGCAATGAAGCTGGAGAAGGGTCTAGAGCACAAAACTTCCTGAGGAGTGGCTGAGGGAAGTGGAGTTCTTTAGTCTGGAGAAAGGGAGGCTCAGGAGAGACCTTCTCACTCTAATTCCTAGAAAGGAGGTTGTGGTGAGGTAGAGGTAGGTCTCCCAGGTAAGAATGAGAGGAAACTGCCTCAGGTTGTGCCAGGTGAGGTTTAGATTAGACATAAGGAAAACTTCTTCCCTGAAAGAATGGTTAAGCCCTGGCACAGGCTGCCCAGGGAGCAGGGATGCAGAGGGAACTGAACACAGTTTTACTTGGAAGACCATCTGCACAAGGAGAAGGCAGGGTTAAATCCTCTGCAGGCTCCATTTAGCTGTATAGAGCTGCAGGCACCATCAGAAAACCAATCTCACTGCCCAGCATTTCTTAGAAGTTCAGAGCACATAAAGCATCCCCTTTTCAGCAACCACCATCAAAAGCTCTCTGTTTACCACACTATAAAAACCATAACCTCAGAAATTATACCTTGAGGCAAAGAATTCACAATTGATGAGTATTTAGTTTCAGATCTTTTATGAGCAAAGATGTTTTAATGTGTCACATTTCAAGAGCATCCATCTTTCTTTACAAGAAAAGAAAAATCACTTCATGGAGCTGGAGCTAGAGAGGTCCACAAGACTTTCTGCAAATTAAAAGTGCATGAAATACATGCATCATCCTTCATACATAAAATAGTCTGGAGCTGAGAACACAGGAAGAGTTAAACAATATTGAGAGTTAAAATTACCTGAAAAGAATCTCTCCTTGCAGAGAGAGAGAGAGATAACTACTAAACATCCTCCTGGACAGCAGTGCAAGTTCTCAACAAATGCTTTTCTGTACAAGTGGCTTAAAAATCAAGCAGCAGGTTCTGGAATATTCAAAACAATGATTTGCTACAACAAACATTCTACAGTTACCTCAATTCTGTGTTGTTACAAACAGTTATCATGGCCTCAGCCCTGTGCAGTGGTGCTTGGATTCATGGCCTTATGCATGCAACATTATCTGTCTCAAGAGGTCAAAGTTTAGCTCTGCTACTAAAGCTCAAGTGGGTGACTGAAAAAATTCAGCAGCTTTTCCAGCAGTGAACCTTCAGCAGTTTTTTTCCTCCCATAGAACCTGACTCATTCAAATTTCAGATATCCAGTAGTAAACTAATCAAAGAGAGGTGATGTATAAACAGCACAGTCCAAAGCTACATCAGATGTAGGAAGGCTTAGAAATGTGTGGAGCATCTTTGATGCTTTGGCAGGGGGAGGTTGGACTCAGTCTCTGGAGGTCCCTTCCAACCCCTAACATCCCATGATTTGAAGGCAGAAGTTTCCAACAGCACTGCTTAAAAGGAAAGAAAGATCAAAATGAAGTTAAAAAAAAAAAAATCAAGGTTGTCACTTCAATAACTGTGTCATTCAGCACAGAATAAAGCAAAACAGTTTCCTTATGCAGTGATGAGGGAAACTTCAGAGATAAATTAAGTCATCAGATGTGCCTTGAGAGACCAAGTCCTGAAATCAAGACTGATACTTTAAAACTTAATTTTTCCTAATCTAAAAGCCAGATTTAACATGTAAGTGTTACTGGGTAGTATCCTCCAAAACCAGAGCTACATTTGCATCTTAAAGGTGGGAGTTGGAAATTTGATAGCAATTAAAGTGAAGAAAACCACACTGCACAAAAACTACCTGGAGCTACACCCTGGCTAGGAAACCAAAATAAGAGAGAAAGGATGAGAGGTTTTCATTTACCTTCTGAGCTGGAGGGAGCCTGTTCTAGAACTATTCTGCCATAACCACAAAGCAGGCAGAACTATGCTTAGGCTAATTATTAGCAATTCTCTGATCAGAAATAAGGAGCCTGAAAAGGAAACAAGAAGTTTAGCACAGAGTAAATAATTTCCTCCTTTCCCCCCACCATTAGCAGTTTGGAAATCACATTTTCTTCTCTTCCATTCAGTGTGCAACAAACTTGATTAAGAGGAAATTGAATCTACAGCCAATCTTAACCAGGTGGATATTTAGGACACCTTAACTCATTTGCCACCAGCAACACATGTTCAGCTAAGCTGTAAATGCAGTAGTTTCTTCCACTTGATCCATGCAGAAATACTCCCAGATAGGAATTATAATGCACAAACGAGGATTATCATAGAATAGCATCAAAGAATGGTTTAGGTTGGAAGGGACCTCAAAGCTCAGCCAGTTCCAACCCCACACACAGGCAGGGACAACTCCCACTAGAACAGGTCACTCAAGGCCTCATCCAGCCTGCTCTTGGAACACCTTCAGGGAGGTTGTGAAGCACAGAATCACCCAATGTGATCTTTGATCACATTGGGTGATTCTGTGCTTCACAGCCTCCCTGGGCAACCTGTGCCAGTGTCTCACCACCCTCACTGCAAACAACTTCTTCCCAACATCCAGTTTCAATCTCCCCTCTGCCAGTTCAAACCCATTCCTCCTTGTCCTGCCATTACAAGACCTTGTCAATAGTCCCTCCTCGGCCCTCCTGTAGGCCCCTTTCAGATATTGGAAGGCTACTCTAAGGTCTCCTCAAAGCCTTCTCTTCTCCAGGCTGAAGAGCCCCAACTCTCATAGCCTGTCCTCACAGCAGAGCTGCTGCAGCCAGCCCATCCAGCTGGACTTGACATCCCAACACAGCAAGTTCCACCTCAACACCTTTACTGTAAGGGTCACAGAGCACTGGCACAGGCTCCCCAGAGAGGTTGTGGAATCTCCTTCTCTGGAGACTTTCAAGACCCATCTGGATGTGTTCCTGTGTGACCTGCACCAGATTACAGCCCTGCTCTGGCAGAGAGGGTTGGACTCCATCTCCAGAGGTCCTTTTCCAACCCCTAACATCCTGTGATCCTCTGAGCACTGCCAACCCACTGACAGCCATAATGAATGGCAAAGATACTCCAATGGCTACACAGAGGGCACAGCAGGCAGTGGAGTGGCATAAGCCCTGCCAAGACTCTGCTAGCCAGGGGGAAAAATTAATTACTCTCCAAGTTTCTATAAGAGTGAGTACAGCATGCAGTAAATATACTCTTGCATCTCACCACTGTGTGCATTAAGATCCCTGATTTTCACATGAAGCTCCTTAAAAGGAAGCAGATGCCATCATTAAATAATAGTTTTGTTCCAGCACATCTGATGAACAGCTGCCTGAGCTGTACACATTGGTGCATCACCACACTACAGCAAGCAATTTCCTTCTGAAGAGCCCTACCACTACCATGACAGCACCAGAACACACAGGCACAGCAGGCTCAAATCTGTTTGACACCTGTTCACAAAGACAGAGCAGCTTGGAAGCTTCCAGAAAAACCTTCCCATCTATCCCCATCCCATCACACTGTGGGTTTCCTGGCTTTTGCCAGTCAAATTATTGCCATGTCCATGCACATCAACTTCATGGCTATTGAATGTAGTTTTGTGGAGAGAAAAGACTAAAATGTACACATGTTCCAGGCTGATATCTGCTCTGTTTTGCAAGTATGCATCTGTTTGGGTGAATTCAATTATTAGGGACATTTGAAACTGAAAACTCCTGACCAAACCTCATCTTCTTTGGTCCCTCACCATAAAAGCAACTTCCCATTCATCAAGCCAAACAAATATTAGAACTAAAAATGTGCGAAAGTCTTGTAAAACATTGGTTTCCTTTGTGAAGAGACTATTTCCAACTAAGTGTAACCTACACTAAGTGTAATCTTCTTTTCTGGAAAGTTAGCTACTGTCATGCCATGGTAGCCTGACAGGCAGGTCAGAACCAGGGGCAAACCCAAACCCCTGCAGTGGAATTCAAGTGTTAAACCCAGGACCTAACTGGATCTAGACCTTGAGGGAACAGGGCACAGTATTACCATCACATCAGGGAAGGGTCTACAAACAGCTGCAACTCAAGCTCAATGTTCTTATCAATACAAGTAATAAAGTAAATCTATACTGAGTTAGTTTTGGTAACAGAAGTGACTGCCTTTGCTACCTACACTTCACAACTATCTGGCTACCCACAGCTTTTGCTTCCTATTTCTCCTGTGTGCTGTTCTTCATTTTCACCCTGCAAGTTATCAGACAGCTAAAAGCAACACACAAAATGTCTACACACAGGATACACTTTCAGAAATTCTTTAGCTTCTGCCCACTAGAATAGAACAGGAATAACTGACATGTCCTGACACCTGCTCAGGAATGTTTGTGACGGGTCAAGTAATGCATATTTTATCTACAGGTAACCTACCCAGCAACTTCCATCCTAGTCATCACTATCTGTGAAGTGTGCTGGTGCTAAATGAGCTATTTACAAATGTAAACTATGTCATTAAAGTTTTAAAATAAATAGACAGCCTTTACATTAGGTAGTAGTGACTTGACAAGGTAATAGATCACCCAACTACACCTCTCAAACAAAATGATCTGTGTATGCTGCTCAATTGCTGCTTGTTGTTTTTTTTAAATGAAGGAAATCCCTGTCTCCATCTACTCAAGAACTTCCTTCATTTTCTGCCTTTATGCTGGATAATGGTGTAAAAACTCCTTCAGTTTGGTTGGATAATCTGTCATCACTCCAGTTGCTCCCAGATCAAATGCTCTCTTGTACTCTTGTTCTTCATTCAGCACCCAAATATACACCTAGAAGAGAGGACAGAATGAGAAATTATTACAGGAAATGCTCAAATTCTGAAAAAAAAAAAAACCTTTGACCTAAATTGTTTTGTGTGAGAGATGCTGCTGCATGTATTTTAAATGGTAAATGACTAAAAGTATGATGGCAAAGACACAGACAAATGCATCCAGCTTCTTCCCTCCTGCCTTCCCAAAGAGCACATCTCCTAGCACTGACTCCGTTTTGTTATTCAAGACTTCAGCTATTTCTAAAGGTCAAAATACTTTGTGCAAAGTCCAAAATAGGCAGTTTAGGTCATTTTTATAGGCTTAAGTTTAATGTATGGGAAAAAGAAAGCAAACAATCTCCAAGGGATTTAAACTAGAGAGTCTTTTTCCAAGCATACAATTCTTCCTTCGAAACGACACAACTACAACAGCAGAAGCTATTGCCCAGGAACCCAAAAGCAATTTATGGTCCCAGCAATACACCAGAACATGTTGGGGAGAGCATGAACCCATCACAAGGTCATAGCTGGCTGGTTCCAATTCTTACTAGGTTAAAAACACATTTGCTTTTGCTTTGCCATGCTGTACCTGAATGCCCCGAGCAGTGAGGTGGTCAAAAAGCGCTTTCCGCATTAGCAGTCTGCAGAAAAGAGACAGAAGTTGTTTAAGGAAACTTTCAATGTCTGCTGATGTCCTGTAATAAGTTTTCCACACAGCATTTAGACTCAAATGTTTTCTACAAGTGACTAAGAAGCCTAATTACAGAAAATCCCTGCTGCAAGCAACTCGAGGCTGGTTAACAAGGCTACGCCAAACTCTGCTTTAGCTGTGGCTATCTGCGGCAACTCTTCTGAAGCTCAAACCCAGCAGAACCCTCACTCAGCACACAGGTATCTTGTACCACATCAGATGAATCAATCCCTTTGCTTTCAGGAGAGATTTTATCCTTCACACCAGCAGATATCAAAATTCTACTGGCCACTCAAGAAATCAAATTAACAAATGCCAGACACAGAAGCAAGAGCCATGAGAGACTTGTTGCAAGCACACGACTGAGCCTCCTCTGAAGCACAGAGATTCTTTACATGCAAAGTGCTCCATGGAAGCCTCTGTCTTTTATCTCCTCTGACAATACCATGAGTCACAACCCCATGAAATGTGAAAGCTGCATTCTGAATCCATTTGCATGCTCATTAGCTGAGACCACTTAGTGACAGAAGCTAATATGAAAGAATCCTCACTGTTTTCAGGATATTTCAGTGTATGAAAGCTAAGAGCATACAGGAACACCTAGGTAAGATTTCACTATGATTCATGCTGCACTGAGAACTAGAAGAAACTGAAAAAGAAAAAAAAACAAAAACCAAACCAAACCAAACATAACATGTAGCTACAGAAATAACTAGTTGGAGCTCAAGCAATTGAGACTGTCAATATACAGGCAAAAGCTCTGGAGCCCCCAGCACAGGAAGGACATGGAACTGTTGGAGTGGGTCCAGGAGGCCACAAAGATGCTCAGAGGGCTGCAGCAGCTCTGCTATGAGGACAGGCTGAGAGAGTTGGGGCTCTGCAGCCTGGAGAAGAGAAGGCTTCCAGGAGACCTTAGAGTAGCCTTCCAGGATCTGAAGGGGGCTACAGGAAGGCTGAGGNGGAACTAGATGATCCTTGTGGTCCCTTCCAACCTTACCATTCTAGGATTCTATGATTCTATGAAAATCTTACGTGTCAGCTAGCCAGATAATAAATTTCTGGCTTCTTGTCATCTTGTGTGGTTCTTTCAGCCTGTTGAGGAAGAAGAGACAAAAAAAAAATTACCAGAGCACAGATTAAAATATTATTTGAGATGTTCCTGCAAAAGGAACATGGAGAAGTAATCTTGCAGGTTCTCAAATTAGAGCAGCAATTTCATTGTCAGACAATGACTTAAAATTGGGTTACACAAGAGAATTGTGTTACATTTAAGAGAGGCAGCAGAGACTGGCATTCAGCAGCATCCTGAGTAGAGGATGAAAAATAAAGAGTATGTGAAATCTTGTATCTGGCCTATTGACCTGCTTCTTGGCCTTAATGAGATTGATTTGTCCTCAAGAAAGAGGGTGAAAAGGGCAAGAATTAGTTATGTGTAGACATCACCATGCTGATGGCATCAGCAGCTGCACAAAGGCAGTATTTAGAGGGGATGCTGTAAACAGGAACTGTTGATATTAATACTGAGTAACTAAATTAAGTTAAACACTGAGACAGGTTTAACACAGGAGCAGAAGATTTGCATGGCTTTCTCTCAGGAAAGTCCTGAAACTAAAAAACCAGCATCCTCAGCCTGAGCACACTGACCAAACCAGTACTGAAGCTGGCATTAGTTACCTGCCTGGATGCATCCCTGTGTGGCCTGCCCTGGGTAATCCTAAAGGTTGGACTTGACCTCTGAAGGTCCCTTCCAACCCCTAACATCCTGTGATCCACTTGCTTTACTATCACTGCAGTGCAGCACCCCCCAGAGAAGTCCAACTTACTTGAGGATGATTGAAGGCATGGGGATTTCCAAGAATTCTTCCTTGAAAGGGATGAAGGGCAGCAGACCAGTGTAGAACAGGCCAAGGAGCAGGAGGACACGTTGCAAGCAGAAGATGATGGGAATGTCAGCATTCTGCAGGAACCAGGGGAGAGAGATTTTGCATTCTCTTGGCAGATTGTTGTGCCTGTTGCAACGGAACGTGCTCGGCAATGCATGGTTATAGTGCAGTACCTGCACCTAAGGATGAGGCTGCCACCTGGTTTGTGTTACCATCTGCCTGCCACTAGATTTAGTTCACTGGGAGCTTGGAAGCCAAACCAAAGTTTTACACAATTTGAATGAAAATGGGACCTGGAAAAGTAAAGTTTCAGTGGTTGCAGTACTGATTTTTATTACCTGCCTTCATCAACTTCCTACACCATGAAGTATCTTCTCTCAGGCTACTATTAGCACAAAGACCAAGCTGTGCTTTAGCTGAGGACTTGTTACAGTCTGGTGTCACATCAACTCAACACACTGTCAAAGATATTGGGTTATGACCCCAAAGATTTGGGCACTGATGCCCAAGAGCAAATCAATGAAAACAAACCAATGAGAGTGAACCAATTTGCTCAGGTAGGAAACGGTGTGTTGTGCTGCACAGTTAGAGCAGAGCAGTAACTGCACCCTCAACTAGATCAGTTTCAGAGGTGCTTAGCTGAAGAGAATCATGCACAACTTTCATTCCTGACTTCACAATTCCTCAGCACAAAGAGGAACAGAACCTACAGCTGTAAATCAGCTTTATACCTGTGTAAGTGCATGCCAGCTAGTGGCCACATCCATTATTTTCACAGGAAGAAACACACAATGAGCAATCCTTCCAAAAATTGCTTTTGCACCAGGTGAAGGATGCACAAAACAAGATCTAAGAGTTCCTGGCAGGAAATCTCAACAGCCTTTATCTTACAGAATGAGAATACAACATGACCAAGCTTAACTCCTTGAGTATTCCATTGCAGGTTATATGGGTGATAACTGTGCTTGACTTACTGCAGCAGTATAGCAAGCACAAAAGTTTCTCAGCACATCCAGAAGCCTGGCACAGCTGGCTAGGATCTTGATTTACAGGATGCTTTTCTGTACAACCTGGTACCACATAATAAACAGGCAAGAAAAAAGTTCAGCTAGACCATTCTTACCTCCTTAAAACACTTGGATACAATCTCATAATTGACATTTCCCCACACTGTCAAATGCTCTCGCTTGTACTGACTCACCAGCTCTGAAACCTGCAATATAAAACCAGAACACTAACATGGAGTCACTGAAAACTATGTGCAGGATTTAACTGAAACTCTACTTGCTCTTTTCAACTACACCAAGTCATGTGCACAAAATGATAGTTCTTCTGTAAGGTGATCCAAGGGCTGGAACACCTCTGCTATGAGGATAGGCTGAGGGAGCTGAGGTTGTTTAGCCTAGAGAAGACTCCAGGGGGACCTCAGAGCTGCCTTCCAAAACCTGAAGGGATCTCACAGGAAGGCTGGAGAGAGACCTTTCAGAAGGGTGTCTAGCAATAGCACAAGAGGGAATGGTTTAGACTACATAGACTACATTTAGGAAGAAGTGCTTCAGCATGAGGGTAGGGGAATTCTGGAATAGGTTGCCCAGGGAAGTTGTGGATGCCTCCTCCCTGGAAGTGTTGAGGGCCAGGTTGGATGAAGCCTTGAGGAGCTGAGTCTAGTGAGAGGCATCCCTGCACAGGGTGGGAAGGCTGGAATAGATGATCTCTGAGGTCACTTCCAACTTAAGCCATTCTATGATCCTATGCACCCTCCCTAGCTTAAGCTGATAGTGCTGCTTTGGCAAGAAACAGGTGTCCAGGCCAACATGCAAAAGGCAAGACCATTACACCTATTAAAAACTTAAGAGAATTGAAGGAAAACAGAATCTGATGGGAATCAGACTTCCTGTTCTGTGATGGGCACTCCTCTTTACACTGACTTCATGTCTGCAGGCTGCTTTGGCATGCAACAGTCCATAAGATCATTCAAAGCACAAACCAAACATGTCTCTAAGACTGCAGCATCAGTCTCATGTCAAGGAAAAGAGTCAGTAAAGAGCTGTTTGCTGAGTAACTTGCACTTGCCTATGGCAGGGGGTTGGAACCAGCTGATCTCTGAGGTCCCTTCCAACCTCACCATTCTATGATTCTATGAAAAATCACTTCTCTGTCTTCTGTATCACCTGAGAGACAGAGCAAGATCTAGTATGGAAGTGTGAAGCAGTCCAAGAATGAAGATTTTGGTGTCACAGACTGCCAGGATCTCTGAGGAACATTTCTTTTTTGAACTGCAACACCATTACACCTCCTTTGCTCTTAGTTCAGTGCAGATGCCCACCTACCTTTCTGATCAACACGTTGTTGTTCACTTTGATGTCAATGTTGACAGGAGTTTGTGGAAATGCCTCAAACACCTCTTTCAGGAGAGGAATACGATTGTCTTTTCCCTCACATTGACATTCTGGGGAAAGAGGAACAGTGACACTGCTGAGACCATTTCTAACACACCACAGATAACAGCTGAGAGGTCAGAGCACTTCTTTTCTTAGACTTAAAAATAATAGAATNCCACTCCAACATTTATAGCTCCTAGAGTTAGCAAACTTTAAAACTGGAAAAAAAAAAAAAACCCACAACTTGACTTCACTCAGGTGGTTGTGATTAATTATGACAAGTTCACTTGGATAATGAAAATGCCCTGGGCACATTGCACATTTAGCTTTGAATTCCATGAATTCAGACATTATTTAGTAACAGTAGGAGTGCAGGCATAGTTAAAATCCTGAAATAGCAAACATGGATTCAGTTACCACACAAAGGCAACGAGATTAATATGGAATGAGAGCAGCAAATTGAAACAGCAAGAGACAAAGCCTCACCTTTCTGAAATGTTACATCCAACCGGCACAGATACGGTGGAAGTTCCTTGAAAGCAAAAGGGAAATAGGACACTCAGTTAAATGCAGGGATACAAACAAAACTTCCCTCAAAAAAAGCCATTTTAATTCATAAGCCCTGAGAGTTAGCTTTAAAGATATAAAAAAACCCCAAAAACCAAAACACCCCATGTGTTTTTAAAATGTTCTTGCCCAACAATTGATTCAGAAGTGCTCTATTCATTCTTATTTGAACTGCTCAGGATTCTTAGACTTGTGTTACCTGCAGCTGAACAAAGCAAAACATTTAGAGACAGCTGTCTGAAAATTCTGAGAATTCCACTTCAAAATCAGATGGAAAGACAGTTCTATAAAACAGGCTTTTAAAGCTGTCAGTGTAGGTGGGATTCACCTACCAGTTTTGCCATTAAAAAGCTGGTTGCATGAGGAGCTTGCTGACTAAGCTTCCTTTTGTCATCAGCACAGCAAAACAGGGCCACCTCCAGAGAGGTGTTCATCCAGCCTGCTACTGTGACTTAATCACTCTCTGGAGAGGTGCTGGTTTTCCTCCCTTGATTACACAATCATTTAGCCTTTTCTTTTTTGGTTGTTTGTTTAAACAAGTCAAACGAGATGAATTTGGCTCCCCAGATGAGTTTGGCTCCCAGAGGCACACACACACACACACACACAAAACCTTCCTGCCCACCCCAGCCGCTCCACTAATGCATCTCAAACCATCACCCAGCATTAAGAGTTTTCCTTCAACTTACAGAGTATTTGAGGTCTGATATGTTGACATCAACTCCTGTTGATCTCTTCAGGTTCTCATCGTGGGACACAACCACTTGCTCATCTTTTGTCAGGTGACAATCCAGCTCCAGCATGTCTGTTCCTAAATTAACCGCGCTGGAAGTGAAGAAGCCTTCCTTGAACAACAAATGGATTTTGCACAGCCACAAACCCAACACAGGCCTGTGTCAGGAGCAGTGTTGCCAGCAGGANCCCACTGGAAGTACTTCAGATGCTTTCTGATGCAATGAATCCTCACAACCTTGCTGCAAAGCAAGCAGCAAATAACTCTGCTGCAGCAGGAAAGCTGATGCAAGAACAAACAAGGTATTATGAATCAGAGATGGAATGTGAACTCGAGCTCTGGCTCTGTCCTGCACAGAAACAAAGTAGCCTACCTGTCAACTGCAGCTACCTCCAAGGACTGAGAAACCCACTTCTAAAGCCCTGACTTTTGAGTGTGGTGTTAGTATCAGCACATTTACCACTGGAAGAAATCAAGCCATTCTGTGGTAAACAAACAACCAATGACAGGGGTGTGAGAGCCTTTTTTCATTTGCTTTCAGTTCATCAGCAATGGATAGACCAGGAAATTAGCAATGGGGCTTTCAGACTTGTGGCTGGCAAAACAACATTAAAAACTGCATTATTTTAAAAGGAGAAAGTTTGAATTTGAAATTTAAACCCAAGCACCACAACCACCACACCCAAATAACCAGAAAACCAAAAAAAAAAAAAACAAAAAAACCAAACAAAAAAAAAAAAAAAATCCTGTTCCCAACTCCCTGCTTTGAAAAGTTCTAATCCAATCCCAAATCCACTCTAAAGAAGCTTAGCTCATAGGAGGAAAAAGGAAAGCAGAGAGTGGCAATAATATTGATGAAAAAAAAAAAATCAGCAAAAGAAATGTGACACTGGAAGAGAAAACCAAAGTTTCACTCCAACAAGAAGTGCATTGCTCATTTAATATGAAGAGATACTCTGAAGGTATCATTGCAGCAGAAGCTAAAAGTCCCAACCTTAAGTCTGACTACTTCCTTCTAAGTGCTAGGTTGTTCTTTTTGCCCACCTAAGACATCCACAACATCAGTCTGTGCTGTACAGGACCCAAAGCTCTGTGATGCCTGCTCCTTAAGGAAAGGACTTCACTGGCTGCTGAGGAACAGGCCAGAAACACTCCCCAGTCAGAAGATATTCCTCTAAGTGTTTAACACAGTTTCTGGCCCAGCTGGGATAATGGTCAAGAAGAAGGTTGTCAAATGAAAACCAATTTGTTAACTGTTTTCCAGTGCCACTAATTAAGAATTAGGAGAGGAAGAAAATCCTATTAGGCCTGGAAGATACGCAGCCTGCTCTGTGTAATTTTTCCTCCTGGGGCAAAGCATCTCCAAATAGGCTCTGGGAGATCTGCCCAATCTGTAGGAGCTGTTCCTATCTAGCAGCACATTATTATCATTTAATCAGCACAATTTATCAGGAATATTACTGCTTAAGACGTTCAGGAGTGATGCTGCATGAAAAAAAAAAAAAAAAAAAGAGAACAACAAACTTTCCTTCTGAGCAATCTGAGAATTTGCCAGGCTCTTACTAGCAGCTTGCTGCTAAAAAAGCTTCCTTATTTCCAGCTGAAAAAACTCAGCAGCTTCAGTTTGTTGTGCAGCTCTGTAACACCACATCAAACCTGCACTGCTCCAGAGAAGACTCTGGATTCAGAGGAACGTGTGGGATTCAAAACCAACTGCTCCAGAACTCAGGCTGTGAAGCAGGCTCACAGTTGCAAGTGAGGATGAGAGAGCTCTTTCCTGTGTTTAATTCCAAATGTTTTCAAGGACATACCAGGAAACACAGAAGAAAAGCCTTACCTTGGAAACTAAATTCCATTAGGCAAGGTCTCATGGAGCACAATGGATAGGGTTTATAAATACTAAGTAGACCACCTACTTTTATTGCTGTAATTACAGCTTCTAAAGCTCTCTCTCTAAGCCAAGTATGTTCATAAAAGAAAAGGAAATCCAATGAGAAACTATCTGGAGAGTTTACTCAGCAGCAGCCTCTTGTCAAAACAATACCAAAGTGCAGGGCTGTATTAGGGACAATTAAAACTGGCAATTAAATTCTTAGGACATCTTCTATGCCAGATGCCCAAATAATTGAAGCTACTGCAGGTGTCTCTTTTAGCTTAAAATCAGTTACTTTCAAATCTAAAGCCACTATATTAGCATTTACAGCCCCTTCAAAATATTTTTACCATGCAAAATCAAAACCTGCTGGCTTTGGTATAAAAACCTCATGATTGCTTTCCAGAATATTTGCAATTTAAGCTAACACAGCACTTGCAACTGCCAATAAGTCCTCCTCCCCCCCATGCACTTTCTCTCTGTGTTATTATTTCTTTGTTGTCATGTAATAGTATTTAATATTCTTCAACCACTGTTAAAGTGTAAACAGAAACATTTGCTTGTCAATACTCAGGTTGCTGTAGACAAGGCAAAAGCAGGGGGTAGGGCTTAGCTGCAGACCTGCCTGTCCCAACCTGCAGTCTGCAGCTCCTGCAGGCAAACCCTGGGTGGCTTCATGCAAACCCTGATGGATTACAAAGCCATTCCTTCCTACTAGCTCTCTCAGCCAATCCAGCTTGGTTTTCTTCATGCAGATCAGCAATTTCCTACCCAGTTCCTTTTGCTATCTTCTCATCAGAGATGGGAATGAGCAGACAAGAAGGGACAAAGCCTTTGCCCCTTCACAGAGGAAGCCAGAAGGCTTTCAAGTACCTCCAGTGGCTGGAGAGCAGCCAGGCAGAAAAGGACCTGGGGATGCTGGTAGAGAGTAGCTGAAGATGAGGCAGCAGTGTGCCCAGGTGGGCAGGAGAGCCAATGGCAGCCTGGCCTGGATCAGGAGCAGTGTGGCCAGCAGGAGCAGGGAGGTTCTTCTGCCCCTGTGCTCAGCACTGCTCAGGCCACACCTTGAGTGCTGTGTCCAGTTCTGGGCCCCTCAATTCAAGAGAGATGTTGAGGTGCTGGAAGGTGCCCAGAGAAGGGCAGCAAGGCTGGGGAGGGGCCTGGAGCACAGCCCTGTGAGGAGAGGCTGAGGGAGCTGGGGGTGTGCAGCCTGCAGGAGAGGAGGCTCAGGGCAGACCTCATTGCTGTCTACAAACACCTGAAAGGAGGTTGTAACCAGGTGGGGTTGGGCTCTTTTCCCAGGCAACCAGCAACAGAATGAGGGGACACAGGCTCAAGTTGTGCCAGGGCAGGTCTAGGCTGGATGTTAGGAGGAAGTTCTTGACAGAGAGAGTGATTGGCATTGGAATGTGCTGCCCAGGGAGGTGGTGGAGTCATGGTCTCTGGAGATGCTTAAGAGGGGACTGGATGGGGCACTTAGTGCCATGGTCTAGTTGATTGGCTAAGGCTGGGTGATAGGTTGGGCAGGATGACCTTGGTCTCTTCCAACCTGGTTCATTCTAGGATTCTGTTTTATGATTCTAATGCAAGGTGATTGCCCTGGCTGCTTTCTGCAGCAGTAATAGATCTTTATTGGTATTCAAGGACCAAAAAAATCCTAAAGCAATTAACTCAACTACTGGCAGCTGTGAGGAGTTAAAAAAGTAGACCTCACTCAGCCCATTTGTTGCAGTATAGTTGTGAAACAACTGAAATGGTCAGAAGAGTCAGACAGATGTCTGTGACCACAGAACATGATCCAACTCCTAGCACAGTCCTTACTGTAAGTACTACAGCTTCTGGCAATGAAATTAAAATAGGCTATCACAGAATCCAGAATGGTAGAGGTTGGAAGAGACCTCTGGAGATTGAGTCTGACCCTGCTGTCAAGGCAGGATCACCTAGGGAAGGTCACACAGGAACATGTCCAGGTGGGTTTTGAATGTCTCCAGCAATGGAGCCTCCACCACCTCCTCTCTGGGCAGCCTGTACCAGTGCTTTGTCACCCCTAAATTAAAGCAGTTCCTCCTTATGTTTAAATGGAACCTCTTATATTCAAGTTTGTGTTTTTGTTATGCTACAACTTGCTTTGCAAGAGCCAGATATATATAGATTAAAAATCCTAGTATTGTACTGAATGAAAATTAAGAAGTCGTCAAAGAAAAAACACAGAAACAAAGTACTTTGGAGCAAGTGTGGTAGCAGACTGGAAAAAAAATGCAGGCCAGCAGGAAAAAAAACAACAACAAACCACCACCAAACTCTGCTAGGCTTCCATGGAGATAGAAAACACTGCAGCACTCTGAATAGTGCTGTTGGCACTCCTCACTCTGCAAGGAAATGTGCAAACTGATGAGGCTGCTTAGCACAGAGCAAAGTGAGAAACATCCAAACAAACCAAAGAGAAGCCTACACCATTTGGTCACTTCTCACTGGCAGCTGGAGTTTTGGATATCCACCTTTTCCAAATGGCTTTCAGAACCTTCTTAGAGTTCACTACTTATATACTTGGAGGCTTAAAAGTTTTTCCAGTACCACCTCCATTTTCAGTCCCTAGATCAGAGGGTTTCACACATTGGGCCAATGAAATACATGTATGAAGGGGAAAAAAAGATAAATTATAAACAGCTTTACAGGTGGTTTATCAAAAGTCAGTGGATTTCAGTCATAGTAACTCTAGAAGACAGATTATTAATGTTCTATATAGTTATGAAAAATAGCTTTAGGATGATAAATTAAAGCAAGTAACACCCCATTAAAAAATGGAAGCAGTGTTTGTTCATGTTTTATTAGCTAGCATAGGAAGAATCAGGCCTCAGGAATTTTACTTTCAGTACACAATGGTTTACTTCCAATCTACCATGTTAGTGTGTAGAAATCATGGTTTGGGGTATCCCTATTCCTTCTGGTTTAATTTGAGTGGTGTTTAGCAATCCATGGAAGTCACCTGAGGGAAAGATGGCTTTCAGAACTAGGACACTGTACCCCAAACTGACAGAAGTTACAGAATGGTTTGGGTTGGAAGGGACCTTAAAGATCATCTAGTTCCAAACTCCCTGCCAGAGGCAGGGACACTTCCTACTAGACCATGTTGCTCGAGGCTCCATCCAACCTGGCCTTGAACACTTCCAGGATTGGAGCTTCCTCAGCTTCTCTGGGCAACCTGCTCCAGTGCCTCACCACTCTCATAAGAAAGAACTTCCTCCTTATGTCTAATCTTTCTTGTCCTATCTTTCTTGACTGCTTCACTCACTACAGACCATGAGAACACCACTAATTGAGGCATGATTGGTTCCATTTGTACTCACTGGTGAAAGGCTGCCATCGTGTTTTCCAGGTTCTCTCCAGCACCTACAAAAACAACAAAAGCTCAGACAGGTACAAAATCCTTTTCCTCTCCTCAATCCCAGTGAAGAAAAAAAAAATTAAATGCATATATTTTGAGGAAATATGTGGAGGAATGAACATGAAGCTCAAGTGAGAAGATCCAACTGCTGCTAAGCTACTGGGGAGAGCCAAGACACAGGACTTCTACTGTCAAAGTATAACAGCTGGGGAAAAAAAACCCAAACAACTGTTATCTTGGATTTGTTTAACACTTTGAATATACAAAACAAGCTGTTTGTTTTACCAGAAGTTGGACATCCTGTTTGTCCTTAAAGGTGTTGTATTTGGCTATGACAACAGACTCCACAGGAACAGTACTTACAAGGAAGTTTATTTCAGAGTCAGTGGGAGGAATAAGAAGATAAAAAGGGGGAAGAAAGGGGGGAAAAAAAGCACCCAAGATTCTCTAAAGCTTCCATTCCCTAAATACATAATTGAGTTGATGCTCAAAGAGTTGAGAACCTCATTTTTCAGTGTAAGGATATTCCTGCAACAGCACAAATCTGTCACTAAATGTTTATGCTGCTGGCAAAGGGAGGTCTGCTACACAAGGAATTAAACACATCAACTCCAGTTAAGAAATGAAAGGACAAGCAAATGAAATTCTCTCTTAGGCAGGAGTAAACTCTGTAACTCTTAAAGCATCACTCCCTAGATAAAACTGTTGGAAAGTCAGCCTGGTTAGGGACTGGAAAAGTGTCTGCTCACAAAACAGGCAATATTTTATACTGAAAACCAAAACCACTTCAGGAAGACACATGCAGTGCTGAGGGTATTTATGCAAATTTTAACTACTCTTTGACAGTGATGGATGACAGACTTTGTAAACACCAATTATAAAAGCTCCAATTATGGCCTCCCCTGTTAACAAGACCTCATCAGCACATACTGGCATAAGCCTGTCTCTAGTTACTTAATGAAAGCAAGGCAACTCTATGCACACACCACCTGTGACTTCAGTTATCAGGCAACTTTTTAATCAGGTAACTTAAGGCTTTCTTTTGTAAAACTAACTCCAAATCATAATGCCAAAATCTGCATGGTTTAACCCAAACCAATATGGTAACTCCATGGGACAGCTTCTGTGACCAGAAATTCACCAATACTTCATGGAATGAAAATGTTTACCAGGGCAGACTAAATGGTCTTTAACAGCAAGAGGAGCAAGAAGAGTCACAGCAAACTGCTTTTCTTCTAAAACCAGAAAGCAAACAGACAGCTGGAGGCAGAAAGACTCTTATTTTTTTTCCCTGTTGTACCAATGTTCCATGGAATGTGTTTGCAGAACGAGGAATAGGCTGAGAGGCAAAAGAGGACATTGAGAATTTCATCCTGTACTTAAGTGACTGCTCAACAGATGGGAAAAACAGCCACAGGACCTGGATGAATTAGTTACAGGTTAACTGCAATAAAAATTGAGGGTTTAGGTAACTTATTGACTGTGACAATACAGCCCAGATATCCTGGTCTGCATTGCCACAGTAAGAAAGAGGTGGAAAAACCTGAGTCACTTTGTGTTCAATTTGTGAACAAACCAACAACATCTCAACAACATTCCTGGGCAGAAATTTCCCAAACTAACACTGTAAGTGACTGATCTAACAAGTGCCAGGTTAGAGAGGTAGGTATGGAAAGTCAAACCAGCTGGTAACAAAATGCCTGACTTGGGTTTGGGGGAAATGAGCTAAAACAGGAATTCCAAAGCAGCAACGTGGCTCTCACAAGCTACACTCAGAAAAGGGAACTACAAGAGAGCAGTTTCATGTACCAGATCATTTTCCTTCCTTAAAAATGAAAAGGCTGGGCTGACTGAAGAGATTCCCATGTTTCCTCAAATACAGCTCCAGGTTCATGGAGGAAATTACCTCCCCCAAAACAGCCACATCCAAGCATTCTGATTGCATACTCTGGCTTTGAATGCACCACCATGGGACAAAAGGGAGTCAGTGTCAAGCACTGGCTCACGGAGATGACCCTTAGAAGTTCTGTTGTTTTGAGGTTTTTCCCCCTCCAATGGAAGCTAAGCAGCCCATTAGGAAAAATGTTGTCAGCAGGTCAATAGAGGTGACTGTTTCCTTCTACTCAGCATTGGTGAAGCCACATGTGGTGTGCCATATCCAGTTCTAGGCTCCAAAGTACAATACAGACATGGATCTGATGGAAGAAGTCCAGACAAGGGTTAAGGAAATGAAGGGATGAGAGAGTCTTGCATACAACAAAAGGCTGAGGGTGCTGGAATTGTTTAGCCTGGAGAAGAGAGGTTTAGAAGGATCTTACCAATGTGTATGAATACAGGATGGGAGGGAGTGAAGATGTCTGAGCCAAAGTCTTCTTAATAGTGCCCAGGGCAGGGACAAGAGACAATAGGAAATACAGTTTGTAAATCTAAGAGCAGTAGGAGCAATCAAATCGGAACAGGCTGCCTGGAGGTGCTGTGGAACCTGCATCCTTAGATGTATTTAAAACCTAACTGGACAAGGTCCTGGTCAATCTGTTCTCATCTGGCCAGAGCAGGGGAAACAAGATGATCTCCAGAGGTGCCTTCCAACCTCAAGTATTCTGTGATTCTCTAAAATTCATCCTGTTACCCTGTCTCAAAGACTCTGCAATCCAGCCCATGCAGCTGGCATTGAGGACTCTAACACAGAGCATCGACTCAATTATTGATCTCAGAAATGACCACTTTCAAAATTATGCTGAAATTAATAAATAATTTATGGATGCTTCCACTGGTGAGCTAGAAGATAAGAGAAGTTTTGCATGAAGACAGACATGGAATCGAAGTGCAGAGACTTAAAAAGTGAGACATAAAGGGCTTCATCCCAGAGAGAAAAAAGGCAAACAATTGTTATCTTGATCTCCAAAGTTAATAGGATTAATGCAATAGGAAACCTGATACTGAGTCTAAAGCTACAGGATGACTAAAGCCTGATGAGAATTTAACTCCCACAGGAATTTAAGTTACAAGGTAAATATTGCAGGGAGTAAAGAGCAAGTGATCTTCAGTCTCACAGCACTCACTGAGCAAAGAGCTGCCTGAGATGATGTTTTAAGTGCTGTACTTCTACTGTAGGTGCATTTTGCAGCATACCTGTGGTCCCAGAACAATTCCCACACCGTGGACTTTCTCTCCTAATAAATAATCCTCCCATTGAGTAAAGCCTTCCTGTTGCTCCAATGGTGCTTACTGCAACTGGCCAAACACTTGCATTCTAGGCTTAAGGCTGTAATCTTCACTAAGTTCATTGGAAAGAAGTGAGAACAAAGCAGATTAAGGAGATCATACCAAGTTCCAACAAAGTCATCTGCAGGTTTCTAAGAGCTTGTACATTAACTAACAAACAGTTAAGAAGCAAACTTAGGAACCTTTGCTGAAATGAAAATACACAGCTAGCAGGAAACAGCCAACGTACACATTTCCACATCAAGAGGTGCATTTTGTGCTACACTTAAGACTATGATTATTTTAAAAATGTTAAAAAACTTAATATGTTTTATAAACTATATGTAAGAAATGTAAGTAAGACGGTGTAGAAGATGTCAGGTTTGGTATTTTAACAATTCAAGGCAGTAGCAGTGGCTGGAACTGTGATTAAACTGCATGAACTGGCACTAGATAAGACACTGAAAGCTCTCCTAACTCAGCAGGAAAAATATTTACTAGAAAATTGACTGTTTCTACAAATTGAAGGAAGGAGCACGGAAAAGCACAGACCTCAATGTTAGTAGGAAACACAATTTGATGTATTTTTTTCTCCTCCCAATGCTTTGAAAAAGGTAGAACCAGCTTTGAAAACATCATCTTGTTATTTTAGATAGGAGCAACCAGCCCACCCACAAGGCCCTAGCACAAAGTGCATGGAGGGGACCTCTCAAGCTGGGATGGGTTTTACCAGGACACTGAACCACTCCTGGTCTTAAACAGCAAGAGAAGCAAGAACAGGGTCACAGCAAACTGCTTTTCTTCTAAAATCAGAACGCAAATAGGCGGCTGGAGGCAAAAGACTCATTTTTTTGTTGTTGTACCGGCTCCAAACCAGTCAACCGCCCCTCTGAGCGGGAAGGGAAACATCCTAGCATAGAATCAATAGGAAGCAAAAAATTCTATCTACGTTTTGAGAGGGGAACCATCACGACCCGCGTAAAACAAGCTGATTCCGGCTGACGCGTTTTGAGTTGGGAGATTAATTCAGCTTTGAAATCAAGCACTGGTCAGCAGGTGGCACCTAAAATTAGGTTGCGGGAGGAAGGTTTAAAGGGAGCCCGCTGCGAGCGGCCAGCCCCGCACAGCAGCCCCTCAGCGCCCTCCCGACAGGGCTCCAGCAACGCCGGCCCGGACAACGCGCCAGGGAGAGAAGCGTCCAGAGGGAGCGGGGAGCGTCCCCGGAGGGTCCCTGAGCGCCGGGAGCCGGAGCGGGCTGCAGCCCTCAGGCAGCTGCGGGCAGCGCTCGCTGTGGGGAGGGCGAGCAGCAGTGCCCTGGGGTGCGGCGGGCAGGGTCTCCCCATGCACCGCCCCCACTCACCGCCGCGGTGGGAGATGTGCCGGCATCGGAAGCGCTGCCGCTTGGGCCGGTGGAGCAGTCCCGGACACTTGAGGAAAAACGCCGAGGTGAGAACGTATCCGCCCAGCGTGGAGAGCAGATACAGCGTGGCCGACATCCTGCGTCCCTCGCCGGCTGACCCCGCGCTCCCCACCCGGCCTCTCCCGTCGTGTCGTGTCCCGCCCCTCGCCCGGCCCGGCCCGGCCCGGCCCGCAGCCGGCTCCCAGCGAAGCGGCGTCGCTGCGGGAGCCGCTGCCACTGCAGCCGCGCAGCCGCGCAGCCTCCCCTCCGCCCCCGGGCCGGGCACTGCGCAGGCGCGGGGGGACCCCCGCCCTTCCCGCCAAGGGCTCGGCGTGAGGCTGCCTACCCTCAGAGCCGCTGGGTCCCCTCGGCTGGGGCTCGGGCTCGGCCCTCCCTTCTACACGGCTGTCACCTTCCAAAAGTGGTTAATAAAGGCTGCGAGCAAGCTTTAATTTCCCTTTTCGCTCTGCCCTGTGCCGGTAGCACAGCCGCGTCTGACAGACAACTGCGCTCTGTAGTGCATTTCATTTTATTGACTGCGCTCGGCAATCTCTTGAGTGCTTGAAAAAGCTGAATTCATTAGGGCGTGCAGAGGAAGATCTTGTCTTGCTCAGACACGGAGGGAAGCGTTTCCCACACCCAGCTCATCAGGGAGGTCCCACACCAAACACAAACCAGGTCCCACTTGGGTTGTGCGGTATAGTTACCGTATTACAACAAATTGGCAAATTAAATTTTGGATGCAAGGTAATTAAAAACAAACATTCCAGCAATCAAATCGGGTCTCGGCATTTAGCCTACTACTATATCCTACCTCGACCAAAAGGTAGAAATCGATTTACTGTGACTCATTTTTCAGCACCCGTGGCCATGCGTGAAGCTTGCAGGATTTAAACTACCTCTCAGGACATCACATAGCACATCTTTTAAGATGTGTAGTACAATTACCCCAAACATCCTCAACCTGAGATTCAAACTGGGCAAACAGTCCTTTTAACAATCAAAGATATCTATTTAATCACTACAAGTCAAGCTACACTCACAGTTAAACCTTCAGCTGCTTACAACAAACAAGCTCAGACAGCTGCACATTAACCAGCAGGCTCAGTTCCCAAAGAGATCTGGCATTCCAAAACACAAAATTAACAAAATGTGATCTGTAAATACAAATACAGTAAAATACCTCAACTGCATACAGGCAAGCAGGTTTTGGCTGTGGTATTAATACAAATCAGAACTGCAATTTTTTTTTGTTGTTTTTTTTAAAGTCAAAGGATCAAAACCTGAACAGTTTTTCACCTCACCAGATTAGAGAAGCATTTATTGTTTGCAAACAAACATTTTTGGAAAAAGAGAAAAGATTCTTCCCATTGTTGTCTCAATATGACAAAGGAGATTGTTTTCAGGCAATGGTAGTTTTTCATATTCCTAAATATGTATGAAGTAACATGGGAGGGGGGAAAGTGCTGTCACCAAACCCTCTAGCAGTACAGGCTCAGGACATGGCAAAAAGCAGCTTTTTTATTTTTTTATTTTTAATAAACTGAAAATGCACACATCTCAGATTCCTTTCTCTGCTTTGCTATCAGAGCTGATTTTCAATCTGACTGTTCCACTGAAACACAGTGGGCTTCACTCGATTGCAGTGATAGCTGCCGGGTAACAAACACTAATCAAAATCCATTATTGGGATTGAAGATAACCTTTTAAACCTAAACTGAATCTACCAGAATAATTCTTATTGTGTAATTGCTTTCAGGATTCCTCGGAGAACTTTGTAACTCATTAACTGTTGGCTTTCTTTGGGAGGAAAGCAGGGTCCACGTTCCGTCACGTACGCGTATGGAAACCTGAGAACCCACAGTCCATCAGATGGAAGGGTTATTTCCTGCTTCTCGGGGTAAAATACAGGACAAGGTGGTGGCCCTGGTTGCACCTGAAAACAAAAGGTAATGAGTAGATAATCAGATATCATTAGAATAAAAAAACCCACAACCCCAAACTCAAAAGCAAACTGAATCGAAGGAAGTCTCTTAAATCTTGCCTACAAGCAGGTTCTTATCCATTGGAGTGCACTCCAGGAAGCCATGGTGCTGCTGCAGCTAAACTGGAAATCTACCCATGTCTTATCAGTTAAGATACCGAATTTAAGGCTACAGATTAGATCCCATCAGAGGTCCACAATCCAAACACAAGACATTTGCCTCTGGGCAGCAGTCAAGGCTTCATCAACAGCAGATTGCAACAAGGTAGCTCAGATAGCCCTGAGCTGTTACCTCACTTGAAACCAATGGGAGTTTTTGAAGACCTCAGCAACATTTACTAGGGCTCTTAAATAATTCATATTAAAGGATTCAGAAAGTCTTTTTCACATGAGATGCTAATGTGTGGAACCCACAACACATAGCATATTTATTTTCCAAATAAAAATACATCCATAGGAGTCAAAAGCTGTGATAGAGATGTAAGCTGGGAATGGAGAGCAAAGTATCAGCACACAGTGAACCTTCAGTTCCTGCCTGTTTCAAATACTAACAAGATAAACTGCAGCCCACGTTGAGATTTTGGTCTCGGTGCCAGGTTTCAGTCAGGATTCCTCCTTCACTCAAACAAAGGAGGTTCCTATTTGAGTAGTTGAAGGTATCCCGTAGAAGAAGCCAAGCTGGTGCCATGCAATTAAGCATGAAGGATCTTGTGGCACTTCCTGAACAGTCTGAAAGGTTCCCAAATGTCCCACATCTGCCTGCTTTCCAATATCAACGTTTTGTGCTCTCTGCAGGCTTTCAGTGACACTACTATACAATAAACATGATGTTTTTGGCCACAGTCTACCAAGTAATAACCACTTGGGTTTTTGGCCACAGTCTACCAAGTAATCATCACTTGGGTACACACAGTACTTCACAGTGGTAACTGAAGGAAGATACTTGTTCACATTTTACTGCCTTAAAAAAAGCGACAAAGTCTAAGTGGAGCTTTTTCTTCATTTTTTTTAAACTACATTTGAAAACAAGAAAAAAAATATCTCCAATTAAAAAACCCAACACCTTTTCACCTCCTAAATTCAAAGGGTAACTAGTAATAATTAATCTCAGCATTGAGTCACTGCTTTGCTGACATTTAAAATGAGAAATTAATTCTTACGCTGTCATTACTCACTTGGTATCCTTTTAGAAAGATGCCATTATTACAGTATGAAGTGCTATTATTTCTTCCTTGATAAGAGTTCTTAAAACTTACTTTAGACAAAGTATAAATGTGGCATAAGCCCATCTTTATGGTAAAAAAAAAAACCAAACTCAACTGTTTATAGAACAGATACTTTTGGTCTTAGCAAATCTGACTGAAGTTGATTTGAGTTTCTTGCAGCATCCTTCTGACACTTTGCCCACCACCCCTGCAGCACCTGCTGGTATTGTAGCTGATGTTGCAACAGCTAACCCTGTCTTTGCAGTTACCAAATTCCCTCTTCCAGTTCTTACCTGAGGTGTTAGTGTGATCTGCAGCGGAGCATCAGGAACCACCACAAAGAGTCTCATGAACTGAGCATAATGTGGCTTGAGTCCTCGTCCCTGCGTCGATGACAGGATGTACAGCGGCATGTCAGAGTTGAGGGCTTTGATGGCAGATTCCTTTGGTCCCCCTCCCATCACTTTCATGACCTTATCAGGCCCTGAACACATGAACCTCCTACCACGTGCATCTTCATACTCAAATCCGACAAAAGCTCGAGCTATGTCGTCTCTCCGTCTTCCTCTTCCCATCACAACTGCACTTCTTTTCCCAGGAACAGCCTTGTTGGGTGCAGGCCAGGAATTGGTATCTAAGTCTCCTTCATCTTCAGTTCTCGTCCTGATGACAATGTCCCAAGGCATTAAATAGTTTGTTCCTGGGATAAAGCCTTGTTGATCTAAGCCTGTGTGGAAATTATAAGCCTTAGCAGGCCCCAGCTTAACCAGTGACCAGCTGGAGAATTTGGGCAAAAGGCCCTTGGGGCAATTTGAATGGAGCATCCCAGGCAGGTACTCAACAGTGGACGCCTGGCGATCTACCAGGCTTGGCCTTTTCTCACTTTTGGAGTCCCCACTCTGCCCGTGACTGTCTGCATTGTCCCCTCCACCCTGGGCATCGGGTGGGTAAGTGCCCAAGCTGCCTGTGGACTGACCCAGGCTGAGGGCTAAGCTCAGACCTGTGCTTTCTCCCTGAGTCTGAGGTTCTTTTTCTTTAAGTTTCTCAATCTCGCCTTCCAAAGGAGCAGAAGAAGACTCATCCCGAGCAGGGGCTGGATCAGGTGTGCTTGGCTGAAATATGGGAAAGTTGATGTGCTCCAGCTTCCCACAGCATTTCTCTTCCAGCAGCTATGAGAAAGAAAATGTGGTTAACTTCTCATCTTCCACCTCTGAGATGAGGGAGTGAAGAATCATAACATTCAGCAGCTACAATTAAGATTCAAGAGGCTTGTGCTACATGAGAACCAAAGCAGTGATGGGAGCACAGCTCACGGACACGATGGATTTACACTTCACATGAACTCACCTGAAGTGTAAATAGATGCTCCTGCATGCATGCATGCACACATTGGTGCAGACTGGAGCTGCCCATGCTGGTCAGCCCATCCTGCAAATGATTTCTGCTCCCAGAAACATCTTCCCCAAACAACATGTACACTTTGATTAGGTTAAGGGGAAACTTACTTGTGGTCACTTCAGAACGCAGGCTTTGTTGATGAAGCAAAAGCACTGCTTGAAGCAAAAGCAGACACCTAATTATTACCTGGTAGAAGTCATAATTAGCTGCTTTGATATCAAATGGGTCATCACGAGGAGCTTGTTTCCTTCCACAGTTACAGGCACCAGTGGAACGAGCCCGGCTGTTGTGGTAGAGAATCGGAGGATTTCTGTCTGCTTCTGGCTTTTCCCCTAAAATCAAAAACAATCAAACCCTAAGCAAATTGCTCATCATTTCCACAAAGTCTTTAATTCCCTCCATACTCTGCTTCCTCCTTGCTATATACAAATCCAAAAATCATTTACCAGCAATACCAGTTTGTCAAGCAGCTCCTCCTTTTCCCACTTCTAAATACAAATTTCCAAGGTAGGTTATACCACTATCCAGAATCTTCTTTGGTTTTAGTCTCTTCCCAAAAGGCATCAATCATTCATCTGCCTGCAGTAAGTATGTCTCAGACAGCTTCTATCCCTTCATCTGTTCGAGCTACTGAAAAATAAGTGGGGAAGGGACACTTATGATTCCTGGACAACTTCTGTCCTTACATATTTTCTGTTAGAATGACTCTGGTGTAATGTTTCTAATTAGCAAGATGGAATCAGAGTTCCTGCTAAAATCAAAGTTAGTATCAACAGTCAGTTTTGGGCTCCCCAGTTTAAGAGGGACAGGATCTGCTGGAGAGAGTCCAGTGGAGGGCTACAAGGATGATGAGGGGACTGGAACACTGCCTGGTGAGGAGAGCCTGAGGGACCTGGGGCTGTTTAGTCTGGAAAAGAGAAGACTGAGAAGGGATCTAATCAATGTTTATAAATATCTGAGGGATGGGGGTCAGGAGAGGGGGGACAGGCTCTGCTCACTTGTTGCCTGGGATAGGACAAGGAGCAATGGATGGAAGCTGCAGCACAGGAGGTTCCAGCTCAACACAAGGGGCAACTTCTTGACTGTAAGGGTCCCAGAGCACTGGCACAGGCTGCCCAGAGAGGTTGTGGAGTCTCCTTCTGTGGAGCCTTTCCAGGCCTTTCTGGATGTGTTCCTGTGCGACCTGAGCTAGATTGTCTGGTCCTGCTCTGGCAGGGGGGCTGGACTCGATGATCTCTTTGGTCCTTTCCAACTCCTGACATCCTGTGATCCTGTGACTTGCTCCTAAGTGTTAGTCAACATAAGGAAACTTGCACAACAGTTCTGCTCTAATTAATCCCACTGTACAAAGATGATTCTTGACAGCCCCAACCTTCCACCTTCCATAAACATGCCAGAGTCGGGTTTTCACCCTGCAACATTCTAAAGCAGAGACAAGAGCAAACCATGGAACCCACCCACAAGTGAACTGTTTTACCTGCTTTGGGGAGCAGATGGAACTTATGCACGCAGTGCTGGTCGGTTAAACTCCGCTCTTCGCAGAGCTGGTGCCCATTGCTCCAGAACTTGTAGCAGTCCTCGTTAAGCTGCATGGCATACTTGTGGAAGGCAGGGCCCCGGGCGTGCTGGCTGTACACGCGCAGGGCCTGCGCCAGTTGGTTCTTATGGACAGTCATGGTGTAGTTGTGAGGCAGGTTGGACTGGTAGGCGCTGTGGGCCATGGGGAGAGCTTTCTGGCAACGGTTTTCTGAGAACTTGGTGTCTATATCTAAATAGCCTTCCAAGACTTTGATGCTGCCCATGATTTTTGAGCTGAGTTCGCCAGTGAGGGAGGTTGGGTCATCGTCTTTACCTTCAATGGTCACTTCGTACAGTTTTAAAGCTGCAGCGACCCACTTCTGGTAGGTTGGGAGCTCAAAGTGAGAGGGCTGTGGGTTCCTCCCCACGCTGTCATCAAAACCCTTCTTGCTGAGTACCAGCTCTACATGCTGCCACAAGAACTCCTTGAGGGTGCAGTCCACAAGCTGCCCAGAAGAGCTGGAGCTGCTGCTGCTGCTCTCTGCATGGAAGGATAGCTGCTGCCTGCCATGCCGCATCATCTGATACCTCCTGGGTCCTGACAGGGTGGGAGCCAGCAGTGAGTCTGTCTCTCTCATGGTGCAGTTGCTTCTAAGCTGGTCAAGAAGCATGGCCACTGGATCATCTCCATCCTGGGCCCCACCAGCCACTATGTAAACGAAAGCCTGGTTAGCAGGCACAGTAAATAGACAGTTGATGCTCTGGTTCGTTAACACTCTGCTCTTGCGGAAGATGCGGTAGATCTGATCCTCCAGAGCATGCTGCAGCCTCCTCTTGGGGGAGTGCTTCTTGGGAGGTGGCTTTTCCAGGTGACCGCAGGAGTCTTGGCTCCTGCTTGGAGGGGGATCCACCTTCAGGGCCCCGTTAAGCTGGAAAAGGAAGAGCAGGCGTGGAGGGCATGGTCTGCAGTTGAGCTTCCACTCCTTGCCAACAGGACAGTCTTTGATGGCAGCCTTCAGGGAGGGCAGGACCTTCTGCCGCAGCCCATCTAGCGCCCTGAAGACGCGGTCGTACGTGATATCGAAGGAGCAGGTGGGGTGCACCAGCAGTAGGATGTGGCAGACGGAGAAGAGGTAGAGGAGGCTCAGGCAGTGCAGTTTCTCCTGGTGCTTCCAGAACTCGTGGGCCTCGGCGTGAGGCAGCGGGGCTGGGCCGCCGGAGGGGTGGCCGGGCCCGCTCTCCCTGCTCTCGGCCGCCGCCAGGTCCCCGCAGGCCCGCAGCAGCTGCGGCGTGTCGCAGATGGAGGTGAGCACCAGGTACAGCACTCGGCTCTCTTGGCAGTAGTAGGCCTGCAGGTGGTTGTAGTCTTTGGTCGCCGGGTCGCTGTCTTGCCCCGAGGAGCCGTCCGCCAGCTCGGGGTCCTCCTGCTCGAAGAGGGGGAAGACCTGCCGGTCGCAGACGGTGCTCACCAGGGCCGCCTTCTCGGAGCACAGCTGCAGCGCCGTCTTCCCGAAGATGCCCACCACGCAAACCTCCTCATCGCCGCCGGCCGCCGCGCCGCTCCCCTCGGTAGCCGCCGTGGCGCTCAGCAGCAGCTCCCGCAGGCTCACGGGGCCCACCGCCGCCGCCATGGTTGCCGCCGCCCCCCCGGGCGGCCCCGCCGGCAGCGGCATGGCCACGCTCCGTTCCGCGCCCGGAAGCGGCGGCGGCGGCTCGGGCCTCGCGCACGCGCGGCTCCGCCCCAACCGGGCGGTACCGCTCCGGCCGCGGGCACGGCGCGATCGTGAGCCCCGGGCCGAGTGCTGTCGGTGCCAGCTGGAAACAGGCTGCACACGGACACGAGAGCGAGCGGGGCTGCCAGAGACACATCGCGGAAACGCTTTGCCAGAGGCGGGGAGCAAGGAGAAGGTGAAGAATCTCGAGTGCTCGACTGCATCTTATAGACTCATGGAGTGGGTCGGGGTGGAAGGGACCTTTAAAGGCCACCTCGTCCCACCTCCCTGCAGGGACATCTGCCACTACAGCAAGATGCTCAGAGCCCCATACTTGACCTGGAATGTTTCCAGGAACGAATCATCTACCTCTCTGGGTAACTGGGACCAGGGTCTCACCACCTTCAGCATAAAAAAATTCTCTAGTGTAAAATTCCCTCTTTTAGTTAAAAACCATCACCCCTTGTCATGTCACAGCAGGCCCTAATAAAAAGTCTGTCTCCAATTTTCTGATTTGTCCCTTAAGTACCAAAAGGCTTCCTGGATCCTTCTCCAGGCTGAACAACCTCAACTCTCCTGCCTGTCCTCAACCACAGAGGGGTTCCAGCCCTCATCACCAATCATGAGAATCTCTCATCTCCCAGCAGCCCAGGTTTTCAGTTCTGCAGTGCTGTGATGCCCCTAAAATGCATGGGGCAGGCTGGGAAGGCAGTGCTCCAACAGTCAAGTTGGGCTACCAGAACTCAAACTCAGGCTGTACTATCATCTGTCTGGAAAGCAGCTCCAGTGATGGATGACAGCAGGTCATTGTCCCCACCAGAAACTGTAGCCCAGGCACATTGCCTATCCACCACTGTAGTGAATTATCCATCACTTGGTGAACTTGACTTTACAAGGCTTTCAGCTACTTGCCCTTAAACAGTGCAGTCTTAACAAGGTAAACAGCAGCCAAAAGCAATGCACTCTGCAATTGTTTCACACCTTACCCACATAATTGCATGGAGAAACTTGCAACCTATCCTTTTAATAACAGTGTTAAACTGCTACTTTTCTTTGAACATGTATAATGACCATCAAGTGATTTTTTATTAAAAAAGAGAAAAAAACAATACTGAAATTTCAGCAAATATGCACATATTTATCTTACAAGCAGCACCGATGGTGGGAACATAATAGTCCCTGCTTCAGCATAAGCCAGGTAGCATGAGACTTGGGCAATTTCAGGGCTTTTTTCCATTAAAGAAGATGATGCAACCAGGTTGAGACACATTAGACCTTTAAAGAGCAGAATTCTCCTAAAGGCATTTCAAAATGCCCCATTCTTGTATGCACCAGATTTACTTACAAATACATGTGCCTGAGCAAGATAAAAATGAGATTCAAATGGCTTCCTGACCACACCTGAGAAATACCTCAGTCCATAAACCTACTTCTGGTCATCAAAGCTGTTTGCAGTGCTTAACCGGGCAGGTGAGGGACTCTTTGGGTGAGCCAGCTGTCAAAACAAGAACAGGGGTCAGATATTGGAAGATGAACTTAATACTAACCATGACTGAGATAAAATATACAACTGATAACTGACACCATAAAAGAAAACAATGTGACGAATCCTTAAAATAAAAGGCATTATTAACCCTCAGATTTTGTTGTGCTGCAGATTGGAACTGTGAAGTTAGAGATCACACTGAGGCACTAGAAAGGCAAACAAAACCACCAACTTTCCCTCTTAGGATTGCCAAATAAACTGCTGATAGATGGGTAATGACACTTTCATTCTGCAATTTCCTTACCATTAAATGGGAATCAGTAAAACAAACATCTTTATTTGTGTTACTTAGGGCTTTTGGATGAGAATTAAGGAGAGAGTGCAACTTAATACATACAGTCTCTGTATGTATTACAGTGCTGCAGGGCAACAAATGAGTGTGAAATTGTATGAATTTCAAAGCCCATTTATCAGCCCCAAAAGAGACACCATGACTTGCCTGAAATTTGCGCCGTAGTGCTTGTGTCATTATTGGTGTCAACCCAGATCCACATTCAATGTTTTCTTTGCTATTTAGAGGAGTGCCACCAGGACTTCTGAAAAGATTGGAAACAAAGGAAGGATTAGTTCTCTATTTTTTTAAAAAAAGAAAAGAGAATAAGGAAGGAATTTACCTTTGTATATTGACTTTCTTCAGATGCTTCCGAAGATCTAACTGATTTTTAAGAGGGGTACTGAAAGAACAAAACAAATTGATATTTTTCACTCTGTAAACAATGTTAATCACTGTTTAGAACAGAAAAATCTAGTATTAGAGAAAGGAAGAAGGCATCTTACATTAAGGAGTTGGCAATGTGAACTGATGGCTTGCATTTGGGTCTCAAACTAACACTCTGCAAATCTGAGACTGTAATTAGTGCCCCGCGTGTCCTCGCTGGCGAATCTGCCTAAAATGAGAAAAGACACATTACCACAAATAACACTTTAGAAGGTCTCACTGACCTTACATCTATTTCATATTTATACTCTGAAACAGATTTCTGTGGTTTATGGCTTTTATGCTTTTTGGAATCATTAAGATCTCAATGTGCCCGGGATAAAAATAGATCCGTTAAAAAACACTTTTGCAAAGATGTCAGCTGGGCAAAAGAAAGCCCCAAATCTGTGGGCAGCACGTAGACAAAGCACAGGAAAGCTACACATTCTCTTAAAATTTAGGAGAACTGCTGCATGGCTGCTGACAGTGGAGTTAAGACAATTTCTGCACAAGTGCAGAATTAGGATTACTTAAAACTGAGATTTTGGAAGACAATTATATCTTGAAAAATTCTATGCGGGCCTACAGCAAGTACTGCAAACAATAAACTGGTCCTAGTTTTCCTTAACACACCATTGCCCAATCAGCCACACGTCCTCTGCTTTACCTTGCCCATTCTCAGGTTGCTGCCTGTCTTCTTCAGTTTGACATTCAGGAGGTCCTTGAGAGTGATCTGCACTGGCCCATCGTTTTTCACTGATGGTGCCTGAAAATGAAGATGGTTGGAAGGGAAATCAGGTCTGGCAAGTGACTGAGCATTGACAGATGAAGATATCCCTGATGGAACCAAGTCCAGAGAACCATGAGAGAGGAAATAGAGAAAACTTCTTAGTCCCTACCAGAGATGCTTTAGAGCCATTGCCCCGTTTGAGGAGGAGAGGTGCCGGAGGCAGTGTCGGTGGGGGCAGTGGTGGTGGTGGAGGTGGAGGAGGAGGAGGTGGAGGGGGTACAGATAGTGGCTGCAGCTGTATTGTGGAAGGTTGGGATGCTGCTGACGGCAGGCCCATCTGCATTTGTACAGGAGCACCCAGAACTGGTTCGTTACACCTTTGACAAAGAGAATTTTCTGAAGACAAGGCTGCAGTTCCATTCATCTGAAAACAATACATGTTAATAAATCAGAGAATATCCAATTCACTAGGAAAATCAGATAAAATTTTAGAAAGCAGAGGTTCTAGCCTCAATTGATCCAGAAAGAGCAACAGCAAACCAGTTCCCTCTGGCTACGAAGTAACCGCAGTTAGCAAAGCTGAATGTGAAGAGGTGAAACCCTGCCCAGTGAGAAGCTCTGAAGATCTCACTTTATCTGCACTGACTACAGCTCTTTATATGCTTACACGAGCAAACATTACCCTGCCCCACAGGGATTGAGACTGACCTGGAGTGTTCCTTGTAGTTTGGAAAATTCAGCTTCCAACTTTTCCAGCTGCTCTCTGAATGTATTTAGCTCTCTTAAGTAGAATTGTGATGGAAATAAAGTGTCTTTCACCACCTTAAAACTCTAAGCATAAAAAGAAACCAGGAAAGTATTTTGACCATATTATGTTTCCAGAGACAGGACTATGATTACTATTGAAAGTTCTATTGTACAGCCCTACTGTAGACAGATGAAGGACAACATGAAGATACAAAAGTTTACCAAATAGTTTCTTTGTAGGAAACAAAGGAGTGACTTGCTAAAAAAAACCCCTTTAACTTCATCTTAGAATTGTAAAGTATAATTCATATTTGACCCAAAAAGCTTAGAGAGTGATTTCTACTATGGAAAAAAGGCTGCACCCTTTGTCACTGCAAATCCTTCTAATACTTCAATGCAGTTAATGTCCACAGCTACCTTGACACTGTTGCATTATTCCTTCAACAGCAAACACAAAATGTACTTTAGATATTCCAATACACATAATTTAATTGACATCATAGCTCTCAAATCTGACTATATATCCTGCATCAAGGCACCAAGAACAACCTCACACCTTGGCAAAAACAGAGAAGTAGAAAATTTACCTGTGCAACCGTGTTCTGACACCAACTATACAAAAATGAGGCTGTTGTTGTAAAGGGTTTTACCACATTTTTTATACTGGGCAAAGCTAATGACCAGAGTGAGGACAGATGGCTTGGGATAGATGATGTGTTCAGAGGAAGGTCACCTGCTGACCTGGGACACAACATATCAGAATATCATAATTATACCTCTAATTTAATATCAGAATGTCATAATTATATCTCTAATTTCAACCTTTAAAAAAAGTTCACAACCAGTTACCTGGAAATGATGAGTACCAGCAACAGCATAGAGATTGGGAAAGACAAAGACACATTTTGATAAAGGTGGCAAAAATAAATTAAATTGATATTTGTAATACATTTCCATCCAAATTGCCTTCCCTGCACATTAACAATAGACTACTAGAAGGTATACAAGATGCAACAAATTGACAGCATCAATGCCAGAATATAGATAGACCCCAGACAGTCCTATGACCTTATTTCCATCAACCCTCGGGAGTTAACGATGGACCTAGACACTGACCTTACCGAAGGTTCAAAGTGAGCCTCTTACCGTGGAGGACAACCAGAGCCCTGAGGGTTTGCAGCATCTCCCTTTTTTCCCAGTAGAAATTTCCCTCGGGCTCTCCGTTTCCGTCTGTGTTTCCTATACTTCGCCATTGCTGTTAAAAAGATACATTTACATTTAACGTATAGAAATCCGACGTGAGGACAGAGCCGTCACCAAATACAGGGAAGAAGGTGGACTGCAAGACTTGTCTTGGTAGAAGCATCACATGCGACTGTTAAAAAAACCCCACCCTTATATTCCTACGAGATGCATTTGCACACGAGAGGAATGAACGATGCAGAAAGGAGTATTTTATAGGGGATGCAGTCGTCAGTTTTCCTTTGTCCTGAAATGACAGATGTTGTATTGGGGGAAAAGAACTTCTGTGGTGATAGCAGCAAACGGCACGAAGCAACCACAAGAGGAGGACCCAGGAACACCTTGACCCTGCTCAGCCGTTCCCTGACCAACCCCCCCTCAGCCCCCTGGTGCGATCCTCGCTGCGGCCCTGCAACCTCCCAGCTCCTGCGTGGGCCAGGGCCGCTCTCTAGGGAGCGCACACGGCGGAGCAGGCGGCTCCTCACACACAGTCCCCCCACCTGAAGCGGAAGGGGAGCAATGAGGGGGAATCAGAGTGGCCTGGGACCCCGGGCCGCTTCGCTTCGCTTCCCTTCCCCCCACCCCTCCGCAGCCGCCGCTCACCTCCCGCCCGGTGCCGTCGATTCAAACCGCTCCCCGCGCCGTGAGCAGCCAATGGGAGTGCCGCTCTCTTCCGTCTCCGCCCCTGCTGACTGTGCTATCTGCCCACTGATTGGCCACTGGAAGAACGCGGGCCGGAGCTCGACGGGAGCGGACTGCGCGCTGCCACGCCCCGTCCTGGGGCGCGCTGAGGAGACCCGCCCCGCCATTGGATAAAGGCTTTTCAGCTCTGCCAATCGGCTGCGGGNCGCGGGCGCGGCTGGGGGCGTGAGGCGAAGAGCGGCCGTTCCACCTTCGCGCCTCCAGCCGCGCCCGCGCCCCATCCGGGCCCTGAGCGGAGCCCGCGCTGCTTTCCCTGCGGCGGCTGCTGTTCGGGTCAGGCGAGTTCGGCCGGGCCGGTCCATTCTGCTCCCCCCACACACCCTGAGTGGGGCGGGGCTTGCTGGTGCCGCTCCATTCACCCCCTCAGCGCGGGGGCAGGGCCCGGCCGTCTCCCTCTCACCTGGGGGGGGCGGGAGGAATAGCCGAGGCGGGTTAAGCTCAGTCCCGGGCGCGTTCAGTGCTCTCCGCGGCGGGGACACGGGGCCGCTGAGGGGCGCGGCCGGAGCGGTCCGGTCCGTTTCATTTCCCCGTCGCGGTGGGGGGCGGGGGGAGGACGGCGTAGAGCGGAGCGCTCTCAGATTAGTCCATTTTCTCTGAACGGGGGACGAGGGTGGAGCTCTCACCTGGGCGGGACCACTGTCCCTGCGGGGGTGCGCGGGGAGGAGAGGCCGGCTGGACTCTTTCATTGGTGCCGGTATCGGGGCGATGCGGCCCGAGGAGTTCCCGCCGGACTGGTTTCCCGCCGCGCCTCGCACTCTGCTTCTCCTCTGCCCGGGAGGACGGGGCAGGTCCGTGGGTCTGGCGGCGGGCGAGGAGCAGGGTAGCCTCCTACCGCCGCGCCAGGCCACCCACCGTCGGGGGTGCGTGAGGGAGCGGAGCGGCAGCGCGGCCCCCGCAGGGCCACCCGCCCGGCCTGTGGCGCCTGCGGAGCAGCAGCGCGGACGCCCCTGGCCCTTCTGCCTTGGCGGGGTCTCGGCTGCAGCCAGTCCTGCGGAGAGGGTGGCTTTGCCTTCAGCCGTTCAAGTTCGCGTAGCTCTTCGCCGCGTTGAACTTCATTTCAGCACGCTCTGAGCCAGCCCCTGAAGGCAAGACCGAGCTACCTTATGTAACTGCTGCCTTTCTGCCTGCCCCGCGCTCGGAAANGTGGCCTGGGCCCCCGGGCCGCTTCGCTTCGCTTCCCTTCCCCCCACCCCTCCGCAGCCGCCGCTCACCTCCCGCCCGGTGCCGTCGATTCAAACCGCTCCCCGCGCCGTGAGCAGCCAATGGGAGTGCCGCTCTCTTCCGTCTCCGCCCCTGCTGACTGTGCTATCTGCCCACTGATTGGCCACTGGAAGAACGCGGGCCGGAGCTCGACGGGAGCGGACTGCGCGCTGCCACGCCCCGTCCTGGGGCGCGCTGAGGAGACCCGCCCCGCCATTGGATAAAGGCTTTTCAGCTCTGCCAATCGGCTGCGGGACACAGCTCGGCTGGGAAAGACCAGCGCGGTTTAAAGGCGGTGACCGGCGCCCCCCTGCCCAGCCACGGACGGGCCGGTTAATCGACCGTTCCCCTTCCCGCCAATTGCAGTGCTGCCCTCTCCTACTCCAGCCAATAATGGCCAGGTTTCACTCCGGACCAATAGAGTTTTGCGGCGCTCCCCACCTAGCCAATCACTGGCTGCAGCTTTTCTACCAACCAATGGATTCCCTACTACCTCGGAGAGGGTTTACATTCTTCCCTACCCAATAGTGAGCGCCTTCTGTCAGCGGCGGACCAATGGGACCCGAGCGGCGAGTGACAGCTGCCCAATGGGGACCGGCGACTCTCCCACCCTGCGGAGGGGGGGGTGGATATCTCCCCGCCGCCGCCTGAGGAATGTCAACTATTCAACATGGAGACGGCGGTTACCAAGCTCGAGGCCATGGTGAGTCTGGGCAGCGCGGCCGGCGGCCGGGCTGAGGGGCGGCCGGGCCGGAGACCGGCGGGGCGGCAGCGAGAGCGCCTCGGAAGGCGCAGGGCTGAGGGTACGAGGAAGNAGGACGGCGTAGAGCGGAGCGCTCTCAGATTAGTCCATTTTCTCTGAACGGGGGACGAGGGTGGAGCTCTCACCTGGGCGGGACCACTGTCCCTGCGGGGGTGCGCGGGGAGGAGAGGCCGGCTGGACTCTTTCATTGGTGCCGGTATCGGGGCGATGCGGCCCGAGGAGTTCCCGCCGGACTGGTTTCCCGCCGCGCCTCGCACTCTGCTTCTCCTCTGCCCGGGAGGACGGGGCAGGTCCGTGGGTCTGGCGGCGGGCGAGGAGCAGGGTAGCCTCCTACCGCCGCGCCAGGCCACCCACCGTCGGGGGTGCGTGAGGGAGCGGAGCGGCAGCGCGGCCCCCGCAGGGCCACCCGCCCGGCCTGTGGCGCCTGCGGAGCAGCAGCGCGGACGCCCCTGGCCCTTCTGCCTTGGCGGGGTCTCGGCTGCAGCCAGTCCTGCGGAGAGGGTGGCTTTGCCTTCAGCCGTTCAAGTTCGCGTAGCTCTTCGCCGCGTTGAACTTCATTTCAGCACGCTCTGAGCCAGCCCCTGAAGGCAAGACCGAGCTACCTTATGTAACTGCTGCCTTTCTGCCTGCCCCGCGCTCGGAAAAGCGAAGGAGAAAAAAAAAGGGAGGGGGGAGAGGCAATGCTGTGCCTTCACATGTTGGGAGGCACTGGAGAAGTATCTCCTTACGCAGCCAAGTTCCCTGTGGCATCCTTCAAATCTCCATCTTCGTTTCGATGTCTATTTAATGTACTTTTAATGCTCTAGGAATATTTTATGCATCCAAATGCTTAGTGATAGAATCTATGTTCTTAAACCCTCACATAAATTAAAATGCTTCTACTGACAGTTCTCCACAATACAACGTTCCTTTGGTTTTCCTTGGAAGCTTCCAGAAGTGTTTTTGTAATGCTAATTGTCCTAGCAGCAGTGTTAGGTACTTTAATTGTTACCTACACTTGTCCTCGTGGAGAAGAAAAACCTACAGCATTCAATACAGAGACAAGAATACATTAGACATATCTGGGGGGATTTGTCTTCTGGCAGTCTTGGTTTCAAGTTCTCGTGAAGAAATGAGTAAAACCGAATTTCATAGTCTCCAAGTTCTTAGCTGTACACAGTAAAGTGGAATATTCAAGACAAGTGAAGAATAGGAGGCACACTGGAACAACACGACAGGAGGTGCTGTATATCCCTATCAGCCCTTGATGGGGGCTAGGCTTGAGTAAGAATTGGTGTGCAGCTCGGTGGCCAGTGCTTAAACGTGCTGAGTTTCCTTCTCACTTTCCTCTCTTCTTTAGTCACTCTTCTCCAGCAGCAGCATATATCCCTTAAAGCTTTAGAATAGTTTGTTGTCTGAAAAGGAAGCAACTGGCTTAAAGTTGCCCAAATGTGAGCTGCTCCTGCTGACAAGCTCTTGTCACTTCATTGAGTGACCTGCACATCATTGCAACAGTGAGAGGCTCCTGAGGGAACGTTTTAAGCTGTGATATGACTTCTGGTTTTGAAATAAAAAAATAACAGTTGGAATGAATGCCAAAATACCTGCATTAGTTGAAAAATGAGAATTCAAACTCCTACCTCTTTCTCAGGTTGACTGCACTTTAAAAGCAAGGTGGTGTGGTTTGGTTTATTCTTTCTTTGCAGGAACCATGCTTTGGAGCAGGTGGGGTTGTTTTTGCTCTCCCTTAGCTACCGGACTGGAATCATCACACTGAATACTCAGAGTGCTAACATTAGAGAGCGTTTGAATTCAATGATTTGCTCCACTCCTGTCAGAGTGTACTGGAGGCAGAGCTCTGAATTTGTTCTGGTTTCAAATCCAAAACCTCAGCCTTGCCCATAGTGTAAGCTTGACCCCTCCGTATCTTTTGGTGGAATTACTATTTTTCAGTGATACTTAAGTTAGATGTTTATTTAACTCAGAGTATGCTTTATTTATATGCTTTATTCAAGTTCTCGCCTTCAAGTGATTCTTATTTTAGGACATGTAAATAGTTTGCCCCCTTAAAGTTAAATGGGGCTTTTATATATGGTAGTAGAAGAAGACAGTCGTGGGAAACTGCCTTAGGATCTACTTGAGGAAAACACCTAAATGATCATTGCACAGACAATTTCTAGGTAGAGAGCTTGTTTGGATCAATTACCTGCACAGATGGCGTGTAACAACTTTGAGATTATAGCTTGGTCTTTCACCCTGTTCTGATTACCTCAAGCCAGTTGAAGCTGAATTGATTTTTATTTTATTCTGTTAATCTTACATTTTCCTGTTTGATTCTTCTGTTAATTTCTTCTAGCAGGCCTTCTGCCTTTAAAACTGCACAAGAGTAGCACAAAGCAGTTGCATTACTTTCTGTTTTGGCTTGGTTTGCTTTCTACAGAAAGGTCGTTTTCTTAAATACACCTGAAACCATTTAACCTCTTAATTTCTTATCTACAAGCCTCATCCAGTGCAGTATTTCTCTTTGTCATTGTCAAAGTTCATCAGAGTATGTACATTGGCAGCTACATCTCACGTATCGCAGCTTCATGTCTCTTACTTTTCCTTCTGCTTATTGTTTCTTCTTCCTGCATTTCCAGTGAAACCAGCTCTTCACAGAAGTGTGATAAAATAACACTTCTTACATCCCCAGAGGTTTTGACATGTGCTTCATGGAAAGCTTCAATTTACTCTCTTGGAACCAGGAATAAATTTGTAGGAGCCTAAAAAGAACAATGTGTATGAAAATTCCAGGTAATTGATGATGATTTGGGACTACTGCTCAAAGTACAGTCAGCTCAGAGAAGAGCTGAATGAACCACAGCATCTACAGTATCATGAGATTCATCAGGCAAAAGACTGTAAAAGTGGCCTCTTGGCAATTTAAATAGTACTGGGTGCCATATTTTAGGAGTTGGGCACCTGAGACAATGCTGCACAATGATGCCAGTTGGGACTGAAGATCTTTCCAACAGCTTCAACAGACACTGAGTCAGACCTCTAATGAAAATTCAGTACATGGTGTTGCTGGTGATGAAGCTATCCTGTCCAACCATAATTTCATTATCTTTTACTGCTCAGGACTTCACATACTGAGTGTCTTCCAGTGCACACTTCAGCAGTCTGCACAAAGGAATTTTGTGGACATCCATTTAGTAAAATCTGATAACCAACAGATAAACTGTCAGATGAGCTGTGAGTGCTTCAGAGTTACTCTGTTAATTTCTCCCACTGTGGTTTTGGTCTAGTGGACCTCCTTTTTTTCTTTTGAATGATGTCTGTCCAGTGCCCTTTTTATGTTGTACTACTAGTGATCACGCACAAAAAGCAGTGCAATGTTAAAAGGGCATTGGCCAGCAATGCTATCTGCGTTCTTCTTACTGTTCTAGTCACAAGTCTGAAGTCACTATTGTGTGTCTGAGACCAGAAAGTGATCTGAAAAACAAGTGTGAGATGGGATTGCAGGTGTGGAGTTGACTTAGGTTGTTGCTGTGTGTGCATCAGCAATCATCCCTCTCTCTACTACCCTCTTACTCTGTATTTTGTTGTTAAGGATCTTGGCTCCTTCAAACCCAAAGAGTTCTCAGAATTTTTAAATGGTGTTACTGGTTTGTTCAACACCTTTATTGATGAAATACACCCCCACCATGACTGGTAACCCCAGTGGTAATGCACATCCACAATGCTGGGAAATGAGTATGCATTTGAGTGCATTTTAAAGTAATTCACCACCTGCAAATGAGAAGAATAAGCTCTAGTGTCCAGAAAATGTTCCCTGTAATGCAGTTTGAGAACATCTGTCTGATAGCAGTTCAGAATCTTTGCTTGCCATGAGGCAAATCTAAACCCACATAGATTTGGAAATGTAGTTTCCAGTTAAAACCACATTGCTTGAAATTGGATTTCTGACAGATTTGTTGAGTGTTTTCCTCTTGTTTCCCCCCTTTCGATAAGTCAGATTATGAATAATAATAATGCCTTGAAATAAGAGTTCTTTTGTGTCTGTGTCAGGACTCAGTGAACATGAACCATACCCAGTTGTCCATGATCCAGAGAAAGCACTACCTGACTCAACTTACTTTTTCTGATGCCTCTTTTGAGTGTGTTGATGACTTGTACAGGATTCTTGCTGCTAGCGAATGCTCTGACTTTATTGCACTACTGTACTGTACAGCTAGCAGTGCAATAGTATTGTCAAAGCATCTGAAAGCAGAGCACCCAGCCATGGCTTCAGCCTTGCCTCACAGTTTCTAATGCTTTCTTCTAAGCCTGTGAGTAAATGACACATTTATGTTTCAACAGTTATGTTTTCTGTGTCATTGCTATGCAATACTTGGCACCCCAAGGGTCCTAACCTGTAATGTTGAGATTTCTGCAGTTGTGTTTCCTGAAATACAGCAACAAATAAGTATTCCTCATTTTTTCCTTTACTTTATAAACATGACAGTGCTTATAAACATGCTTTGAAATTGCTGATCATAAATTCTCCTTCTTTTAGAGTTAGAATACTTCCAGTGATAACTGAACTGTGTTAATATTTCTGTTAAGCACAAATCTTACAATTACAGATAAGCATTCAGCTTGACATTAATTTTTTTATGTCTAGAATCAGAGCAGCAGCATGGTATTAGTGGCTTACTGTCATTCTGCAAACCTCAAATTATCACTATTGAGTATTTCAGGAAGAGAGCTTTATGGGTAATTTTAAAAGCAACTCATACTCACTGTCTGCTTTCCCAGTAGTAATCAGATGAAGGAGTTGGAAAAATGAAAAAAAAAAAAATTACTTTTTGAGGTGTTTACCTCTAGAAATTAAAACCTAAAAGTGCTAGTGGAGGAGAGGAGGAGCAATTGAGCAGTTAGAGGAAAATCCTTCAGGAACTCTTTAAAAATACATAGTGTAATAAAAAGTGGTTTATTCTCCTGGTTTTTTTAATGTCTGGTTTCTGGAGCAGATGTTAAATTATGGGAGTAAGAGACGAAAGCTTTCTGAGTTATTAGATGTTCAAGGACATGACTAGACTGATTTTTCCCTTTTTTAGGCTCTTGGAAGATTTGTTGAAGGTGTTTTCATAGATATTAAAGATGATACAATTTTACTACACCCAAAAGGGGATTTTATTTGTAGAATATCCTTTAGACTATCTGAAGTTCCAGACCCTCAAAGGTATTGTGGCAGCTCCTGAAGGTGAATCCCAAGACTGATGCTTAAAACAAACATCTTTTTAGCATCCAGGCCTGGCTACAGGCTACATCCAAAGACCTCTGGAGCTGGTCACTTGAGAAGTAGAGCACTGCTAGTTAGTACTTTGGGATAGTTACCAAGCACAACTTTTTAAAGTTATAATTAGTACTCCAAGATTAATCTTAATATAAGCAGCCAAACCCACACCAAGTAAAGTAAGTTAGAATGATTTTTAACTTGCTTTCATCATAGTCTCTCCAGTGACTGTAAAATCCTTAAATGATTGCATTTGGAAGTTCAGGAGTTGTTTGTGAATTGGAAAAACTCTCTAAAGCAGAAGTCCATAATAGATATTAAAATTGCAGACTGAAATTAATTAAATAATGCTATCAGCAGGCTGTTTTATAAGGCAATTAGATATTCTCTGGTGGCTTATTTATCCCAAGGAAATAAATGTGATGTCAATTTTATTATCTATTTGTCAGCCTGGTTTATTGGGGACTAATAAAATGTATTATGGGCATTAAAACCATCTGAGAGGATGCATTCTGAATATAATTAATAATAAAACCTCTGTTGATGTGCATGGATCCTGAGTACTTATTCACAATCTCTGCTGTGTAACTTACTTAAGAGTTGCAGTTTTGCTAACAACTCAGCGAGTGGTTGAAAAGAAAAAACAACTACCCAAGAAAAAGCTCTAAAAATTAATGGAAAATATATTAATATCTTGGGAGAGGGGGAAAAAAATCAAGCATCTCCTGCATCCAGTGAAGATCAGCTTAAAAGATGGATGTTCTTTCTTACCTATTGTTGGAACTTTACCTCTTAGGTGTAGTGCTTCATCTTGAGGTGTTTGGCACTGCAAGGGCATATAGCACAGGGAGAGATGGAAATGTCTGCACGCAGTTCTGGGAGCTGCACAAAAAAGGGACTGATGGCAACATGCACAAAGAAGAGTTGAGTAATTCAGGTTAGACAGATGGAGAGAGGGTAAGATGAGTAAAAGTGTGAGTGAACTCTTAACACATGAGAAGAAAACAGTTCAGTCTCAAAGTGTAATGCTTCATATTTTTCAGGCCAGAAGTGTGTCAGCAGAACTGGCAAATGTTAGCTAATGGAATAGGCTGGGGGAATAGAAACTTGACTTTGATCATACAGGAGTCTTGCAAAGGAAGGCAGCTGGCTTCTGCTTTCCCAAAATACAGGAAATGCAAATGGCTGGGCTTTGTCTGCAGTTTTGGTTTTTTACTACTGTGTGGCTGACCTTACATATTTTAGTTCCAGAAGGCAGAATCTGATCTGGATTATATTCAACACAGAGTGGAGTATGAAATAAGGAAAAGTCTTCCTGATGATTCAGCGGCAGAGGTAGTGTTTTCAGCTTAAATTAATCGGTTATATTGCATTTTGGTAGAAGTTGGCAATAAATGGGTACTCTTTAATCCTAAATGACTGTCCTTTTATGTAGTTGTTGTTATTTTAAAGTTTTTCTTGCTACATATATAAACATAACTGGCCTAATATGAATTCAGCACGGACTCCAGCAAAACTTCCTTTCTTGGTATAGAGAAATTCTCCACATTCTGCTTTGAGAAATGAGCTGTGGTGTTAACACCTACCTTTAAGAGACTGATTCCAGTCTGAGCTGACATGCACCCTTGCTCGAGGAGAAACCTGCTAACCAACAACTGAATCCAGATTTGGGGAGAGATGAAAGGAAGAGGAAAACAATAAATAGCAGCATGTCAAAGATTTTATAAATTAGTCCCTGTCTCTATGTATCTGGAGCCNTGAGGTCCCTTCCAACCTTACCATTCTATGATTCTATGATACCGAAACATGGAGTGGAAAAATAATCTTTTACGTTAGAATTCCCTAACTAAGTCCAGCTCAGAAAAGCCCTTAAAATTCAACAGCACAGCAAATTTGCCCTCCTGCATTTGGGATGGAACTCCAGAGTGGTGCTTTCTTATTATCACTGTCTACCATTTTTGTTTATGAAAAAAGTGTGGATTAAAGAGATGCTTCCAGCTATGCTTCTCATTGTAAAGGGTCATTTCACCTTACATTTTAGTGGCTCTAACAACCTGTGCTTGTAACTGGCTGGTGGCCACATTGATTTTTATCTTCTTAAATAGTTTTAATGTACTTTTAATTTCTACCCAGGAGAATCCAGTTGCTGTTTTGGAAGAACTGGCAGTGGTGAAATCTCGTTATAAAATGTTATGTATGAAGCTGGACAAAATTTCCACAGAGCAGCAAGAATCCATGGCAGCAATCCGTGCTGCTGTGGACAACACCATGAAGATGGTTCAGGCATTGCAGCAACATGTTCTTTTTGAGGTAAGCTTTGCTTTTTAATCACTTGGGTCACACTGCTGTAAATGAAGGTGTTTTTATGTAGCCTTTACAGCAGCGTGGAGGTGTTCAAGAAACATGGACATGGCACTTGGGGATGTGGTTTAATGGCCATGGTGGTGGTAGGTCAATGGTTGGACTGGATGATCTTAGAGGTCTTTTCCAACTAAACCAATTCTGTGTGCAGACTTTTGGAAGACTCTTAGAAGATGAGAAGGCTGCTTACCTGAAGAGATGGTTGCAAGATGGGAGGTGGTTCTATAAAGCAACAGTTAAGCTGATGGTACTCAGTTTTGGAGCTGAAGTCATGCTATCATAGTATGACTAGAGTGACACAGGGTTGAATAGGTTCACAACAGTTTGTGCACAGCTGCGTCCCAGTTCTGTAGTGACAGTTTTAAAAGGTAGCCATCTGAAATTCAGACATGAACCCAAATTTAAAAGGCAAAAAAGCTTTTAGATGGCAAAGTATTTGCACTGTCTAAAGTAAGTTAAACACAATGTGTTGTATGTGGAGGAATTGCTGTCAGAGCAAAGAAACATTATCATTAGTATGATAGTGCCTATCTATTAAAAAAACCAACCACAACACATTTTTCTAAGTGGTCTTCAGACAGTTTTTTTTAAAGAGGTTGTGAAAACATTAATTTTGTCCCTTTACAAATAAGGTGATTTAGGTCCAACAAACTAATTGGTAGTCTAGTGGCAAAGACAGAACTGGTGTGACTAAAACACATTCCCAGATCTCAGCTCTCACTTTAATGTTCTAATGACAGTGCCCTGAGATTGTGTTTAATCTGGTAACAGCTCCAGATAAGTTACTGGTGAGTCTATAGCTAAAATGTACGTCACAGAAAGGAAAACATTTTCTCTCCCTCTTTTCCAAGGATATGCTGCCAAGAATAATTTCATCTTAGGGTTTTGTTGGAGTGAAAGACTCTTTTCTGGAGTTGTAGAAGAGGGACTGTTTAAAGGCATGGAGTGACAGGACGAAAGGGGTAATGGTTTGAAACTGGATGAAGCTGGATTTAGATTAGCTCTTCGAAGGAAATTCTTTCCCATGAGACTGGCGAGGTACTGGAACAGGTTGTCCAGAGAAGCTGTGGAAGCTCCAACCCTGGAAGTGTTCAAAACCATGTTGAATGGGACCTTGAGCAACCTGATCTAGTAGCAGATGTCCCTGCCCGTGGCAGAAGGTTGAACCTAGATGATCTTTTAAGATCCCTTCCAACCCAAACCATTCCATGATATTCACGCTTCTTAGATACAGATTTTCTTGTACTTAGTCTATTTCCTAAACCAAGGATGGGTTACACTGTTGCAGAGAAATGTTAAGTCCTTAAGTGAAATGCTTCTTTTTATTGAACAATTTCTTTTCTTTCTGATGAATCATTTCTAGTATTGATGTTAAAGCAGCATTACAGTCAGATTTTTCTAAACTACTTTGCTTTCATTTGAGGGCAAGTAGAAGTCTACTACTAATTTCCACGAGCAAAGGGCTGCCCAAATATTGAGTTCTTCTGTAAATATCATCACCCTAGGAACTGAAAGTATCATACTTGTCTGTATTTGAGTTTTGTTTTTTTTAGCAGGAGGATGAAGAGTCAGAAGAAGAGCCTGCAGCACAGCAGTTAACCTGTGAAACTGTTAAAGAAGCAGAATCGCTAGCAGAAGAGGTAATTAGGCCACAGAATGTCAGTATTCCAGAAACCATTAATCCTGAGTAGCTCAGCTGAAGTCAGAAGGGTTGGTTTGTGACTTAATACCTCTCAAATCAATGGAGTTTTTCAGAAATGGGACCACAGTTTCTAATAAGCCTTTTTTTTTTCTTATTGTATACTGATTAAGCTTATGATTTGTTCCAATTAAATTGTCCACAAAGGGAAAATTGGCTTTGAAAAGAGGCTTTGTTCCTCTTTTTTTTAATTGGGATATGTTTATCTTTCTGTTCAGAGATGTAGTTGGTTGCTCTTGTCCATCCTGTTGCTCTGTTAACACATTTGGGTGGGAGTGAAGGATGTAATTGACCCGAACCAATGTATACCAAAATGGAGAGGAATGTAATTTCCTGTAAAACAGTGAATAAACTTTGCAATCTGAGTACCAATAAGTATGTTCTAACTGTGGTGCAATAAAAGACAGATCTAAGTACTTGTTAAAAAGTAGTCTAATTCTCTCATAGCTACTTAGAGCACAAACTTCAAATATTAACTGCAAAGATTTGGTCTGGGTCTTATATTAAAAGCAAACTATTAGAGAAGGTTAATAGAGTGCAGTTATCTCATTGACCTTATCTTCTTCTATGTGTCCCTTCACTGTTCACTACTCTTTTGCCCTTCATTGCCACCATTGCTTTGCATGAAAGCCATTCAGTATCTTGCATCTTTGCCTACCTTGATCAATGCTCTCAATTTCTGCCCTTCCATTATTTAGTTCTAAAGCACTCAAGACACAGCTGGCATAGAGCAGCCCACTGTAGCTATGTCCTGCTGCTGTTGTGCCCAGTTAAATTGGTATCAGCCCCTATGTTGTTGTTGTTTTGAAGATGTTCTCTGAGAGACAGAAAGAATGGAAAGGTGTGACCAAGGCCCTGTGATACTTCTTTTTGCCAGTGCTGTATTTCTGGCTGAAGAGAGTTAGATTTAGCTACCTTCAACCTGTCAGAGCTGTCAGCTTCTGAAGACTGCTTGAGAATAGGGAAGCCATCTTCTTCCTTTCCTGCATGTGCAGTGATTTCAGCTAGATCCATGCTGCAATGCAAAGGAGAAAGCTGAAGAGGCTCATCTGACTTGCATATAAATCCTTCTGTATCCATTTCTTACTTAGTTTTGTTTGAAACCAGGATTTGTTTAATGCCTAAGATTTTGTAGTTGACTGCAGTGGCTGCAAGATCCTTCATTATCCGGTAGTAAGACATAATTAATTACTCATGCAGAAATGGAATGGGAAAAATACTTTCTAAACGGAATTCCAGCAAATCCTGATATTCTCTCTTGGTTATTTTTTTTTTTAGCCATTTTTCTCACCATTTACAGTTTGTGGCTCAACTAAAGGTAAGTGCAGAAATAGTAATCTTCCTGCTGTTTTCTTTATTCCTTGTCTGATATGCCCCTGCCATAAGCAAGCTTTGTGAATAGTACTGAACTCTCCTAAGGCTTCCATCTCTAATAGCTCTGTGCTATTTAAATATCCCAATTACTATCTAGGATTCAGGGAGTAATGAATTAAACTGTTTCTGAAAAGGCAGATACTGTAAATAAGAGGACAAATAAAGGCTGATTTACCCCAGCTCAGTATGACCAAATCTCATGGGATGTGGGGTCAGACCTAGGGATGGTTTCTGAGCTCTTTCATTGTAAAAATAGAGCCCAAATTCACTCTGAAGCACTGGTGGGTACTGGCTTTCTGTAGTGAAGAATTCAGACCTTAATAGAAGCAGGTGAGCCCTTAGTTATATTCCATGTATAATTCCATGTCTCTAGGAGTTTTTCTTGCTTTTGATGGAAGTGGATACTGTTGTGTTTATGGTCTGGAAGAAATGGTGTGCTAGTATTAACCACACCAATAGCTCTGGTTTAATCCTTTGTATAAGTAAGAATAAATGGAATTTTCCTCATTCTTTAGGAGATTTGTTGTGTGTTTGTTTTTGGGTTTTGGGTTTTTTTTCAGTCACTGACAGACCAGATTTTATTAATCCCCATCAGATCTCAAATTAAATGATTTTTCCCTTGGTCTGCAGATACTGTGACAGTTTGGAGACAGTATCTTTCTTCTCTTCTTCCTCCTGCTGAAAAATCCGCCTTTAGACTCATTTAGGAGGACTTTTGGAAAAGTAATAAAATTACTTTATCTTTTGGCCTAATTGCTGAAGTAAAAAGTCAAACCAGTGTCTGAGGAAACACTTGTGACTGTACCCAGGAGTACTACTGAACTAGCAGAGTCGAAGAATTTGTACAGGGAATTATTTAACCACTTCATTGTAAATAAGAAGAGATAGACTTAAAACCATTTATTAGTAAAAATGTTATGAGCAGTAAAGGAACCTTTTCAAACTGTCCAAAACCAGCTAGCTAACCATTTGTGCTATATTCTAACTTCAGAATTAGCTTTTACTCCCTACACCCTTCCTGGGTAGGCCATCAGAATTTGTATACAGATGGCTTCTATGATTTGATCATTTTCATAACTGCAATGTCAAGTTCTTCAAAACCAGTTTTTTTCACTTTGATTTCACTGTACAGATGTCCTCAACTTGGTCTATTCAGGAAAGTTTTGCTGACACAGTCATACCACCAAACCCTTTTAGCTCTAGGAATCTGCACCCAGGCTGGAAAAGCAAAGCCCTGATGCTAAACCCAGACCCTTGCCTTCCTGCCTCTCCCAGCCCTGACCCCTGTCTGGGATGTGTGCTACAGATTTCTTGCAGGCTGGTGTTAAAAAGGAGGAAGTTTTAAACTCAGGAGTTCTGTCTCTTTAACCCTAAGGTTGGATTAGCAAATGACTGCTCTCAATTTGAAGTAGCACAGAAAAGTTGAGGACAGTTTGAATAAGCCTGAAAATTACAGAACACTTGCAGCAACCATTCATTAAACACTACGTGCTTTTAGCCACCCTCTGCCAGAGCTGATGGTTGATGCCCTGCTTTGCTAAAGAGTTTGCTTTTCTCTTACAGAGCAGCACTGAGTGTTTGGCAGATGAACACACTTCAGGAATACAACTCTTGAAAGAATTTGCTGCTGTGGAACTCGACAAGCCAGGAAATGTTGAATTAGTGATGTAAATGAAAGCCCAGGCCATTCTCATTTGGCACACAAGCATCTTGGTCATAGCTCCTGGATTACTAACAGCAAGGATTTCTGTGGTCCCTCTGACTTCCAAGTGCCCTGCTGGAAAGCTGTTAATGCTTCTCTGTACACCTTCTATTTATAAAACCTAAAATGGGGGAGTTAGCTAAAATACCTGGATGCTTTTTATTTATAGGACTGCCCTTGCTGCACTTTTGCAGTGTTGTTAGCTGCACATCTCCTTATTCTTGCTTACATTCCCGAGTGGGTTTTTAAGACAAATAACCCAAGCCACTTAATTGTCCTTACATTCCTGAATAAATGATGGAGGCTAAGGAGACAAGGCTGGAGATTTATTGCACTCTTGTTTACATGACTCCTGACCCTGAACCATGCCCTCACCCCTGAACCTGGTCCCTGACCCTTTTAATGTTCCTTTGATTCGAACTGCCTTGGGTTGTTGGGTTTTTTGTTTGTTTGTGTTTTGTTTTGTTTTACAGTCCAGCAAAACTGGAGACTTCCATAGTAGCTGAGTTTGGAAGTGACCTCTGGAGATTGTCCAGTCCAACCCCTTGCACAGAGCAGGGCCTACAGCAGCTTACTCAGAGCATTGTCCTGAAAAGTTCCAAAGGACAGAGATGTCACAACCTCCATTGCAGTGTTTGACCACCCTCACAGTAGAGACAGAAGTGGGGCTTTTGTTCATGTTTGATGTTTTTATAATTATTTCAGCCTAATTTGAGAGGGGAAGGTATCTGAAGTTTTTGAGAAAAATTACTTTTGAAGGAGAGAAATTTCAGTCCATGGCTTTAGGCAGGGAAAGGCTGACTTCTGATCAGTGACTTCTGGTCAATGAATGGGTTGGCCCATTTACTTTGGGAAGAGAAACAAGGTGTACATTGAAGAATGAGGAGAAAAGGACAGGGGTCGCTTGGTTTCCTGATGTCTGCTGCCCAGAGTGTCTGTTTACCTACAAGGTAGCTATCACTTCACAAGCTGATTTAATATTTAATCATTTAGACTTAAATCATATTGATCCATTTAGGTAGTTGGGAAGGACAGGGAGTTGGACTTAATGCTGCTTGTGGTCCCTTCTAACTTGAGATATTTTGTGTTACTATGATTTTTAGTGCAGGACTCAACCCTTACTCTCACCACCTTCAGCAGTGTTAAGTACTGTATTAGTGGAATTTAGCTAAAACAATGAAAGGTACTTATTAGTAGGAAAACAACGGCAGATTGTGCTGTGTGTAATTGAGCTGGAGGTGCAGCCCTCAGGACAGGCACCTTCTGTTTCTGAAGCCTTCTCAGGTGCGGCAATCCATCCCTGCAGCTAGATTCTGTTCAGCGCTGCCTTGCTCGCACTTAAATCTGTCATCAGCACACAGTGAGTGCAGAGCTTCGTGCTCGCAAAGCCAACACTTCCCAGCACCTCGGAGAAAGCATCCCACGTTGATCGGCGTTGAGCTGCGCTGCCGGTTCCGTCTCCCTGCCCTGCTTTCCGTCCGCTCCCACCTCCCGGCGCTTCCCCGCGCCGCCGCCGGCGGGCTCCAGCCCGGGTGGGCGGTGCTGCCCCGCCCCCTAGCGGCATGCCGGGGAGTGGCGCATGCGCAGTGCGGCGGCCGGGCCCCGCCTCCAGCCCGCGGCCTCAAGGCGGGGCTGCGGAGGGAGGAGCTGTGCCGCTCCCCGCGAATGTGGCCGGCGCCGGGGCACGGCCTCTGCCCTGCGCTTCCCGAGCGCCCCTCGCGCGTTCGCCGTTCGCTCCCAGCCGGTGCAGCAGCGAGAGGGGCCGGGCAGAGCTCCCCTCGATCCCCGCCGGCGGAGCCATGGACGAGCAGAGTGTGGAGGTGAGCGGTTGGGCGGCGGTTGGCGCTGGCGGGAAGGGCGATGCGGGACAGCGCTACCGCCCCGGACCCGCAGCCCCGAGGCCGCGGGGGAGCAGGTTGGGCAGCTCCTCCTGCTCCTCCGAGGGGATGGCGAGCGGCGGGACCGGGCCTCTCCGTCGGGAGGCTGGGGCAGAGCATCCTGGCCTATTTACTGGCTGGTGAGAGGGCCGGCGGGTGGCACCGGGACCGCAGAGCCCTCGGCAGGTTCCCCCTCCCTCCTCTGAGGGGAAGGAGGCCAAACGGCACCGAGCTATGGGCGGCACGGGAGGCGGAAAACAGATTGCAGCTCTGCGGTGGGCAGGGATGCGCATGGCAGGGAGCTTGGCTCGTGTGGGCACGGATGAGCTGGGTAGAGAGGAGGCAAGGTGTGAAGAGGTGGAACTGCAAGGTGGCCTGCAGTTATTTTACGTAGTCAGGGTTCGAAAATAACCTGATGGAGCATGGGAGGGACCTGTTCGGGCGGCGGAGGGAGAGCTGCTGCTGGCAGAACCCAGGCTGGCATGCGGGCGGGCACAGTGCTCAGCGGTGTCTGACCTGGGTCGCTTGCATGCCTTGCTGTGGGGCGTATTAATAACAACCAGAAAGAGAAGAACGGAAAACACCTTGTGCCTTAGCTTCCTGTAAACGCATGCATTGCGTTTGGATGGTTTGCAGCTATTAAAGGAGACATTAATGCATGGGGACGTACTGTGGGGTCTGTAACTTGAAGCTATGCTTCACTTCCCTGCTGATTTGTAATTTCACCGTGATGGGGAAAAAAACGAACCCATCAGAAGCATCTTTCCGGTTAAAACCAGAAGAGGTCTAACCCCTGGCCAACACAATGCAAAACTTTATCATAAAATAGCTGTTAGTATGGAAATCAAACATTGTATTTGAGAATACCTTTCTCTTTTTGGGGCTGCAGAGAGATGGAGTGGTTGTATTCTAGAGCAACAAAATGCTTCTCTCTTCAAATGGAGATATCTATATATACACACATATATATACACATACACATATATTTGGAATGCAAAGAGATGGTTGTATTCTAGAGCAACAAAATACTTCTCTCTTCAAATGGAGAGAGATATATATACACATATTGGGACTGCAAAGAGATGAAGTGGTTGTATTTTAGAACAACAAAATGCTTCTCCAAATGTGTGTGTATATATATGAGAAAAAGGTTAAATTACATTTTTATTGCCCGAGATTAATTAAATGGTGCATGAGAGTGTAGAAGTCATGGAGCTAGTGCTAATGGTAGACTTTAAAAGAGCATAAGTCTTTGTAAACCTTAAAAAAATACCTTGTGCACCTCATCTGCTTGCATTGGCGTTCTCTGTAATCCATACATGCTCTTTGCCATGCGTTTGAGTTGGTTCAGCACCAGCACATGGAAACTCCTGGGTTCAGAACATGCATGCACAGTGCAGTTTCTCCTGGCAACTGTTAATCCTGTGTAAACACAAGCAGGAATAATATCTTGGCTACAGAAAGGCCTGTTTGGGAATAAAAGAAGCCAAAGAGTTCCTCGAAGGGGAGTGTTGCAGAGCAGACGCCTTGAACTGATGCAGCGCAAGAGAAGGCGCGGGGGAGAGCGGTGATGGTTGAGCGTCTCGCTCCGAGGTGTGCTATCCGCAGCTGTGTGGAATGGGACTGCGTTCACAGAACCTGGCACGCTGCCTGGAAAACAAATCCAGCTCTTGTTATGTTTGAAGTCTATGGCTTAACTGTAATCTCTCCTTTGCAGAGCATTGCTGAGGTGTTCCGATGCTTCATTTGTATGGAGAAGCTGCGCGATGCGCGCCTCTGTCCTCACTGCTCCAAGCTGTGCTGCTTCAGCTGCATTCGGGTGAGTTTGCTGATCCTAGTTTAATCTTGCAAATGTATGAACTTAAAAGCTACTCATCTCATGAGCACATTCCTGCTACCTTGCTTATTTTCTGGCAGTTCCAAGAATTCCTGTTGTTGTTTTTTTCCCTGCTCTACAATGTTTAGTTTCCCTTTCCAAGTCTTTTACAGCACCCTGAGGTAGAACTGGGCAGGCTGTGCATTGCGTTCAGCAGTGCTAATTATAGAGACTGGCTGGAATAATGGCTGTTAGGAAACCAACATTTAATGATCCCTTCTTTAGCATGGAGTCAGTGATGCCTGTCTGGAAGACAAAAGTTGGCACAGGAATCACATGCTGAGTTTGCACCTGTCAGTATGGAGTGCTGGAAGGTCATCTCCTCTTGTCATCTTGGAGCTGCTTTTAAATGCTTTATCAGCCTAGGCTAAATCTTTCTCTGGGGAGTCTGGTAGAGCAGGCTGAAGCAGCACCTGACCCTCAGCTCATTTATTAAGGATGTGGTTACCACTGTTTAGCGCTTGAGTTCTGAGTCCAGACATTGTTTTGTGTCAGTGCAGAGGGAGAGGGTTCAGCTGAGGTTTTCAGACCTCGGGTAGTATTTCCAGAAATCACAGCAATCATCATCTGCTTTGAAAGCTCTGACAAGAACTGTGGGTGAAGGATTTGTGCTGCGTACTAAGAATGTTAGATGACAGATTGTTGCAGGGTGGTGAGAGATTATTCATGAGAATCTTTAAATGTAGTAGTGAGCTGACAAATGTAAGCCCTTCAGCTGCTGAGCTTTTTTACACTTGTGAGTTGTAGTGGGCAGGTGAAGATCTTTCCCCAGATATTTGCCTTTGGAGCTTTCTGGAAGAGAAACGTTTAAAGGGTCCTTGTGGATTTGGTCGTTGAACTTGCAGGTAAATAGCTTGAGAGGAAGCAGTAAGATACTTTAAAGGGTTTAAATTGGCAGAAGGGAGATTGAAACTGGATGTTAGGAAGAAGTTCTTTGCAGTGAGGGTGGTGAGACACTGGCATAGGTTACCCGGGAGGTGTTCAAGGCCAGGTTGGATGAGGCCTTGACATGTTCTAGTGGGAGGTGTCCCTGCCTATGGCAGGGGCTTGGAACTGTCTGAGCTTTGAGGTCCCTTCCAACCTAAACCATTCTATGATTCTACCTTGAAAACAAATAATTTAGACTCAAAAGCTGTCCTTGTCCTATCTTTTGCTTTCTTTAACTGAAACGTGCCTGTGACTCTGGGAGCCCACACCAGGTGGAATATTTGGCACTTCAAGATTCTCTGTATTATTATAACTAAACTTAAGTGGTTGGAGAACAAGTGGTAGCTTTGTTACTAAGATACAAATAGCAGCTTCCTACGTGACTAAGTGGCTGAACAGTTAAAAGTATGAATTGTAGAACCAGGAAAAAAAAAAAGGAATAAAATCCAGGAAGGCTGTAACAAACAGAAGGAACTTCTAATTAAGGCTAGAATATGCTTGCTTGCAGCTCTTTCCTTACAGTCTCTTTTTAAAATGCTTTTTTCCTTTTTCCTTCACAGCGTTGGCTGACTGAACAAAGAGCTCAGTGCCCACATTGTAGGTAAGGTATTTTTAAAATCAGAAATAAATTATCAGGAATTGAGTACACTGCCCTGTTACAGTTGTTATTTTTCAGTGCAAGTTGCATTAAATTTGTGACCTTGATCTTTTGAGACCTGCTTGCTGTTGCTATAAAGGTGTAGCCTGGTATAATGCTTCGTGCCAGCTTCGTGCCAAGCTAAGCAAGATCTTTGTTCTTCCCCTCTGACAATTAGAGGTTGCCCAGGGAGGTTGTGGATGCCTCCTGCCTGGGGGTGTTCAAGGCCAGGCTGGATGCAGCCTTGATCAGCAGAATCTAGTTGAGAGGTGTCCCTGCCCATGGCAGGGAGGTTGGAGTAGATGATCCCTAAGGTCCCTTCAGACCTAAGCCATTCTATGACTCTGAGTTACTAAATGGTGTTCCCCTTCCAACTCTTCATGTTTCTCTTGCAAGAGGCAGAGACCAGAAGCTTCAGGTTTCAGACTGAAACTTGTGGGGGTTTTTATGCCTATAATTTACATTAGACCTGCTCTGTGTTGCAGATGCAGATTTGTCTGCAGCAGTGTGTTGGTTGTTTTGTCCTGGTTTTTTGTTTAATGCTTCACCCTGCCCCCAAGCCCTGACTCCCCTTAGCACCTCTAGCTCTTGAGTACCTCACAATTCTAGTTCCTGACTGCCCAAAAGCTGGCAGGTAGCATGTTTCATTTTTCTCTGAGGGAGGGGGAGGCATTTAAAATCAACTAAGCAGCCATTTTCTGGAGAACTTTTTTAATACTGAGCTTTTAAAGTATTTAATAGCTCTTAAAATGTTGGCAAGGAGATAAATAAATTTAAATTTTACAGAGGGGATAATTGAAGCACCACAGTGGGCATAGCTGAAATTGAAGAACCTCTGAGAATCAAAATTAATTGCCCAGCATTATCCAGGATCCTGCATCAAGAAATCTGGAAACAGTTCCCCATGGAGCTATTCTGTGTGTCACTGTGGGGGGTTTGTAGTGGTTCCTGCCTCCCCTGAGCCCTCAAATGAGCAAATCAACCTGAAACATGAAATTGCTTTTTTTTTTCTCCTCCCCCAAAGTGTTTTCTATAGCTTCAGCTTGTTGCTGAAGAACTGATGAGCTGAATTCACTTCAGTGCTTCTCTCCCAACTGCTGAAGCTGAGGTCTTGTTCTAACTCTAACCATGCTTCTTGCAGAGCCCCTCTCCAGCTACGAGAGCTCGTGAACTGTCGCTGGGCAGAAGAGGTCACACAGCAGCTTGATACTCTTCAACTGTGCAGCCTCACAAAGCATGAGGAGAACGAAAAGGACAAGTAAATGGAGTATTCTTCACATCAAGTGTACTGCAGTTTGCCTTCCAGCTCACTATTGAAATGAGGGGGCAGACTGGTGACTTGAAGGCTGGGTTGTGCTCGCTGTCTGCCTAGCAGTTGGAGTTCATTTCTGTCATGCTTAATGGAAGGAGAAAAGCATGACAGAAATGCTTTTCTGTCAGCAACTGTTCCTAGTTTGCCTCAATGGAGTTAAAATGTGAGATACAGGAAGCAGAACAGAGGGCAGTAATGCTTCTTGAGGCTCTTAGCCCTTCTTGGTGACCATACAGCTGAGGTGGAAGCCTTCTCTCAATGGCTTGGTCATTTGGCAGTCCCTTTAGGCTGTGGGTGGTGATGTGCTATCTCAGCACATAAAAGGAGAGAAGCTGTTCTGAGAAGATGTCTTCTAGTCCCTTGTAAAAATATAATTGGTACACCAAATTTGAGAGGGGAAAAAATACCTCAAGTCCCCCAGAACACACTGCTACTGCTGTCTGTTACATTACTGCTCCTCTGCTGCCTTGTCTCTAGAGCTTCTTGTATTTTCTGATATATTTTCTTCTGAGAGCTGCTGTCAGTACTTTCTCAGGAGGCTTTTCTGCTGGCTTGTTCTCCCATTGCCAGTGCTATAATGTTTTAAGATTCTGGAGATTTAGAGGAGAAAAGTGTGAAAAGAAACACTGAGAAACGATCAGGGACAATGTGTTCTGTGGCTACCTCCTCTGCAGGCTCCTGAATGCTAATGGAGAGGGAAGGGAGGGGAATGTACTTTAGTTCTGGCCTGCTCTCTGCTTGGTTTATTGATTGCTGTTCCTGACATCCTAACAAATGACAAAGATCAGTTTGTCCAAAAAGCTCCTGAGCTCTTAAGTTGCTTCAGGGAGTGGATGATGAGGATTTTCTTCTTGTGAAGTATTAAGTCCTAAAATTCTGAGCTGCATTTGTTGATGACAGCCTTTATCTGCTGAGTAAAAATCCAGTTTTAGGCATGTCCTTTTCTCTATATATCTCTGAAGTGCTTCCTGAGAGAGCAACATTTACCCTACAAGAGTTTTTTGCTGAATAGAAGTGGTGGTCTTGCAAAACTGCTGAGGTTCTGTGTTTTGGTATTGGGAAGCAAAACAAATGAAAATGATAAACTGGAGTTTGCAGAACATTCACAGCTATTTTGTTTTGTTTCTTTGCTTGTTTAAGGTGTGAAAATCATCATGAAAAGCTTAGTGTTTTCTGCTGGACCTGCAAGAAGTGTATCTGCCACCAGTGTGCTCTTTGGGGTGGAATGGTAAGAGACTTGTCATCCAGATGTGCTGTGTAAGAGGCTGCAACTGTTCTGCTTGGCAGCAGCCTGAAGGAGTAGGGATGCTGTGAAAACACTGCTTGTGTGGGTAGTTAGAACTGAGTGTGGACATTGGCTGTGAAAGGCAATGGCTTCTGTTTGTAGTTAGAGAAGCAAAGAGCATTTTTGCTGTCAGGAGCTGAGAATTGCCTTCCTTGTTCCAAGCTTTAGATGGTGACGAATTTTATGGGCAAAGCAAGAAGTTGCTCAGAAAATACAGATAACACTTAAGTTATTTGAATGCTCTCTGGCCTGAATCTTGAATATCTTCAAAGCTGTGTTAGTAGCACACTGCACCACACTTTATTACCCTCTCATGAAGAGGCTGCTGTTATGGTTTGCAATTGAAGTGGCTAACAGTGCCCTGCCCTTGTTTGAGAAGGATGTTTTAATAATGATCAAAATAAAATAGCTGTTCTGTTTTCATTTGACTTGTTAGAGAATTGCAAAGTGAATGGAACAGTTTATTTTTGGAGTACTGCTGAGACTCCAAATAAGTCTTGACAGGAAGCTTTGATGATATGAAAGCCAAATTCATGACTTCTTGTGAAAGGGAAGTGGAAGACAGACTTCCTACATACAATCTGCTTTGGAATCCTTCCAAGATGAGTGATACACCAGGCAGCTTTCTTCCCCTCTCAGTAATTTAATAGGAGTGGAATAAAGTGAAAATGAGATGCTCTATTATTCCCCACCTCCTCCTCCTCCTCCCCCTTTTTCTTTTTTAACAGCATGGAGAACATACTTTTAAGCCACTGGCAGAAATCTACGAGCAACACGTCACAAAAGTCAATGAAGAAGTGGCAAAGCTTAGGAGAAGACTCATGGAATTGATCAGTTTGGTGCAAGAAGTGGTAAGAAATTGGGCTCAGATGAATCTAAGTGTTCCTGTGGTGTTCCATTGTCAAAGGATAACTAAAGTGGGGGGTGGGAATATTGCACATTGCATACACTCATGGTCTGTGCAGTCCCTGTGGCTTATGTGGAGGCAATTCCACGGAGGCATTTTGACTCTTGTATGATGTGGAAAGTTTCTGTAGGTGCCAGACAGAGAAGGATGTGAGCTGGCCATCAGGGAACATCTCTTCTGGTGCATGCTATTTGGAAAAGCTGGGGTTGGGCAGTTCTGTGAAAGATGTCCCTCTGTCAGCACTTAGCAAAGTGCAGTCTGCCCTGCTAAACCAGTGTAAAAATGCTTTGTCCTAATAGAGCTGATTTAATATCTTCAGGAGTGTAAACTGTAAGTACATTTGAGCCTCCAGGATGGGCTGTGGAGCAGCTCAGCAGATGGAGATTGGAAGTTTGTGTACTTCCTTTTCCTTTCCTGTTAGGGGTAAATGTGTTAGACATTCAAACATCAACATGCTCAGCTTTGGCACTTGCAGTGGGAGTTCCAGCAGCTCAGTGCAGTTCCTTGCTTTCTAGGAAGGATGACTTTTGTGTGTTCTGTTACATTTATGATACAGTCTTTGTGCAAATGAAACAAGGGGAGGGTTTAAACAAGTTGTTGTATGTTTTTTTTGTCTATGCTGCCACTCAGTTTGCTGCATGCAGTGGTAGGTTAGCTCTGCTCCAGATGGACTGTTCTATCAGCCAAATGGGCTGCTTGTGTTTGTAAAGTGATAGGAATGGCTTCAAACTAGAGCAGAGCAGATTTAGATTGGATGTTAGGAACAACTTCTGCACCATGAGGGTAGTGGAACGCTGGAACAGGTTGCCCAGAGAGGTGCTTCAGGCCCCATCCTTGGAGATATTCAAGGTGAGGCTTGATAGGGCTCTGGGCAACCTAATCTAGTTCAGGATGCCCCTGCTTAGTGCAGAAGGGGTTGGACTGGATGACCTCTGGAGGTCTGTTCCAACCCAGACCATTCTATGCTTCTCTGTTGAGAGGATTGCAGGGCGAAGGGTGCAGCTCTTATCAATGAGTGCTGTTGATAAGGAGATCACTTCTCTGTGCTGCTGCACTTCCAGGAGAGAAACTGGCAGTTGTGTTTTACAAATTCTGAAACTCAAGAATCCCTATGGGACAAATCTCAGTGCCGAGAGGAAATGCTGCTCTGCTTTCCTGTTAACCTTTGGTCACCCACCAGAGGGCACACGCAGGTACTCAGTGGAAGTCAAAGGGTCTTTACAGCTGGTGACAGGGACAGCCTGAAAACGCATCCCTGGTTCTGAACTGGCAGGCTTCAGTAAAACCAGGAGTAGTGTTTGGGTTTCTTTCTCATATGAGAACAGGGCTTGGGGGGGGCGCTTCAGGGTGGCCTAAGCATTTCTGGGATTTGAGAGTGGAGTAAACAGGTGAATGAGTGGAGCAGACAGGAGTGTGAAGGCTTTAGTTTTGTGCATGGTTATAACCTGCTGCCTGTTTCAGGAGAGGAATGTGGAGGCTGTGCGCAGCGCCAAGGACGAACGAGTGCGGGAGATCAGGAACGCGGTGGAGATGATGATTGCTCGCCTGGACACTCAGCTGAAGAACAAGCTGATAACTTTAATGGGTAGGGACTTGCCTGCTCTACTCTGAGCAGGAGCATAGAGTCATAGACTGGCTTAGGTCTGAGGTGACCTCAGAGATCATCTACTCCAACCACCCCACCATGGGCAGCAATGCCTCTCAACTAGAATCAGCTGCTCAAGGCCTCATCCGAGCTGGCCTAGAACACCCCCAGGGAGGATTCATCCACAACCTCCTTGGGCAGCCTGTTCCAGAGTCTCACCAACCTCCTACTGAAGAACTTCTTCCTGTTTCAATTGGAAAAGACCTCTAAGATCATGTCTGATCATCATGGCCACTAAACCACATCCCCAGGTGCCATGTCCACACATTTTTTTTGCACGCCTCCAGGGATGGTGACTGCATCACTTCCCTGGGCAGTCTGTTCCAATGCCTGAAATTCTTCCTAATATCCAACCCAAACCTCCCCTGGAACAATGTCAGGCCATTTCTTCTTGTTCAGTCACCTGATACTAGGGAGAAGAGACCAACCCCCACCTCACTACCTGTATTTTGGGGATTTTTTCGGTCCAAAATAGCAGCCCAGAACAACAAAGCTGCCATTTCTGGGACACTGCATGTTTCACTACTATCCTAACCTCAAGTGAATTTCTCACCACAGCTCTAATTAAAAATGTAGGCTTGCTTGTAAAATGCTTTCTCAATCAACCTTGGTATATTTAGAAATCCTTTACCTTGGCAAGTCCTGGGGCAGCTTCCAGGTTAAAGAGAAAAAACGAAAGGGGGTGGGGGAAACAACTCAGTTTCTTTAAAATCTAGTATGTCTTTTTACCTCCTTAAACACCTTCTCTTTGAACAGGTCAAAAGACATCACTTACTCAAGAAACTGAACTTCTGGAATCCCTGCTTCAAGAAGTAGAACATCAGGTGATTACAAAAAGAGCTGGAATGTGTTACACAGATCCCTCCTCAGCTTTTATTTCATTTGTTTTCAAGCTGTCAATTCATGGCTGGGTCTTGAGTATCTTTTTAAGTGGCCTTAAGTTGCAGAATTTCTTCTTGACCAAGGGTGTCTTCTAGAAACAATTAAAGATGATCTCTCCTGTTGCTGTGTAGCAGTGTCACATAAACCAACAGTCAGGTGTTTAAGGTGGCAGCATTTAGATGGTTCTGTAGTTTTGCTGCTGCCAGCTGTGTGAGGATAGTGGTGGCTATGAATGGAGAGCAAACAGCAATGTTCTGTTTGTGTGCTTTTGAGGGCAACTGAACTGGTTCTAGTTCTTCTGCCTACCTGTCTTTCCAAGAAGATGATGTGCTGTCACTTTTTTCATTTTGCTTTTAGCTAGGCAAGCTCAGCTGTTGTAAATGAAGTATTCAGGTTCTGCAGACCTTGGTTGTACTTGCCCTGAAGAATTTCTTCTTGCTCTTTTATTCCTTCACCTTTCAGCAGAGGTTGGGGATGGGAGCTAAGCTGCTTTGAGTGATGCCTCTTGTCCTTTCATTCCCTGAACTACTTTTGAGTAAGAATGCTAGGCTGGCTTTGTCACCTGATCAGAGATGATCATCTTGCACTTAATAGCTGTGATGTCTTAGCTGAAGACTCAGTGACAGGAGGATGAGTGCTGTGGCCTAGCATGCCTCTGTCTGTGTATAGAGCACTCAGAAATTACTAAGGTTTGCAGCCCAAATGGCTACTCTTTAAATCCTGACTAGCAGTGTGTATGCAGCTCTGCAGGTCAGCTTTGCTTTGGCAGAAAAAGGCCCAAAGGTTAAAGCAGTAACAGAATGGTGCTGCTGGTTCTTCCCCTGCAGCTGCGCTCGTGCAGCAAGAGTGAGCTGATCTCCAAGAGCTCAGAGATCCTGATGATGTTCCAGCAGGTGCATCGGAAGCCTATGGCCTCCTTTGTCACTACTCCTGTTCCCCCAGACTTCACAAGGTAAGGCACTGTCTGTCCTTTCTGGTGGAGCTTGAACCTCTCAGAAGATGGCTTAGGTTGGAAGGGACCTTAGAGATCATCTACTCCAAACTCCCTGCCAAGGGCAGGGATTTCATACAATGGTTTAGGTTGGAAGGGATCTCAAAGCTCATCCAGTTCCAACCCCCCACCACAGGCAGGGACACCTCCCACGAGAACAGGTTGCTCAAGGCCTCATCCAACCTGGCCTTGAACAGAACACAACCTGGCCTTGCTCCACAACCTCCCTGGGCAGCCTGTGCCAGTGTCTCACCACCCTCACCGAAAAGAACTTCCTCCTACCATTCAGTTTCAGTCTCCCCTCTGCCAGTTCAAACCCATTCCTCCTCATCCTGTCATTACAAGACCTTGTCAATAGTCCCTCCCCAGCCCTCCTGTAGCCCCCATCAGACACTGGAAGGCTACTCCAAGGTCTCCTGGAAGCCTTCTCTTCTCCAGGCTGCAGAGCCCCAGCTCTCTCAGCCTGTCATCAGAGCAGAGCTGATGCAGCCTCTGAGCATCTCTGTGGCCTCCTCTTGACTCAATTCAACAGTTCTTGTGTTGGGGGCTCCAGAACTTCACACAGGACTCCAGGTGGGGTCTCATGAGAGCAAAGGGGCAGAATCCCCTCCCTTGCCCTGCTGCCCACACTGCTCTTGCTGCAGCCCAGCACACAGTTGCTGTCTGGGCTGCACTCACTGTAGGCTCATGTTGAGCTTTTCATCAACCCAGATCCCAAGGTCCTTTTCCTCAGGGCTGCTCTCAGCCATTCACCACCCAGCCTCAACTAGGCTCAAGGTCTCATCCAACCTGGCCTTGAACACCCTGAAGGAGGAGGCAGCCACAGCCTCCTTGGGCAGCCTATTCCAGAACCATCCAATAAAGCGTTGCTTTGCTTGTTAAAGAATGTTTACAGTAGCAGTGCAGAGGACCTCTCCCATTTTCCTGTACTGCTGTTTGGAGGAGCATGTGCCAGGGAGTCCAGGAGGGAGATGTATTGCTGCAAGTCTCAGCCTTTTGTAAATGATTTATCAGTGGGTTTGAAGAGTGGGGAGCAGGTGGTTGCTGGAGAGCTTACCTGGTATCCACCTCCAGTGAAGAGCCACAGTTCTCAGCTCTGTGAGCAATGGCAGCCTGTGAGGTAACACAATTCAGTCCACTTCTGTGTTAAACTTGATAGCTCTGACTGATTGTGCTCCAGGTTTATACACTGAAAATGATCAACTGCTTCAACTTATTCCTTCTAGTAACCTATACTGCAAGTAGGCTTTTCTGTTCCAGCAGGGCTTATTTTATGTCTGTAGTCCCTGCTGGGGAGCCAGGACAGCAGGTTCCAGCTGGTAATTTTTTTTTCCCCTCTGTTACACTTAGTTTACTGATTTGTCCTTTTTCTCTTATTATTGGGTCAAGGCTCTCATGAGATGCCTCTGCAGGTCACCTTAATTCAGAATACCTAACCAAAATCACTGCAAAGCACAATTCCTCAAAGAGCATCCTGCTGGGGATGGGTTCTGAAGGAGAGCTTAGGCTAGCTGGTCAAAACCAGCCTCCCAAATATTGAAAGCAGAAGTCTTAGGTTGTGTCTTAAGTCTTCTATTGTGGCCTTTCAGTAGCTTAAGGAAGCCTACAAGAAAGCTGGGGAGGGACTCTTTAGGCTGTCAGGTAGTGATAGGACTGGGGGGAACGGAACAAAGCTGGAAATGAGGAGATTTAGACTGGATGTTAGGAGGAAGTTCTTCATCATGAGAGTGGTGAGAGCCTGGAAGGGGTTGCCCAGGGAGGTGGTGGAAGCCTCATCCCTGGGGGTGTTTAAGGCCAGGCTGGATGAGGCTGTGGCCAGCCTGATCTAGTGTGAGGTGTCCCTGCCCATGGCAGGGGGATTGGAACTGGCTGATCCTTGTGGTCCCTTCCAGCCCTGACTGATTCTATGATTCTGTGAAATTCTTACATAATGTAGTAATGTTCCTGAGCAAAAATGGGTTTGCCTTGCTTTTACCTGCAGTCTCAAAACTATTTGCCTGCCATACTTTCTGGAAGGAACAATTAAAAGCCTCTCTGAGGACAGTTATAGAATAGAATCGTAGTATGGTAAGGTTGGAAGGGACCTCAAACCTCATCCAGTTCCAACCCCCTGCCATAGGCAGGGACACCTCCCACTAGAACAGGTCACTCAAGGCCTCATCCAGACTGGCCTTGAACACCTTCAGGGAGGGAGCAGCCACAAGCTCCCTGGGCAGAGAAGACACCCAGGGGCACCGTTGAAATCTGATTGTTCATCTTCTGATGGCAGTAAGGTACCTCCTGCTCTGAAGCAACTCACTTCAGCTTTGTGCTTTCAGCCAGGCCATAGCTTTATCTTTTCTAGAACTACCAAGAAGTTTTACATGACAAATTCACCCTACTAATGGAAGAGATCATTGACCATTGTGGGTGAAAGGACACATCCTCTCATACTTTCAGTTGCTTTTCCCTTCATAACATAAAATACTTGTTTCCTTTTGGGACATGGCACAACAGGGCTTACCAGTGGGATTTTCAGAAGTACTGAAGTATCTCAGTGTAGTCCAGGGGGATTTCAGTGGCTCTGGTGACCTGAGGGTTGTTCAGCCTAGAGAAGAGAAGACACCCAGGGGCACCTTAGAGCTGCCTTCCAGTACCTGAAGGGAGCCTACAGGAAGGCTACAGAGGGACTCTTCATAAGGGTGTCTAGAGACAGGGCAAGGGGGAGTAGTTTGAAGCTGGGGAAGAGCAGGGTTAGACTGGATCTGAGGAAGAAGTTCTTCAGTACAAGGGAGGTGAGACTGGAACAGGTCAGCCAGGGAGGTTGTAGATGCCTCCTGCTTGGAGGTGTTCAAGACCAAGTTGGATGAGGCCTTGAGCAGCTGATTCTGGTTGAGTGGCCTGCCCATGGCAGGGAGGTTGGAGCAGATGATCTCTGAGGTCCCTTCCAACCTGAACCATTCTATGATTTTTAGTGTGATGTTATTCAAATTTCTTTAACCTCTTTTTTCCCCTCAGTGAATTGGTTCCAGCCTATGACTCAACTACATTTATCTTGCAAAACTTCAGGTAAGAATATATTTTAAATGACTGACTATTGGGAGGCTTCCTCTCTTCCTTCTGTAGTTTTAAAACACAGGATAATCTCTACAGAAAACAGTTAGATATGAACTAAGCTGTAAGAATTCAATCAAAACCCTTTTGTTTACCAGATGAATAATTATCCCTGGCTAAAAAGATTTTTCCATGCTGAAGACAAGCTGCTTATTTATCTTTTCTTAATAAAGATTGGGTCATTTTTTTGATGAACATTTACATTTGTATGGACACTTAATGTTTTGCATGGTCCTTGTGCTGCTGCCTGCTCTCTGCACCAGCAAGGATGATTCCAGGGTGTAAGAGTGCAAATGTACACACAGCTTACTATTTTGTGGAGGGTTTTGCTCTGTCCCTATAGCAACCTTTTTCTCTCCTCTCTCAATAGCACGTTGCGCCAGCGAGCAGATCCTGTTTACAGCCCACCTCTTCAAGTGTCAGGACTTTGCTGGAGGTTAAAAGTTTATCCAGTGAGTTATTTTCAACTAGAAATTGTTATCCCATCCAGAACACTTAACCAGCATTCATGTGCTTCTCTTATGAGGAAACAGCAGGTAGTCTCTTCTCACATTGTGTATTGAAAAGCTGTACGAAAAGAAAATGAGTTCGTAGAGTTGATCACCAGCTCCTGGAGCATTCCCTCTCTGCCTCCATCCAGCAGGGATGTTCTCTCTATTGGAAGAGAGAATCAGAATAATTGAGAAGCAGTTAAAAATGAGTTTTGCCAATATGCCCTAGGACTGGGGAATTGGGAGGAGAACAAGGCATTAGCTGAACTCCTGTGCATCCAGTTCTCAAATGCTGATGTTAAAAGCTGTGTGTTTAGTGAGGTCCTTGCCGTGGGCTCCACATTCAGATTGCTGAAGCAGTATCTTTGCCAGCACTGCAGTGTTACCCACAAGGTGTGATCTTTCTGCAGCCCACTGGTCTGCTCAGTGCAGCCAGAGAGCTCTGGCTGCTACCCCAGCTGTGTTTGGAGAAATACCTGATTAGAGGTGTGGAACAGATTTGGTTTGTTAGTGGTTTACACAGAGGATTAGTCTGTTAGCCCACTTATGGACAGAGTTGTGCTCTTGCAGTGCAGAGGCAGACCCCTGTGTAAGTTCTCAGTGTGCTGTCAGAAGGCATTAAATCTTATTTTTTTAAATGGTAAGTTGAAATGTTTCTTCAACCCAGAGGATTCAAGTTGAGCCATTCCTCATCCTTGGCTAAGGTGAGTGTCATCAGTGTCTTCTTCCTGACTTCTGGTGATCCTAATCTTGTTTCTCAGTAACTGACCTCACTTCTTCATGGTGCATGTTTGTTTTTTTTTTTCCCTTAAAGAAATTGCTCTCTCAAAAGTTGAGTAGCTTTGAAGTGCAGCTGTGTGTAAAATATTTCAGAACTAATGTTTTAACCTGAGCTGTTTCTGTGTTGAGAATTTGAGAAGAATTGGACTCTAATATAAACTGCTTGAGGAGATTTTTAGGAGTTTGGTTGGTTCTTTTTTTTTTTTTTTTTTCTGACTCTTCTATAATGTTTTTCCCACACACTGACAAATATTTGTCTGTTCAAGTCTTCTTAACTGAACCCTCAAACTATTTTGGTTTAGGATGTGTATCTGAGATAGCAGTACTAGGTGGCATTCCTGCTTCTAGGTTTAAGCTCCGTGTTGGTTCAAGTTACAACAAGAGAAGGCTAAAAATCAAAACTAGCAAACCAAGTAGGCTGCTGCTGCAAATTCTGTGACTGAAGCTCTTTTCTAAATATTGAGGCTACCTCAAGGTGTTTTGGTTTTCTGGGTTTGCCTTTCTCTCTTAATCAATTTCTCAATTTTATTCAAGGATGGAAATGGAGTAGTGCGGGGCTACTACCTGTCTGTGTTCTTGGAGCTGTCTGCTGGCCTGCCAGAGACTTCCAAGTAAGCAAACCTGTAGTAAGAGCAGCTGTTTGTTTTCTGTTGGCAAAGCATCTGGAGAGGTTTGCAGAGAACGAGTCCAGGTTCTGTAGTCTTGCCAGGGACTTGCAGAGCCTTCTTGAAAATAACAATGAGGCTTCTGTTGGCTGTTTGAATTGTGCCCAAAGATAATATCTTAAAATTGTTACTCTGTGGCTTTCTTGAGATGAAGAGTGTGGCAAGACAACCAGGATCCCTCTCCTGGTGTTCAGTCCTGGAGCTGGTTTAACACTCTGCCTCCTACTCCCTGCCTTTTTCCTCTTGTATTGTTAAGATAAATACAGAATCATTTTGGTTGGAAGAGAGCTTTAAGATCACTGACTCCAGCAGTTACCCCAGCACTGCCACCCACCACTGAACCATGTCATGGAATCATAGAATCACACAGGTTGGAAGGGACCTCTATAGGTCATCTCATCTAACTCCCCTGCAGTGAGATGCTAAACTAGATCAGGTTGCCCAGAGCCCTGTTGAGCCTCACCTTTATCTCCAGGAGTGGAGCCTCAGCCACCTCTCTGGGCAGCTTGTGCTCTGTCTCAGTGCTGCGATCAGGCTGAACCACCTCTTCAGCTGGGCCCACAGACCTCCCTGGCAGAGCAGGTTGCTAAAGTTGATACAGCAGTTTTGGTAGTGCTAGCTGTGACCTTCCCCTGTGCAGGTACGAGTACCGTGTGGAAATGGTTCACCAGTCCACCAACGACCCCACCAAAAACATCATCCGCGAGTTTGCCTCTGATTTCGAGGTGGGGGAGTGCTGGGGGTACAACAGGTTCTTCCGCCTGGACCTGCTGGCCAACGAGGGCTACTTGAACAGGCAAAACGACACCGTGATCCTGCGGTAAGGAAGGCAGCTTGCTGGGGCTCCTCTCCCTGTCGTTTCCCAGTGTCACACCTACAGCTGAAACAGGAAGTCAGGAAGTAGCTGAGTTTGAAATAAGCATTGATATGTTTTGTCCTCAATGGATTTCACTGTCATGGGCTTCAAAGAAGAAAATGGTTTGAAGGAAGTTGTGCAAACTTCAAGTATCTCTCTTTTGAGAGTAGCTACAAGTCTGGGTTAGAGGTCTGGAGCTAACTGAACTCAAGGCCAAAGGTGTTTTCTCCCTCTTGAGAGAAGCAGTTGTAGTGAGCACAGGAGAACTTTGGGAGTAAAAGGAGTCTGTAATTTAAGTGGCCTAATGCTGTCAGTGGGAATTGCAGTGTTCCAACAAAACCTAGAAGCTTATCCATCTGTGTCAGTATTCCTTGCAGCATTCAACAGCAGCAGGAGTAGGATTCTATTATAGTGTGTTAATTTTGGTAGTGCTGGCTTGTGAAGGCAACTCTCTCTCAGATCTCACTCTCCTGCAAGATACTTAACTGTGGTCATTCTTTGTTCAGGATACTGATGGTGGGAGTAGGTGTTGGCTGCTAGGTTTATTTCCTCATTGTTGTGGGATGTTCTCCTGCAGAGCTTTTCAGGTGTTTGGGGTGGGGAGGCAGGGAATAAACTAATCCAAAATGGAACCCTAAAACACTTTGCACATGTTCCTTTTGAAGGTTTGAAGTGCGCTCACCAACCTTCTTCCAAAAGTGCCGAGATCAGCACTGGTACATTGCTCAGCTGGAAGCAGCTCAGACAAGTTACATCCAACAAATTAACAACCTTAAAGAAGTAAGTGGGATGGATATTAATGTAAATGAATGGCCAATAAAAGGTAATTTAATTCTACAGTGTTCCTCTTTGACAGCTGTTTGTTTGGGTTGCTATAAGGATAGGCTACAAGAGTTGAGGCTTTTCAGCCTGGAGAAGAAAAGGCTTTGAGACGACCTTATAGTAGCCTTCCAGGATCTGTAGGGGGCTACAGGAGGGCTGGGGAGGGACTATTGGCAAGGTCTTGCAATGACAGGACAAGGGGCAATGGGTTTAAACTGGAAGAGGGGAGATTGAAACTGGATGTTAGGAGGAAGTTCTTTAGAGTGAGGATGGTGAGACACTGGCACAGGTTGCTCAGGGAGGGGGTGGATGCTCCCTCCCTGGAGGTGTTCAAGGCCAGGCTGGACGAGGCCTTGAGTGAGCTGTATTAGCGGGAGGTGTCCCTGCCTATGGCAGGGGGTTGGAACTGGCTGATCTTTGAGGTCCCTTCCAACCTTACCATTCTATGATTGTATTGGTAGTTTGATTTTTGAGTCAACCAACTGCCTTCGGTTTGATGCTGCTGCTCCATTGTCACCTTCTCTCTGTACCTTTGTCTGTCCCTCTCAGAGGCTTGCCATTGAGCTTTCCCGGACTCAGAAATCTCGAGGCATCTCACCTCCAGACACCCATCTGAGCCCCCAGAATGATGATGGTCTAGAAGCAAGATCAAAGAAATCTGGCCAAAGCACCGAAGTCCTACTTGAGAATGTCGCTGCTCCAGGATTAGTGCGAGATAGCAAGGAAGAGGAAGAAGAGAAGATCCAGCACGAAGACTTTAACGTAGGAATTATCTTGTTCTTACCTCTTTGTGTAGCTTTTTATGATAGGGTAGCAGCAGAAACATAGGTGAGCTTCTGAAAGGTAAATGAGATTTACTACCATCTGTGTGGAAATGGGACCTGAGACACCTGAGAGTTTGCAGTGGGAGATGATGCTGGAGAGGTGTTCCAGAACAGAGCTGATGGATCCCACTACTAAAGGGTTTCCAAGTTGCAGCTGAAAAGTCCAGCTCCTCTGTCTGTTACCAGTGTTCATTGTGCTTCGAGGCCCTCCCAGCGCCTCTACAGTAGTGTGATATGCTGAGGAGAGAGAGGTCCTGGTTGTCACTTCTGGCAAATGCACCCAAGTGCAGCTGAGATGTTTGTTGTTAGAACAACTTGTCCTGTTTCTCCTGTAGCATGAGCTCTCCGATGGTGACTTGGATATAGATCTTGCTGGAGAGGATGAGGTGAACCACCTTGATGGTAGCAGCTCTTCAGCTAGCTCCACAGCAACTAGTAACACCGAAGAAAATGACATTGATGAAGAAACTATGTGAGTAATTTCATGCCTTTCAGATCATCACCTTGTCTTCCATGGTGATCATCCCAGTTCCAGTGGAATTCACAGTTAGGGTTTGTGGGGGAATTTCAGTGCATTGTGAGGGGTGTTTCCTTCCCTGGAAACAACAGAACTGGCAAGAGATGAATGAATGTTGCATTCTCAGACAGCTTAGTTGCTGGCATTCTGATCTCTTCATTTTAGTGTTGTATTTTGTCTCTGACAAGTGATAGTCTGTGAAGGTCCTTTCTCAAAACACTATTAAAAATCTGTTTCTGCACTGTAATGGAAGAGGTTTGGTATTAGGAAGTGTTGTAGTAGGAGAGTGATGATGAGGACAGTTTCTTAAACTAGAGAATTGAAGGCTCTTAGCTGAGCCATGTCTAATCCTGGACCCTCGGTTACTGCGTGAGGATTTGCTGTAACACATACAAATATAGATGTTTGTGGGATCAGGTGTTACGGTCTAGCTGCATTTGGCACTTCTGGACTCTTGCTTAGCAAGTCAGCTGTGTAATTAGCACACTGTGGCTTGTTCAGGTTGTGTAGCTTGGAGTGCAGGCAGCAGTGTCAGGGGTTGTTTGGGAGTTGCATGCCGTAATGTTTAACAGGAGCTGAAATAAAAGCGAATAATGATGATGATCTCCTTTTCCCACCCCAATGATCTCCTAAGGTCTGGAGAAAACGATGTGGAATATAGCAGCAATATGGAGCTGGAAGAAGGAGACCTCATGGAAGATGCAGCAGCTGCTGCTGCTACTCCTGGAGCATCAGGTATGAAAAGCAGCCTTCAGAATTCCCATACATGCGAGACGCTGCTGGATTCCTTCCGCTCTCCTTCTTGGAAGCAGCACCAAGCTGTGTTCTGCAGGCAGTTCTATTTTGGGAAATGCTGCATCATGTGGTTTGTGCTGATGATTGCAGTGTGGCAGAAATATTTCATTGGCTCAGTTAAAAAAAAATAAAAAAAATCAGGGGGACACTCTTTGGAATGTGCTTGTTTAAAAAGGATCCATAAGTTTGGAGAGAGGTTTTTCTGCCTCTTTGGAACCCCTTCTAATCCCATCAAAAGTAGACTGACAAGCAGTTGGTGCTGATGACTGTGTGGCCTCTGAGCATGTGATGAGTTCACTTAGCTTTTAGTGCACTGTAAAACCTGAGGTATGTGGAGGGAATGAAGTGAAGAATCTCTCCAAGTCAAGCAGAAATCCATTTGGAATGCAATAATGAAGAGGTGCCCTAAGGTGTCTTGCTGCCTAGAGATGATTATGGCCTAAATTAGCAATAGGTTCATAAGATTCTGAAAGAATTTGTGTATATTGAACATAAGGACATGGGTCTGTGGCAAAGGGAGCAGAGATGCCACTCACTGGAAGTGGCATTCGTGGTGCTGTGGATATCATGCTAGTGCTTCAGGAACAGAATGTCTTAATTGTCCTGCTTTTAGCTGCTGTTTCAAAGCATTTTAAATTTTTTTGCATGTTGTGGGTCATGCCTGTTTTCTTCTGAAAGGACAGAGTTTAGGAGCACAGTGCCTGTGGAAACAGCACTTAGTGAGGAGCTTTTAGAAAGGCATATTCAACAGAGTGGTTAAAATAGTTCTTTTGGGCTTAAAAATTAAGTTAGAAGCATATCTGATTGCTTTTAGAAATAATAGTGATGTCTCCTTGCAATGTGTTCATTCCAGATCTGCTTTCAGAATTGTCTTACTGTGTTGACAGGAATTATGCATCACCTATGCTAATTCTGTGCACACTCTTTCTCTGTAACTGTCCCTTAGGTACTAGCCATGGCTACACCAGTGCAAGTGGAAGACCTTCAAGGCGAGGAGGAACTGGCCTAGGGTCAACAACCAGCAGCAGTTTACTTGATATAGATCCCTTGATTTTAATCCACTTGTTGGATCTAAAAGACAGAAACGGGATGGAAAACCTTTGGGGCCTTCAGCCACGGCCACCTGCCTCTCTTCTGCAGAGCAGAGGTAACTCTACACCACATCAAATGGTTTAATTCCAACCTGGAAATGCCTTTGACATTAGAAGTAGATTTGAGGGGAAGAGGGGAAAATGGGATGACAGGCAGTTCTTTACACTGATGGCTTGACTCCTATGTCCTTTGTGCTCATCAGTATGCTGCATCTTGCTGCCTGCTCCAACAGAGCTCTGTCTTAATGGTTGACCTTGGCTTGAGCTTGCTGGATGACTCAGCTGAAACCAGAAGTGTGTGTCAGGGAGTGTCAGCTCAGCTCATCTTGGGGGCTGTGACTGAACTGGCTGCCTCTGTTGTGCAGCAAGGTCATAGAGACAGTTCATGTAGTTTCTTTGACTACAACTGTGGGAGATAAATGAAAGGGCCTAGAAGACAAAACAACATGGAGCAGCTGCTGAGGAAGCAGCTACACCCCTCACTTGACACAGGGTCTACATTTAGTGGCTGGGAGCACAGGATATGCCAACACAAAGTAATCCTGCAATTTACTGTTGGATGAAAAAGACCTTTGCAACAGGACTAGAAAAATGTGTGTGGTAGCAAGGCTGGAAAAGCAGTGTAAGCACTTGTGGAAGAAAATCCTGATGATATTTAAATAATTGAAGACTTCAAAGAGTATTTGTAGTTAGGACCCTTCAACAGAAAACTGCAATAAACTGATGTGCAGCAAGAGCAAGATAAGTGGCAGTTCTGGCACCTGTGGCCATCACTGAAGGTTGTTCACTTCTGTGATGTTAGTGAAGGATTAAAATTTAAATCAAAGCTCAGTAATACATGAATCATGATTAACATTTATTTGGAGCTAGCTGGCCCTTTACTGCCAGGTCTTATTTCAGGTCATTCTGAAGCAAGCATTTGGTGACTTAATAGAGCAGAAGAGAAATAACAGTTCCATTTGCTACAAATAACTGCCTGCCTTTGCTGCAGCAGTGACACTGCTGTTACTGAACCCAAAAGCTAGCTCAGGCTATTTGTTCCTTTCTGATTAGCTTTTTATTTTAATGCAGTCACATAAACAGTCAGATGAACTTTGGAGCTGAGTGTAATCCATATTCCCAAAAATGGAACTCGCTTCTGTAAGTTCAAAAAAGGGGAAGGCACCACATGACTCTAAGTCTGTTTTGCCTGGAAAAAAGCCCAGACAAAGCCCTGAAGAGAGGGCCTTGCACTTTGTGCTGTGCTACTCGATGAGATTAAGCTCTCCTGTTGTGTTGAGTGGCTTCCTGGTCATCTTTAGTTACTGGCTACACAGATGAAATTAGCAGTTTTGCTGAGGTTCCCTTAAGCCTTGACTGTTCGCAGAGCTTACTCGAGTCAGTCAGCTAAAAGGAGGCTGCTGTTACATTTGGAGTTTGCCAGACTTCACCTCCTAAGGTGAAGGCTTCCAAGAGCCACTTGGCTTTATGGTTCTGAACAGCTGAATTTGCAGGGAAGCAGAGAATTTCTAGCACTTCAGATAGACATCAAAGTTGCTCTAATTCTGGCTGAGCAGTGTGTAGGCTTACTGGGGTATTAGCTCCTCAACCTGATTTCCTGGGTTAGGTACTTCAGGGAATTCCTTCTGCAGGTTGTGTGTGTCAATGTGATGTGTTGATAGCATGAGAATCTTAGACACACACTCAATGAATTTCATAAACTCATGTCACAAATTTGACAAAATGGTAACCAGGCTTGTGGACTCCAGCTTGTCTGGCAGCAGAGAGGAAGTAGCTCAACTGGCATCAGAACTCATCCAGCAGTGCTGGGAGCCTTGCTTCTTCCAGCAGGTTTGGGGCCATGGCGAGCAGGGAATGCTGTCTCAGTGGCTGTGCAGTGCTTGTGGTGCCATACCAGGACAGAGGAATGTCTCTGTTCCTCACTTCTCAGAGAGTCTTTTGGGTTGGAAAAGACCTTTAAGATCATCATAGATTGATAGAATGGTTTAGGTTGGAAGGGACCTTAAAGTTTATCCAGTTCCAAGGCCCCTGCCATGGGAAGGAACACCTTCCACTAGCCCAGGTTGTGCAAGGCCTCATCCAGTCTGGCCTGGAACACCTTTAGGGAGGGAGCATTCATGACTTCCCTGGGTAACCTGTGCCAGTGTCTCACCACCCTCACTGTCAAGAATTTCTTCCTAACCTCCAGTCCAAATCTCCCCTCTTCCAGCTCAAGTCCACCCAGTCTCTAACTCCACCAAGTCCAGCGCTAAACCATGTCCCTCAACATCACATTTTATAGCAGGGCAAAAGGTGGAATTGTTCCAGCTGTTAAAAGCAGCCATCTCTTTCTAGCTGAAAACAGTTTGACTCACCTCTTGTACTCTTTCCACTCTCCTTTGGTGAAGCCTCCTCCTACTCTCTCAAAGACCGCGAGCAGCGGCGGCACCAGGCCATGTGGCGTGTGCCGCCCGACTTGAAGGTGCTGAAGAGACTGAAAACTCAGATGGCTGAAGTGCGGAGCAAGATGTCTGATGTCAAACACCAGCTCTCTGAAGTGAGAAGCAGCAATGCCAGCTCCTGTGAGGGACAGCCCAGCTTCTTCTCCATCGAGCAAGGGGCTTTAGCCGCGTGTGGAACAGAAAGCTGCAGCAAGCTGCAAGAGATAGGAATGGAGCTGCTGACAAAGTCTTCCGTGACCAGCTGTTACATAAGGAGCTGTAAGTGCATGAGAGAGGGGGGATTTAAGTGTCACCTCTAGAGATGGCAGTGATGCAGGTGGTTTATGCAGCCAGGTACGAAGTACTTGGAAATAGACCTTCTATAGTTACAGTTAGACTCTGCTAAATTTACTGAAAGTGGTTTCTGCCCCTCTTAATAAAAGCACCAAAACTCAAGTGGTAAACTGTGAGCCCCACAACCTGCCTTTCCCTCCTGCTCCCAAGGTCCTGTGTCACACTAGACTTTGAATTCAGAAGCTGAAGGAAAGGTTTTAGCTGGGTGATGGCTGAAGCAGTCTGTATGATGGCTTCCTGTAGAATGTCTTAAAGCAAACGAATGCTGCTTAAAACAAATGAATGCTGCTTGTGTAGTCTTAGCTGCATCCATAGTTAGCTCAGCTTCCCTCTAGTGCACATCTGACAGGAAGGCTGTGGAAGGAGTTTTGTGCAGGACTGGGAGTTAATGAGCAATGAGACTAATGGGAGCTTAACTTCACCTGTAGCAAGGGTAATGGCAGCATAGTGCAGCACTTGGAACATCTGTCACAATCTTTTTGCAGCTGCAAGTAAGAAAAGTAACTCTCCCAAGCCTCTCCGCTCCGGAGCAGCAGGTAGCCTGTCCCTGCGAAGAGCCATGGACTGTGGGGACAGCAACCTGCGGCTGAAGGGAGATGGTCAGGCTTCTGAAGGTAAGCAGAAACATTTCTCTCCTCACCTCTTAGCTACTGTGGTGCAAAGGCTTGTCACAGTATCCCTGAACCTTGTCTGGATGCTTTCTGAAATCTAATTAAGCTTAATGTGTGTTACATGTTACTTGTGGGCTTCTGTGGAGGTTGTTTCAGGAGTGAACTTCATAATGAAGATCACAGATCAGAAGGTGCTGACCCAGGCTTGATTGTGGTTTCACTCAAAGGGGTTGAACTCTGGATCCAGATGCTGAAAGAATTGGAATATTGCTGCTCCTGAGTTTAACAATGTCCTTTCCTAAGAGTAATGAAATGCCTCACACAAGAGATGGTATTTTACCCCTCTCCAGCGTTTGAAGAAGAAATGGGATGTGACAGTTGGAGTTTATAATGCTAAATAGATGTAGAAGACTTGGGTGAGAAGCTGGACAGTACCATCAATCATTACAGGGTGTAACCAGCACCTTTGTGCTCAGTCTCAGCCTTGTCAAAGGCCAGAAAGAAAGCCAAACAGCTTCCCATCTTTAGCTGGCATATATGACAGGGAAGAGAGTGTCTGTGGTACTAGAAGACAAATAGAGGATAAGGTTTAACTGCACAAGATGGGGAAGGATTAATCTGTGCTTCCATGAGTCTCCCATCAGCTATGGCAGCTGAACCAGCAGCTCTGTGTGGGTAGGGAGTGGGTATCTCCTGGTATGCTTTGCCCACATGTTGACTTGAAAATGAAAGGTGTTATGAGAGGGTGGGCAAGGTGCCCTTGTGCATCCAGGTGCTGGGAACTAGGCTGGTGGTGTGCAACAACTGCATGCTGAGCCCTTTGGAACAGGGCTGGATGTGCTTTGAGTTTCTCCTCCTCTTTCTCAGCTGGCATCGGGAGCTCGAAGCTGAGCAGTCGCCATCACTCTGCAAGGCCCCTGGCTGGCAGCAGTGCTGCTGAGGCCCTGCCCAAGCCAGAGGAGAGACCTTGTGAAGGGTCAGATTCTGATGTGGGAGTTTCTGGCTTAAATGGCTTAGCTGCTGTAGAGAAGACCAGAAAAGCTGGTGCTCTAGGGTAAGGGGTTTATTCTTTTTCCCCTCTTATTATCTCCTCCCCGACCTTCCCTTGATCTAGAAAGAAAAAAAAAAATCCCAATCTGCTAAAGCCAGGTTCTTGTAGCACAAAAAAGAAATTACTTTGAAGTTTACTTGGTTGCTGCTGTTCCCTCTGGATATCAATTTTTGCGTTTATAACTAGGTTACAAGTCCTTTTTTTTTTTTTTTTTTTTCCTTTTAGTTTGATCAGCTGTGTCTGAAAGGCAGACCCAGTCCGTTTTCCCACCATTCCTTGCAAAATATATCCTCTAACTTTTGATTTCCTCCTTTGAAACAATATTTTTCACCTTCTCAGCAGTTCCCTGTTGGCTAATTAAGTGGAGTACTCTGTTGTTGGGGTTGGTTTTTTTGCCAACTAGCAAAAGTAATTTTTTGTAAATACTCCTCATAAGCTTCTCCAGGTTTGTTTTGAAGATTTTAAGCATTTCTAAATCAATCAAAGCTGGAAGTTTAAGTGGGTGTGCAAGAGATTTAAACAATGAGTAAAACTGGATGTGGCACTACAAGGATTCGTTTCCGTAGCTGGAGTTGAAGCTGAATTTCTCATGTGGGCTTTTGTTTCTCCTAAAATCTATCTTAAGGTCCAGTTCTAAAGGATGTCGAACAGAAGGGGCACAGACAGGTAGTCTGGAAAACAGCTCTGAAAGTGGTGAACTGCAGGCTGTGCTTTCTGAAGGAGCTTCTGCAGCAGCAGAGGAAGGTAAAGTGGATGTTGTGGAGGGCCAGTGCCGTGTGAGAGTGCTTCGGTCTATGATGATCCATTTCTGTAATAGAAATAGTTTGAAAGGGAAAGAAAGAGGGGGAAACCTCCATCCCACAAACCTGCTTTCATGGCTGCTCAACTTTTGCTGTACCATTTTGGCAGCTGTAGCACAGATCTGACTGAGAGCAGCTCTGTCACTGCTGTCTGTGGAGAAACAGTGACGCTGGGGTGCAGCAGGAAGGTGAGGATCTGACAGGTGACATTACACAGTGCTGCTGTTTCTCTGGAACGCTGCTTGCTGTTTGGAGCTCTTGTTACATCCCCAGGTCCTTGCTTTGCTGTTCAGCTGCATGGCCTTGAAAATCATTTCTTATCTAATTGAAACAGTAGCCAGTGACCTTGGCTTTTAAGTCCTGTGCCTTCAGGGACAAACTACATTGGTTACTACCTCCACATCCACACTAGGATCTCTCCAACACTTCATTCGTCTCGGGTGTTGTACGTAAGCCAGTTTCCTTAGAGACTTGAAGGAAACTTCCCCCTCCTCCCTTCCTGCATCCTTTCCATGCTGGAAAAAAAATATTCCTGGGTTTTTTGAAAGTCCACGTAGAAGAGGGTTTTTTTTTCTTATCTTGCTAAAACTCTCCTGCCTTCCACCCCTGCACTGATTTGAATTTCAATGACTGAATTGTAGCGCAAAGCCTATATTAAGGTGCCAGCATCCATCTCTATCTGCAGTGTGCAATATTGTGTGGGAGTTGGCATTTACAGAAGGTCTCTGTGACAAAACTGAGTTTCTGCTCTTAGTCACTGCAGCGTGATCGTGATGTGCTCCTGCAGCTCTCCTATTATAGCAGAGCCTAATAGGTAAATGTTGGAAAAAATGAAATCCTTCATTGTTAAAAACCCCAGGAAACAAATCTTTCTTTTTTTTTTCCTTCCCCTTTCAGAGGAAAAACTCCACTAGAATTGGCTCCTTTCTCAACTGCATCTTTTTTTTCTTAGCAATGAGTATCAGCTCTGTGGAGGTAAAAGAACAAAGCCTTAAAGCCTTTGCGTCACCTACAAAACTGCACAAAAGGGAGAATCTTGATTGTTGTTGATGTACACCTAAGGTCTGGCAAAACAAGAGAAGCCACCTGGATTGTCAGCAGCTCTACTCTTTCCTTGTAGGAAAAGCATGGGGTTTGGGTGTGAAATTTCAACTGAGGATTGCTGCTCAAAGGGTCTGGCAGATACATCTGCTCCATAGGTCCTGCTGCCTCCTAACTGTTACAAAAGCAACGTTTCTCTTCTAACTCTAAAAGCAGACTTAGCAGCTGGCAGGGGAGTGTAGCTCAGACAGGAAAGAGATGTGGACACCTGAGTCTGCTCTCAGCTGGTGATGTGTTGGAACTGCTCCTCTTGAGAGCACAGCAAAGTTGGGCAGTTGTCAAAGCTGGTACCCACAGCCCTGTCTCTTTCCCAGTGCTTTGGTGACTGCTTTTACCTCTGAGCCTGCTCCTTCTCTGCTTCTCCTGCTGGCTCTTGGTGTTTGATATTGGTAACCTAGACATGAAAACATGGAATTCTACAGCCACATAGATCTTGCTGCCATCATTGTTTGAGGGTTTTTTTTTTTGCCTTGTGGTTTTTGGTTTTTTGGGTTTTCTTGCAGCTGGGCTATGTCAGAAGCATGTCCTTCATCTCCTACCAGGAATGAGCAGCGACAGCGACATTGAATGTGACACAGAAAATGAAGAGCAGGAGGAGGTCAGCTCAGCCTCAGAGGTGTTTAACCAGGCCTTCTCCGTCCAGTCATCCAACGAAGGTAGGGTTGGCTGTGTGAGCCTACGTCTCAAACACTCCTTGTGTGTCTACCTCAGCACTGCTGAGCCCACCTCTCAAACGCTCCTCGAGTCTGCCCCAGCGCTGTTGTGCCCAGAACATTGCAGAAGCAGGGACTGCTGGTGGTGCTGCAGGGGTGTTAAAGCTCAAGCAAGTGCCAGTAAGATTTGGAACTCCTCTCTTGGGATCCTAATTGAAACCAGAGCAAAACGGGGGAGGGGAACTCTTCCTAGCCTTGAAGTCAGTTTAGGTGAGTCTCCTGGGGAGGTGCTGGAAAACCCACAGCTCTCGCTCCTCTGAACTGGAACTCCCCATGTCCCAGGCTCACACTGTGAGTGGGCTCACTTTGGGGAGGCAACTGCTGCCTTAGGTGTAGATGGGCATCTTAATTGTCAGGAATGTGCTTCGAGCACCTCAGTGCAGCTCCAAAAACTCATCTCCTATTTCTGCGGAAAGCTTTAACCTTCTGATCAAACTGAAAGCTGTAAGGTGACAGCTGACGCTCAGTGAAGTTGACTTTTGGCCTGAAGAAGCATCCCACACCCACAATGCATTAGCAGCATGGCCTAAGAGCTCTGCTCCGTAACTGGAGTTGGCTGCACTGCTGTGTCTGCAACAGGCACTAAAACCTCAGAGCTCTGTAGAGGAATCAAAGGACTGCTCATGTCTTTGCTTCTCTGGAGATAGCTGATGTTTAAAACCCTGTGGCAGCCTTACCTCTGAGCACATTGTGTACCAGTAAGGGATGAAGTACAGCAGTGGACTTTGCAGGTGCTGGAACGTGAACTCACTGCGGTCCCATAGCTGATCTGTAAAGGTTATTTGGCTTTGCTTTGGTTTCAGCCTCAGAGCAGTGCTCAGCCTTCCCAGAGGGTGAACAGGTCGGTCCTGATGATCTCAGCTTCGTTACTGGAGAAGACAGCACCAGGTAATTTTAACTGTTGGCCTTAGCCAAGCTGTGAGGTGGCTGCAGCCCTGGGGATGCACCTTTCCTATGCTGCTCCTTGAGCTGCAGAGACCAGAGATGCCATCGATCTTCCTGTGAGCAGACAGGCAGGTGTTTGTCCAGTCTGCCCTTCTGACCTGTGGTTTTAAGGCAGCCTTTGGACTTCATTACCCAGTGCTGAGGGAGGGCTGGCTGAGCTGTGCATCATCATCAATAGAAAGCTCTGACTGGGTTTAAGTACTGGCCTAAAATTGTGACTTGTATGATTGTGTTTGCTTGAAGCCTTAAGCTGTGCTTGTGTGAGGGCTGTCAGTGAAAGCTGCCTTTCTTTGAGCAGGTAGAGGAGGACTCAGGGCCTGAAGACCTGCTGGCTGGTGTCCCTGGGCAGTTTATTCACTGGAGCTTAGTCTGAGGCTGCTGTTCATGGCTGTGTGCACACTCCATCCTCCAACACCCTCACCTGGTTCTTCTACTGTCGTCTTAAACCTGTTACTGGGGCACAAAACCCTCTGAAGGCCTTACACTAAAGGTTGCATTCCTGCTGGCTCTGCCAGCTTCAGATGCTCTGAAGAAAATGTCCAAAAGGTGCTGCAGTCCTGTTTTGGGGCTGTATCTCCTATTGTGTCATGGAATAACCACCAGCGTGTGAACGGTCCTGTGGCTGCTGAGTCCCACAGGCGCAGTAAGCCAGTGTTGGGGTGAAAGGGCTGCTGCAGAAGTTGTTCTCCTCAGTTCGTGGTGTGGACCAACCAAACACATTGCCAAACTGTGTGCCACTGTGTGTTGCATTTTGAGCTGCTAAAGTACTTGTGAAGCTATGACAAAAGCTGACCGAATTCTGGGCTAGTGAAAGAGCATGAGCACCTGTAAGTGGTCACTGTCCTTGTCTCAGCTGGCTGTAGCCGCATTTGTTTGTGTGAGTGCTCCACACTCAGTGCTGTACCACTCATCCTTTTAAACTGTTTGCACTTTGGTAATAAAATGAATGTTGAAACCTGGCACCAAGTGTTGGATGTTTGTGTGTGAATCAATACCGTGGTGGAGATGGTCCGTGGGGGTCAGTAGTACACCTGCTCCTCAGGACAGTGCTGCTGTAGGCTGTGACTGCTTGCAGGCTGCCTTCCTGCCATCCACCTGTCATTTCTTCCTGAATTGTTCACTGAAAAGCACTTGAATCCACCTGGGGGTCTTAAAGCTGTCTTTTCAAAGCCAGACCAACTGCTTGAGTCTCCTCTAGTCAGAAGAGAGGAGGGTCTAAGTATTTTACCCAACCTTGGCTTCGTCTCTGCTGCAGGCAGGAGGTGCAGCCCTGAGCAGGCTCCAGGGATCACTGGGTGACAGTGGCCTGTCACGAGCTGCACGCTCTGGTGCTGTGTTTACTGTTGTACAAGGCTGCGTGGTGATCATTACACACAGCTTAATTAGCAGTAATCAGGGAGCTCTGCCTCTTCACCACTCACAGCTGCTTTACTCTTCCTTCAGCCTGAGCCTCTTAGCAAACTGATTAGCTACAGGAGCTGCTCTGAAGTTGGTGTCCAACCCTTGCAGGGACATGAATGGAGCTGGTACCATCCTGCTTTGGAGATCTTCTTTCTCCATGTCTTTTATATACATCTGGTTTTTAAACAACAGGTAAAGAAAGAGGCTTGGAGGAGTTAGTTAATTAACTTTCACTGTGTTGTAGCAGCCTCGTCCGTTCCTGAGTGGAAGCTACATGGGTACCACGCAGGCCAGTGCTGAACAGAGTTGCACAGAGGAAATCTGCTTTCACCACAGTAAAGACACTTGATTCAGAGGGTGGTTGCTGTCTTTGTTAGCTCTTAAATAAAGAGACTGTCTGAAGTGTGGTTTAAATTACTGTTTTATTAAGATACTGGTAAAACTTCAACAGTTTTTTTTTTCCTGTATAAACAGCTTTCATAAATAAAATATGGATGACTAATACATGGTTATAACTAAACTCGTATGTGAACTGTGGAACAGGATTGCCAAGGGGAAGTTAAATGGTTAGCTTTCATTCATTCACTTCATACAGAACGAGTTAGTTGGATGAACAAGATCATACAGAAAGGTCAAGAGGAGCACCAAGTGCAGCAACTGCCACCCTGCCTGGCTAGTGACACAAGTACTGGTGCAGGAGCAGAGTGCGCAGGGTGATCTCAGCTTGCTTCCCCTGCTCTTGTTCCAAGGTGTCTTCCAGAGTGAAAGAGAGGAAAAAACCAACCTAACAGGAAGTGATTGTGACATACAAGGGTTGTACTAGACCCTAATAGGTGGGGGTTACTTTCTTTTTCTTTAGCTTAAATGCTGGCAAGTACAGTGCAATTGCCTGATCAGCGAGGACTGGGAAAGGAAACACTGAAGTCAGAGGTTGTGTTAATGCTTCGTTATTACTTATTGCACATGATACAAGGGTATAAAGTTTTGTTCCTGGTGCAAAGAGGATATGACTTAAAGAAAGATTGCCCTAAATTACAGGCATGAACAAAGCTGCAGTATCCCCTTGGATGGCTTTGTTTATGTGACTAGTGCTGAGTGAATTGTGCTAAACCAGCCCCTAATTTAGACCAATCTTTCTTTTTGTTCTTTTTTTTTTTTCTTGCAGAACACTGCCAGGGTGGGGGAGGAGTTAGTGAGGAGATAGCGGACCTGAACTACAGCAGCCGTGTCTCTAACACTGAACTGGTTATGCCTCAATCTTATCTGCCCATAGGACAAGGCGTTTCTCACTGACACACAGTGTTCTGAACACAGAGTGGCGTATCTGCGACAACGAACCACTATAAATGTGGTGTAAAGAGTCTGCTTTGACATTGTCCTGCCGTGTTACAACGCAACCTAAAAACTTGAATGCTGGATGGTGTTAGCCTGCGAGGACAATTGATGGCACTTCTAGGTAAAGAAAAGTTATATACATGCGTTTCCACCCACCTTTAGTGCAAATCGAAATGGGTTAACAGCTCCCTGGTCTGGTGCTATGCTGCTCTCTGCAGCGCAGACATTCCTCAGAGTTGCACATTTACAGAGTACACAGGAAACTACCAGTGAGGGGATCGAGCGGCTCCCGCCCCTACTCACAGTGAAGAGCTTACGAGCAAGTTTCGAGCAGCTTCGAACAAACCACCTCAAAATCAACAGAATTTCAAAACAAGCCAAAAAGGAAAAGAAGAGAGAAAAATGTTTTCACTGCCTACCTCCTAGATCTGCACACACGTAAACTGAAACTGATGCGGGTTGTGTTAACGCGGAACAGGGATACTTCAGCTCTTTATTGGAAAGATTCGTCATACAAATTTCACCACCACTAAGATACACGAGAAAGATACAAAAACACAGGTCACAGACTGAATTCTCAGTATCAACACTTAATAAATACAATTAGATACCTTTATATTAGCCTAATAGTTTGTACACTTGTCACCAGATAGACAATCCAAGTATGAGATACACAACACTTAGATACCATTAGAGGGGGATTATTGCTTACGTCAGCAAGCAGCAAATAAGGGCACAGGAGTTGGAACCGAAGAGAACTACTTCCTATCACCAGTGGCATTAAGAGCAAACACTGCATTTCACAAAGCACTGCTTTTTTTGTCTAGTGTGTAGGATCAAGAGCAGCATATATCAGACCAATAACCACTACTTGTAATATTAGAACTTTAAAGGACTTACCTTACAAATGGTTCCTATCTACTCTATAAATATGCAGTTAGTAATGAAATGAACACTTTGCTATCTACACAATGTTATTTTTTTTTCTACCTGACCACACTGCAACTACAATGGTAGATTTATGTCCTAGCAAGATAAACTGCGTGAGTGGTGGAATTGTCATTTATGAGTCCACACCTAAAAAGCTAGATCCTTCCCAAACCAGCAGACACGCAGTCCAGTGCTCTTCAACTGCTCCTGCAGACTGGGAAGAAGTTTTAACCATCCACAAACTGCTTCTCATTCTAATTTACTCACACGAAGAATTGCACTTACACCACCCCTCTCTCCGAAGCATGATAGTCAGCCCTAGGATGGACTTTCAATGCCTCGTTATTACTGTGAATAATTTAAAACAACGGCACCGCGGAGATGCCCTCGAGTTGCATATTTCATCATTTTCATGGTTTCTCAAAGATTCCCTCAGTAAATCTGACTGGGAACATATGCTGCAGCTAAAGAGAAGGTTGACAACAGCTAAGGCGGAATAAGATGACAGATAAGAGCCAATGATCCCGTTAAGATTAACAAAAAGGCTGAAAAAGATCAAAGGAACCTAAAGCCACGCTCCAGCTCCTGGTTACTGCCAACGCCTTTTGCTGTTCATCAGATTGCTTTTAAAATAGTGCATCAAAGAAGTGGAAACTGGCAGGATTCAGGCCTTGCCATCTCGCCGTGTGGAATAATCTCCCAACTAGGTAATACTAAAATACTCTGCAGATTCTAGCTAAATACTAATACTGGCATTAAACTGCTACTGCTGAAATGATGTGAATTGTACAAGAAACGCCTGTGAAGACTTCATTCACACTCCTCCAAGTGTCTTGCTGTGACGAAGAATAGTAACAGGATGTGTCTTTAGCGGAGCTGAGGGGAACCCTCTGCTTACTTGTCCCAATTAACTGCTCCCCTAGGGGTTTAGCAGCACCTCGAGGGAAGGGAAGAGCCAGGGGCTCCTGTTTTGTTTCCCAGTCTGCTGATGAAAATAAGGGCAACTGACATTCCTCACGTCCCTGCTGAACCCAGCTTTGATCACGGCAGGGCCCTGGCCTGTCAGTGAGTTTTACCCTCTCCACCAAACCCCAAAAGCAGCCCTTGCTCATCCCCATCCATGAGGTTTTCATCCATGCTGGGTTGCTCCGCAGCCTGGCAGCCGACCCTGCACAGGCTGGAAAACACTAAACCATAGCAGTATGCTGCCTGTATGCAGCATCCTACGTCCCTTCCTGCTGCAACCTCACCTGAAATGATGCCTTTGCCATCTAGGAGTCATTACCAAGACCAAACAGCTCATCGAGTTGCTCATTATCTCTCGAGGCAGTGCTCTGGTTTGCCTGGTTGACTGACAGTGGTATTGTACTGAACATCTCCACAGATTGAGTTCTTTTAAGACCTGAGATGAAGTCAGGGTGGAAAGAGGTTGGCTCAAAGCATTAAGCACAATCATGTTCAATTAAAACTAATTGAAAACAGTTTCCTAAACTGACAAAGGAGAAGAATGCCACTAAAAGCACCAGAAAGATACGAAATTCCCTACATTGCACCTCTAGCCATAAGAAATCAATTGTTTGTTTAAACTACAAAAACTCAAAAACCAAAACCCAAACAATCTTCTTCATATTCCACATTTTATGTTACACGAAAAAAAAAAACCTAAACCAACCAAAATGTAAATGATGAGTCTGTACCTCAACTGGAGTCTGAGAACAGAGCAGCAGGAGCTCAGTTTGTCCATTCCTAAGTTACCTGGTAAAACCCTGTATGGCTTTTAGTCATCTACCTGCAAAAGTGGATGTAATTTTTCTAATTTATCTTAATAATGCTCGCCTGAAATAAACAGAAAGCAGAACACAACCCCCCCCACCACACACCTCGACAGAAACTTCCCCCCCTCACTCTACAAAAATGTGGCAGTTCTAACCCAGAATCTCTCTTTATTGCTCCATGGAGGTGCCTCAGGCAGGTTCAGCTCTCTGTGTTTCACAGACTGGTCCCTGGCAGGGTCTGCTCACCTGGCCCAGCTGTCTGGCTCTCGCCGGTGGATGTGGTTAGACACTGGTGTGTGCGGGTGGCCGGGTGGCTGTGGCATTGTGCAGGGTGGCACCACCAGCAAACTTTACTGAGATTGAAATGACTACATTGGTTAATTCCTAGGTCTATGTACATACGCATGGGTGCAGCCTTGCAGGGGACTGGAGCACAGTTCGGAAATTCCCACCTTTGATCGCCTTCGGATGATGCCAGTTTTTCTGGGGGAATGTCTACTTTGGGAGCCTGGCAGGGGACACGAGGGGATGGTTACATCTGACAGCATCGATGAAGGTATGACTCTGATATACAATTACTTTGTTTTCGCATCAAAACCACACTCTGGCTGTAAGCACTACCAGCAGCCAACCTCTGCCATGGGGAGTGTCTTAGTGACAACCTCCTGCTACTGCGGCCACGGACAGGGAAGGATAGGCTGGATCCTTCTATATGGGAAGGCTCCTGAGCCAGGAGCGGTGTGGGAAACTTTGGTTTGAGCCTGGCTCCTCGTCGCCTCTTCCCGTGACAGAGCTGAAAGTGAAAGGATGCAGCTCGTTTTCCCAAGGATTTGAACAGTTCCTCTTCCAGCCCATAGGGGACAGGGGACAAACCCTTCACCCTGTAGACGCTCAGCCCTGCAGCACCCAAACCTTGAGGAGTGTTGTACTCCTTGGGCTCACCCTGTCCACAGAGGGATGATGTGGTGCACTCTGGTGATTCGTTCTTCACTGTTAAGCTGCTGATGGAAGCCGCACTCTTTGGTATGCCAGGACTAAACACTTGAACTGGTGGCAGGCATTTGGCACTCTGAGGTGTACTAGTTTCTGTCTTTGTCAGGTCTAAATAGCCTTGATCATCAAACAGGTTAATGCTGGACCCTACGCTTAAGCTAGTTCTGTCGGTGAAGGAATCCACTCGTCCCTCATACCCGAGGTCTGCAGGTGCTGAGCACTGGTGCTGGGGCCATGGTCGTTTGCAGTCTCCATGGTTTTCTTTGTCTTCCCCACTGTCTTCTTGCCCACCTTGGAAAGAGTTCTCAGTCCACTCCGACTCCTCGCTGACACTGACTGGCGCGTTCATGTCCCTGAGAAATACCACGATGACAGTAATGTTGTCGCTGGAACCAGCATCCCGAGCAGATGCCACTAATTTATGTGCTACCATGCTGCTGTCGCCATTATTCTCCTTTAGATGGTCAGCCACCACTTTGACTGCCTCGTCGGGATTGACCGTGTCATAGAAGCCGTCGCAAGCTAAAATGAGGTAGTCTTCCGAGCCATCTAGTACAGTGGAGGCAGAGTCTGCATCCCCACAGATGTATGGCTTGTGCTCAGCGTCCCCTGTGGAAAAACAACACACAGACAAGACACACAAGACTGTGGGTTTGCAGCCACCGCATCCAAAAGCCTTTTTATTAACACAGCGTGGAGCCAATTACTCTTACCCCAAGTTAAAGCAATTATTTGGAAATTATTCCCTCAAATTGGAGAGGAACAAAATAGAAGTTATCGCTCATGGCTCTATCTTCTGCTGTATTTCAAATTTTCATTGCTAGAAAATTATAGTTTTTAATTAAAAAGAAAAGCAAGTCTGGAAAAGGAGGTAAAGCCCACTCTTACCAATTGCTCTGGAGACTGACAGGCTCCCATTCACCCTCCAGGCTCCAAACCAGACCACACAGCCACCAAGTGCCTCAATTCGCTTCTTCTCATCCTGAGGAGCAAGGCAAGACAGAAGTTGTTTGGAGAGAGTGTGCAGCTCTGCCACCGCACACAGAACACCTCTGTAAATATTTGGTGCTTTCACAAACACAGCCCAGCGGAGGCTGCAGCCCTGCCGGATGAGGACAGAGGCTTCGTACACAAACCCACACCAACTTCCAAACAAAGCAGGGAAACTGAGACTGCTGCTGCTGCTCCAGGAGACACTGGCAAGGCAATGCGCAGTGTTCCAGTGCTATCCCACAGGTAGCTGATACCTGCCAGTATCAGTGGTAAACACTGCCTGGCTGCGTGCAGAACAGGCCCTTCTCACCTCTCGGTCTGGTTTGTGGGGTTTCATCAGTTCCACAGCTTGGCCTTTCCTCACGAGCATAACCTGGGAGTCCCCAAGCCAAGCCACATGCAGCATATTTCCTCGGATAAAAGTCACCACCCCAGTGGTTCCACAACGCAGACTCTGGATAGTGGGAGAAAAAAAAAATACCCTGGTTTTAAATAAGCAAACAAGAACCATTTCAAAGCATTTTCTTGCTTGAGGACAGAACACGCTAATATTCCACTATGCAGCCTACTCCCAGGGAGGAACAGGCAGTGCTTTTCTACACCTATGTTCAGCAGATGTTCAGTAGCAGCCCTTCAGAGCCACCCTGGCCGAACAAAAGTGATCAGTTTTGTGCTGTGACTCCCCTTGCCTCAAAACCAGGTTTCAGGAGCTGGGCTCTGCTAGCGATCTGCTGTGCTGCTGTTTTAGTTGTGACTTTCTGTTGATAGAAACATGAGATAGTCGTCTTGGGGGGAGGCTTATTTGTAAGCATCTTGAGTTCCCTGCACTTAACTCAGCCCTTGCAAAAGTTCAGGAGGCCTAGGAGTCAGTTATTCATTTATTCTTGCTTTTTGGAGCTAAGAAAAATGTACACTGTAGAGATAAGGACAAAAATCCCTACCCCAGAGACTAAACCTAGTTAGCATGTGAACGTGAGAAGAGCAGCAGCATTCCTCTAAACGGTGGTGGATGTTGTGAGGAGCAGAGGCTGACACCTTCAGGGAACATGAAGCAGCCCCATGGGTGAGTCTGGTTCTACAGACTGTGCACGGACAGCTCTGTGGCCTGTGGTCAGCCCAGCACTTGAGGCAGCCCCCCTGACAAAGGCAGAATTTACAGCTCAGAGCTCTCAGGGTCAAGCTCAAGCAACCCAATCACCTCTCTGGCTGCCTTCTGCACAAAGCGCTCATCGGTCACCCGGAAAGCTCGGCACAGCGCTTCTGCTGGGTCATGCTGGAACATCTCCTGATGGACCATGTTCACGTGGAGGTGGATGGAGGCGTAGATGGCAGCATCCACTCCCCCATGACCATCAAACACTGCAAAATAAGCTTGCTCCTCTTGGTCCTGTCAACAGAAACACATTGAGAAAACAAATCAGGAGAAAGCAAAGCAAGGAGCTAATTGGATTGTCTTAAAACTTTTTGACTTGAGATTTGCGGTGTCCTCATTAAATTGCACTCAGAGGCAGAGCCTCCTCTGCAGAAACAAACTACTCAGACCATCAGTCTGAGTATATATATTCCCCACATATAATTCCCCATATATAATTCCCCAAGGTGGGGAATTTCCACCTTGTCACTGATTAATTCTAGCTGCAAACTGCCCGAGATGTCCTGCAAGGATCACCTGTGTGCCTCCCTCAGTGATCCTTATGTCCCATTTGTTACAATTCAGTCACTCAGCAAAAATAGGAAGTGCCAGGCTCATCAAATCACGCAGGAGCTTTTGTGACTGCAAAAACCACAGAGAAAGGAGAACATCCAATGCACTTTGTGTGAAGTCTACATCAAGAATGGCATCCACCAGGGATAAAATGCCAGTACAGTTAAAGTGTGAAGCCAGCCCTGCTTCTGCTTTCATTCTTCTTATTTTTGAGTTTTTAAATCTAATCCATACCACCTTAGTTACCTGAAGGCTTAAAACCCTGCATGTAGTCTCTCAGCAGATAATCATGATTACATTCACAAATCAAATACAGCAAACCCACTCCTCTTCAAGTCAGTTTTCTCAGCTTCCCCTTATCTGTTCATACAGAGAAACAATGCTGAGCCAGGAGGCGGCAGCTCCTGTGCCTGTTCACAGACAGAAGACATCAACCCACTGTCAGTGCTGATCCAGCCTCAGCAGCCAGCTCAGCCACTGGAATATTTGCACATTGTCAGTTTTAAGTCATGGGCCCCAGCACAAGCTGGAATAAGAAAGCTGACAACTGACAGGCAAAGGAAACGTTTGCCTCTGTTTGCATTAATATCATTTAAGGGCAAGAATGTGGATGGGCCAGGAGATGGTTATTAAAGTGACAGGATGTAATACAGAATCAATTATGCAGCCATTGCATATAAAAGCACAATTCTTGCCACTTTTCTCTGTTTGCCATTCTTCAGTGTCCACTTTTATCTCTGAAGGGAGAGTAAGCATGAATGACTGATGGCCAGGGAAAGAAACAAAAGTGAGGAAGTCTGGCTCCAGGTCCATCAAACTGCCTCTATTGCTAGATTCTGGTCTGAACTGTACCTCATTCAGTATTGTGGTTTGGGTGTTGGGTTTTTTTAAAACTTTCCTTATTGTTGCTTTCAGGTTCTTCCCCCCAAGAGAAAGAGCCGAAAAGCAGTCCAGACCCACCCCTCTAGACAACCTGATTCAGTGATGTACTGCTAGGTGAACCCTTTCATCATTTCCATGGGCAATCCTCTTCAACACCTGGGCATCTTCAGCCAAAGACAGGCTCCTGCCTCGATTTATCACAGGGTTCTACAACGCATCAGCTGCCACTTGCAAAAGCAGGGCTGTGTTCTGCACAATAGCAGGTCAGCCCTTCAGACACAGCATGAGTGGCTACACCAGCATGGCCCAAATATAAACTTTGTTTAGTTAGATCACATTTCACCAGAAGTCTGTGGAAATTGCTCTTTTACTCTTTATATTCCATGTAGAAACTGCAAGTCCTACTGCTGCTGTGGTTACAGAGTATCAGCTTGGCTAACTTAGGACCAGGTTTGCCTCTTGACTGCCAGTACTCCTCAGGTCCATCACAGGCAAGGCTTTCATTTCACAGTGGCAGACTGCCTATAGTTTCCCTAGGAATGGAAACTGCCCCTGTCTTCCACACGATCTCTGGTTTCTTACCTCAAGGTTGAAGAGCATGTTGAAGTCTGGGATGCAGACGTGCTTGTCTTCCATCTTGCGGCGCATGTTCTTGATGGCGTGGATGGAGGTCTCGTAGTAGCGGTGAGGCTTTGGCTGGAGTGGAAAATCTTTCACCCAGTTGCTGCAGATCTCATGCAGCTTGCTAAAAACCAAGCGGGCTAACTTCACGGTCTCGATCTCTGGGGAAGGCAAAAACCACAAATGAAAGGCTCAAAGTGTTATTAAGGGAGATTTTTTTCTTTTTCTGCCTTGCATACATTACAAAGATGAAACAAAACCACTTTAGCCAAGCAGCTGAAATGGATGTCAGTGGGGAAATTCTGGGCTCTGATGCATAAAAAGGGGAAGTGAAATTCACCATAATCAGCATTCATCAGTAAGCAGCTCATTGTTTGTTTGTCTTTTTAACTTAAACATTCCCATGCCTTTGGGGAACTCATTTGCAGCACCAGAAATAAAAAATTAAATAAGAGCAGCCACTACATTTCCCTCAGCATTTGATCTCCTGCGTGGCTCTGCACAGAGTGGTGCAGCCCATGCCACGGTGGCTCTAGAAGGGACTTTGTCATGACATAAAGCACCAGATACCAAAGCCTCAGTCCCTTACAGTGATGTACTGGGTTTAGACCAAACTGTTCCAAACAACTCCTCACTGCAGAACTGAGGCCATACAGAGGTAAATGATCTACAGAAATTGGCAGCATTCATAGATTCATAGAATGGTTTGGTTGGAAGGGACCTTAAAGACCATTCAGCTCCAACTCCCTGCCGTGGGCAGAGACACCTCCCATTAGCTCAGGTTGCTCAAGGCCCCATCCAACGTGGTTTTGAACACTTCCCTGGGCAACCTGTTCCAGTGTCTTGCCATCCTCACTGTAAAGAATTTAATTCTAATCTCCAGCCTACATCTCCCCTCCTCAAGTTTCAATCCATTCCCTCTCATCCTGTGACTACAAGCCTTTGTAAAAAGTTCCTTCCTGGCTCTCTTGTGGGCCCTATTACTTCAAGACAATTCCAGGGTGCACCCATTCAGGTACTTTCTTTGCTTCCCAACACTATTTCCAGATTCCTGACTAGACAGTGTGTCAAAGAAATCTGCATGAGCAAATGAGAAAAACATAAAGGTCTTAGATTCAAGAAAATGCTGAACTGTCACTCCTGAGAGGCAGGGGTTTGAAAATGTGAAAACTTGGGCACTTGACAATTGTTCTGAAATTCAGGGGAGGAAAACTGGAAGTAAGCATCAGAGCTGAACACATCAAAGTGTCTTTGTTCGTAATCATTCACCAAAGCCAGAGATCTTCAAAGCTAAACAGCAGCAATCCATGAGCAGCAATCATTCCTGCAGGAGGAATGGCTCAAAGACAGGGAGCAGAGGGGAGAATTGCAGCATCTCTCAGCTCGTGGAGATTCTGTGAAGAGCCTAAAAGCAGGATTTACTAATTTCTGTACTAAGTCTACGCAAAATGTTGCCTATAGCAATCGGGGGGGCAAAATCTTTAGGAGCAAGATATATTCCCAGCTCTGCTGATTACGAGTTGGTTCAAGCTTGATCTGCAAGAGCAGCCATTAAGCTGGAAATCAGCTAGATGTGCAATCAAAAGGAGTCTTAGCTTCTTGACCACACAGCTTTAAAAACAAGTGGTGGAAATCAAATGACTGTGTCACGCCAGCACTGCCCTGTAACACAACCCCTGTACTACTCTCACCTGTGCCACCAGAAATCTTTTTGCTGGGTAATGCATTTGGAGGGGAAGTTTACAGCCTGACATGTCCAAAGGATATTCTCCAGAGGTGAACCCCACAGACCTGCTCTTCCATGTCTTTCCACTGGGCATACATGAAGGGAAATGGCATCATCTGAGTGTCACCTGGCTGTTAACACTTCAGAGCATCCCCTCTGAAGGAGGAAGAGAGGAAACCCATTGGCTGAGCTGAGACACAAAACACCCCTCCCCAGCAGGGAGTAGGGGTAGTGTCAGCATCACCAATAATTGCTCTTGAGGTTAAAAGAGGAGAAAAGCTCACAACAGTTAAACCACCCCCTCACAGCTGTAAATTACTCATCAATTGTTAATGTTGCAGCGCTGAGCCAGAGCTGACTCAGCTGTCACTGCAGTTGTGTCATGGAGAATTTCATTTCCCTCCTGCTGCTCCAAAGTCCCCAGCATTGGAAGTAGAGCTTAGCTGTACCACAGCTAGTAGCAAATCCAGCTTGGGACTTACTGTTCCTAAAGCCTTCTTTTAGGGCAAAATCAGGGGTGAAAGAAAACCAGTTCTCAGATTCTGCTTTTGGTACCTATACTTTAAGACCTTTCTTGAAAGTGCAGACGGTGCGACAACAGGGATAAGTACCCAGGGTTGTGGACATGTCATCAAGCCAATGACCAAGGGTTTTCCTAGTCTAACAACTCAACTCAACTAGTTCCAACTAGTCAATGACATCTTTGTGGAGAGACTGAGTAATGGGACTTTTTTTTTTACTTTGTTTTACTGTGTTTTACTTTGGGAAGTCTGATGGATACTTTAGATGCCTCCACCATGTAGTCTCCAACTATCCAGTCTCCTTTGGTGGTTCCCTAGTACTAATATCTGGAAACTAAACATTCTTAACCTTTGAAAGGAAATCAAATGTCTGTCAGTTCTCACAAAAGCTCTCTTGCCCCTCTCCAATGCCACTGAAGGAGCAGAATCAGTCATGTATTATGACTCTTAGATTTTGCCCTTAATGCCCAAAGACATTAAGATCTCAAATATAACAGGGCCATAATCTTGCATTCTTGCATTTGTAGACTCAAATCACTTTTCCTTCTTTCAAGGTTATCACTCTTCTTTCATGAAGCTTCTAATTTCCTTTCCACCAGCACACCAATAACTGCTTTTACCACTCCAAAGGACGCAATATGATTTGTCACACTGCAATTTTCAGAGTGAAATGTGCCACTAAGGAAATCTGGAATAATTTTTCTTTTCTTCTAGCAAATTCAAACTTGAGGCAAATCAGGTAAATGTCTCCTTGTATTATACAGAGGGAAAAAAATAAATCTTTCTGGGTTCATAAAAGAAAAAAGAGACACAGGCTTACCAAAACCATAGATATCAAAACCAGGCAGCTAAATTCATCTTGGTTTCACATTCTGCAGCAGCCTGAGCCTCATGAGGATAAACAGTGAACCCAGAGCACAAAGCTTCAGGATGCAGAAATCCCATTTTCTTCACCTGCTACAGTTCCTTTAGTTTTCTTTCAAAGCATTAAAGTCTCCCTATATAGTACCATTAGGGCATTCATGAGTCACAGCTCTCTTCTGAGTAACCATCCCAGGTTTATCAAAGGACTCCTACTAAGAAAGTTAGAGGGGAGCTGCTGACCTTTTGCAATGAAATCTCCTCCAGTCCTGCATGAATTTTGTTATGGTTTTCTTAGCCAAACTTTTGGGGCTAATGCTCCAAATATTATCTTTCACGGTAAGCTGCTGGAAATTGCAGTATTTGTATGAACCCATTGCTTTAGCAGGGTACAGAGGATGTCCTCTCTCTTCCTCTCTCCCTTTAGGTACATATTTTAACACTTGACATGGCATCTGTAAAGTGATATATTCCTTTCAATACCTTCATTGTAAGAGTTCACTTCACCACACTGCATCTGGAGTTGTATTTTTAGTGCCTGCTCTACCCTGCACACTTACCAATCTGTGTTTACCTGTTATAAATTTAGATTTGTTTAAATGGTAGTTTCTGTGCTGTGAGGGGTTTGTAGTGGTGTTTTTCTGGGGGGGTTGGGGTTTTTTGTTGTTGTTGTTTTCTTTTATTGTTGAACTCTTCAGATATTCTGTGTGGAGGCTTAGTCAACATTTCCTTGGAGACTGTCAAATATTTATGCAAGTCTCAGAGATCTCAATTTGAAATTAATGAAGGCTGCTCAGCCAGAACAGTGACAAATCTCTTCCATTTACCTGCTCAGCAGGAGGAGGCAGCAATACCTACAGAAAGGGAACCCATAGCAGGTTCTTCTGTTTCTCAGGTTTCCAGAGGCCTCTGAGAAGAAACACAGCACAACCTTCCTTCTTGAAGAGCCAGGTCTATATATTCTGCTTATTCCCAGAATCATTTACTTATCATTTTTAATAAAAAAAAGAGAGAATGGACAAAAGTGGTTTGGTGACTGCATTTTCAAGATCAAATGACAGAACTCCTCTCAACACAGGTCAGTAACTTGCTTCTTCATTGTAATGAGCACCCCAGGAAGTTATTTAGGGTATTTAGGTCAGCAGAATCCTGAAATTACTTCGGGTGCAGGGCTTTGAGCTGGGTGCTGCAAAATTCTTGTTAGCCAACACAGAGGAATGGAGAAAGGAAACTTTTAAGTTTAAAATATTTTTATACTATCCTTTGCTAAAACTATGTAAAAAAAGTCAAAGCTCTAGTAAAAACTGTACTGACTGAAATAATTCAGAATTAAATTCACTCCTCCCACATATGTTTGACTTTGCTCTAAGGATGAAGGAGGATAACTGGCACTTGCCAGCAAGCTGCAGGACCACATAGTCTGTGTGCTTAAAAAGAAATTCAGGGCCACCAGATATAGTCTAATAAAGGTGCACTTAAAGGAAAGAAGTAGTTTCCACTTGGTCTTAAGGAGCAAAAATTTGATGAAGTACAAGAAACAGAGAAAGACATTTAAAAATAGAGAAAGATTTCAATAGTAAAAGATGAAACCAGACAAGATTCAAAGATGGGGAAGCTCTGACTAAGAAATCAGTCAGTAGCTCTGTCAGGAGTGGTGGTGAATTCTCCATTAATTGTTTTACATCAATCTGGGATATTCCTTTACAAGGAATCCGGCCCAGCTTTGCTTGGTTAGCTGGTAGAAGGAACTAATTTGAGGAAAATCTAGTACCATTCAAGTGGATCACTAAGTTCATGCTGATCTTAAAAATCTAGGCATATTCTGCAGTGTTCCAGTCTAACTGAAAGATCCACACTGTGTAAAACTACATCACCACGAGCAGATGTACTTACGTATGATCCCATCTGCGTTGTCCACATGCTTTGGTAAGTAGAGCGCTGAAAGATCACTCTGAAGGACTTCATCTGAAGTTGCTCTAGCTAAAGCAGCAGCCAAAAATGAAGGGCAGTTACTGGAAAAGATAAAAACAGAAGAAGATATTTGAATCTATTCAGCAAGGTAACTTCCAGCCAGGGAAATACACACAACTTTTCTACAAAGAAAACCAGGAATCTGAACCCGGATTGGTAAAACTTCCCACTCTTCTTTCCTGAACAGCACCACAACTCTGCACAGCAAGACCCCAAACGCACCAAATGGATTTTAGTAACTGTTTTGCTCTTACCTTCCCTGTTTCCAACGTTTTAATGTTCCATTTCATAACCTCTGTTTAAATGCTTTTCACATCCAGAGCTGAACCCCCACGCAGAGGCTGCCATGCAGCCCTTGCCCAGCGTTCTCTACCTGTGCACAATGCTCTTTTATCTTAAGCTCATTCTGTCCAGCTTCTCCTAAGAACTTGAGTCAGGATTCCAAAGGGTAAAAGGAGTCCTCAGACTTCAAAGCATCCAAAACCTCACCAAGGGAGTGAAAGTTAAGGCAAACCCATAGGAGGTGTGAGGTTGATGTGCTAAGGTGGAAAAGCTCCCTCATGAATGATCTCTATCAAGAATGAAGTGGCTTTAACTTGCTGCAGCTTAATTAAGCCTCGTATCTCCCAAGGTTAATTAATCTATAGCAAACCAAGGCCACTTTAATGCACATTTTCTCATTCAAGAGGAGTTTAATACCTCTTAATTTATGCATGACTTTGTATTTCCCATTGGTCTACCTTAACTTCTTCAGGTGTCTCTTGCTGACACAGCCTGAAACTTTCGGTTTCCACAGTTATCATCGGGAGTAAAAACATCCTCCATGAAAGATATCTACCACTGCAGGATTGTGCAGAAACACAGAAGCTCACTTCAGCCTCAGAAACTGTCCACCATCAACTTAATCCTGCATCAGCTAGCGCAGGGAAGAGGCAACAAACCCATACACTTCCTTAGCCTAATTCCCCTGCTTAGGCCCAGTAAGCCTGTTCACATGCTTTTGGCATGGCTGGAGAGGAGACGTGAGCCTGGAAGCATCAATCCAACCAGCTCCAGAGCAGGAACACGTCTAAACACCAAGCCAGACTCATCAGCCTTCGTTCTGGGGCCCAGGAAGCACATGGCAACCATCACTTGCATTCACATTTGGTTCGCTGCCCAGGAAAGCCAACTGCCATCCTAGACTGTCCCACATGTCATGGCTTCAGCAATGAAATCTGAATTCCAGAAAAAAAAATTAAAAAGACAAACCCAAACACCCAGAACCCAACAGATTTGGTACATTTGGGGGAGGGTTTGAAAAGCCAATTTTCCCTTAAAGTTGTCCAGATTCTCGCTACCAAGTGCTGCTACAGAGAGTGCGATTACATAATGGATAATGTACACAAAAGAAGTCCTCTGACCCTCATTACTTAGTACTCAACAGATCTATAAATTATTTAAACCTCAGATTAGCAACAACCAGGGCTACACTGCCACGAGGCAAGCTCTGCCCCTGGAAGCTGCGCAGAAGGCTGCTCGCAGGGCACCATCAGTAAGAGCATTTCCTAGAGCTAGCAGCTGAGCATTCCGCTCACGCAGCACCTCGGGCCTCAGCCAGGCGGGCGCTAATGAAGCTTGACTGCTGGAGGAAATCAGCTGTCCTCGGGCTGCCTCTTCCCAGCACAACACAGCAGCTCTGATCCTATTTACATACAGCACTGCCCGGTGCTGAGAGCAATCAGCGCCAGGAGAAGGCACCGGGACCTCCCTTGCTTCTGGTGTGTGCAGAAGCTGATGCTGTGCCTCGTCTTGTCCACCTTTATTCAGCTCTCAAGGAGCAGGTTTCTCTGTTCCTAGCGCCAGTGTTCTGTTCCAGCTACATGCAATTTCCACATTACAACAAAAGCGAGAGATGATGATGCCTGGGACAGAATAATGATGCCAGCAGTTAGCAACACTGGAAAAACGCAGAGAAAGATTAAAGTTTAGCCTAAATAACCCACAGCAGACAAACCTACGCTGGAAGCATTTATAAACAGGAGGCAGACAGAGCTCACTTCGGGCACGACTGTAATGGGCTGTGCTGGCACCTGCAGGAATCTCAGCCTGTCTCCCAGTCCAAGGCTCACCCTCACCAGCTCTGTGCTGAAACTTCTTAGGAAAACCAAGCTTGGTTTGTGTCACTTATAAACAACCCCTCGGGCACATCTGCTGATGGGCTGAGAGGGAACCTGGTAAAGACTAAGGCAACAACTGGTTGCTAAAACAGGATAAAAAACCTAAACAGCAGAGAAAAAATACCCCTGACCCAAGGAACCTTTGCTCTGCCTGGGCTTGGGAGGTGGGAAGATCACATCTATGAAGACTCAGGGCCACGAAACGTTCATGTCTGATATGTCAGATGTTGTTTTAACTGTAGTGACAGATGACAATGTGGAAAGGTGCAGGGACAGTGTATGTGGCTGGCCAGAGTGCTTCCCCGGCCAGCTCCAAATGCTGTTCCCATGTCCCCACAGCCAACACCAGCAGTTTCACACCGGAGCTCTTTATCCAGCCAAGGATTGCATTTCCATTACAATACTAAACCTACACAAGAAAAGCTAAAGACGTTATTAGATAAATTAAAGGATTTAAAGTACATCCTTCCTGATTCTCTGGCAGCGTGGGTGTGTTTGGAACACCCACAGTTGCACTGCAGCAATCCTGGAATAACTCTGCTAAAGGTAATAAATCAAGTCTAAAAGTGGGCTGCTTCCATCAGTTAAGTTGGAGAAAAACAGTCTGAAGTGGGTTTAACTTAGCCCATGTATTATTGTGTTACCAGCTTAGCACACAACTCTGCTCCTTCCTGATAGCATTAAAGTGGTGAAGACTTTCCAAAGGTTTCCTCTGAGCTATTCCTCTGTGCTCTAAATCTAATAGAAAGTCTCCTGCTAAAAAAAGCCCCGGCAAATTTAAAATTCTTATTGCATGGAAGTTCACTGCTGGGGGTTGAGTGACTTATCACTTTTGATGGAAAATATGGAGAAAATAAAGCAGCTGAAGGCTTTTCCTTCTAAGTCTGGCCACTCTTTGTCCTAATAATAACAGCTGCCTGCCAAAGAATTAATTGCCCTTGACGTTTGTTCATCACAAAGCTTCTTATGTAGCCGTTACCGGACTACGCTGTGTAAGCAGGGAAGTGACCAGATGCAGACAGATGAGTTCCTCTTCCTGATTAGCACAATTCAGAATTTACTTCTCTTACTTGGCTCCTGAGAGGACTTTAGTTGAATTACTTCTCCCCTTGAAGGAACAGCAGGCTGCCGTGGAGGTTTTTCACTTCTAAGATAGATTAGATGTTGAAGTCAAACTGCTATCAGGACACTTCATTACTGTTGCACCAAGACAAATGACAAATCAGGTCTAGGCTCTTTGGTTTTATCACCAAAGCAAACATTCAGGTGAGCAGCTGCAGCATCCCACAAACCAGCAAAGGTCCACACTGCAAAGATCTGACTCTGCCATGCTGGATCCCACCTGTTCCCACATCTTCCAAGCAAAACAAGTAGCAGCAGACAGGATCCGTGGGGACACAGGAGGTGCATTGTGTCCTGCTGCTGGTGTAACTAAGGACTACCTGTTAGCTGCTGAAAATAAAATCTTCTGCTGCATTCTAGATGCTCAAATGCTATTAGTCATTAAGATATGACAAATTGAAACTGGGAGGGCATGATGTTGTTTGGCAGAGAGCTGAGAGCTAGAATGCCTATGTCTATTCATAGCCATGCTGACCTTGGATAAGTCACTTCACCACTCAGACCTTTGATTCCTCATCTACAAACAAGGGATGGTAATATCTTTTCCTCAGGGAGAGGAGGAAAAGAAAGAAGGCTGCAGAAGGCTTAATTCAGTGCTCATAAAATACTCTGAGAATTCCAGATAAGAGCACAGCTGAAGAGAAAAATATCAGGATGACAGTGAGAGTTATTTTCAATGTATACAAGATTTATGGAGCTTTCATACTTTCTTCTTGCTCCATACTCTCTGTTCTCATATGCTGCCACAAGTGGAACACACAGGCAAATCAGGGCTCTAGACAGGCAAGTTTAATCTGATGCAGGCAGCTAACTCAGGGTCATAAACAACTGCATGACATAAACTCATTATAGAAAAGCTGATGCATGTCCAAAGGGGGAAACCAGGAAAGAAAGACATCAACTTCTTAACACTTGGTGATGCTGCTGTTCCCGGAGCATTAGCACTGCTGATGGGAAAATGATGCAACAGGCACATTACTGCCCCTGACCAAAATACACAGCCCAGTGGCACTAGTGCTGGAAAGCACTCAGCACTGTCACGCTCTGGTCTAACTGCTGAGGCATCGCTAACCCAAACAAAGCAGGGAAAATGGACCGAAACGTCCTGGTGGTGCCTTTCAAAGGCCAAAATGGTCAGTAAATCACAAAACACCCAGTGTTCCTATTACCTCAGGAATCCCCTGACTCTACAGAACAGTGATTGTTTTCATTAGAATGAAACATGATTTAAATAGAAATGCTATTCAGTCTGCTGAAACACAGAACAAATCCACAGGCAAACAGTATAAAGCGTCCTATATGGTTTCACACAGCAATCTGAGTCCAAGAACATGACCTGAAAAGAACCAAGTACAGCACATTCCCATAAGGCCCATAATTTACCATGTTAGTGAAAGACTTTGTGGGGATGACAAGCTAACTGCACCCTTTCCAAAAGGCATTGCACCAGGGATGCAGTTTGCTAAACACTCCTTGTTAATGTGGCCTGTTGCAAGTTCTTGTTAGAAAACGACTTTTGCAAAATCTAGTTTAAGAAAAACCTCACTTGTCCCCAGCTTTTATTTACAAAACACTCCACAGTCTCATGAGACTTCTTCCAGATGGAGCTACTGATACACCCTGGAAGGTATTTGAATAAGCCTTTAGAGGTTTTATTACTGGAAGTCTCCATGCTGGGAACTGCAGCAGTAATGAGCAGAGAAATTATTTGGGAAGATCCTTTGGCTGCTTACTCCCCTCAGCTGCTTCCTGTTTCAGAAAGACACGGTACCAGCTCAGGGGCTTCTCTGTGTCTCCTCACTCTAAGCTGGACAGGGCTCAGAGAGGAATACTCTGTTAAGCAGTCCTTAGACTCCCAAACCATTATGGATGTATCTAATTATGCCAAGCAAAAGCTATTTCTAGCTCCTGCCTCTGCAGGTTCTCCTCTCCTCACTGACAAAGCATCGTGCTCTCCTACAAGCTCACTGCTCTGCTCTGACCTGTGCTGTTCTGCTGCTCTGCACAGCTGGGGAACGTTTTGATGCTTATTTAAAGCCTGGTCATGGTGGACAAATGGAGTATGGGTTTTTTCCTAACACATGGTGAAACCCTGCACTAGATTTTAGCTGCTGCAGTGAGTTACTAAAATAAGCCCAGCAGACGTACCCCAAAAAGGAAAACAAACAGAAAAAACAATGCACCTTTTAAAAGATTGCATAACCAAAGCTCCTTGAGAAGTCATTTGAGCTGGCAGTGTTGAGACAGTAAAGATGCTTGATAAATCTGTTTGAAGGAGCTGAAAATGTGCTACACAAGGAAGCTGCTATCTATAGGCTTCACAGAGACAGCTGCCTGGTCACATTCAAAATGATTCTGTCCTTGTGCTGACAGTTGTAAGCAACAGAAATATAATACACAATGTTACAAAAATACTCTTGTTTTGATGTCTTTACCATGCCCAGAATCTATGGTACTTCTTTGTTTGTTTGTTTTAACCAAATACTTAACCTTTTGCATTGTGCTCACTGCTATACTCCAGAGAGTATGATCAAGTTCATATTGATATTTTATTGCAGTTCAATCTATCTCAACTGGACATCTGAAAAGGGGAAACAGAGGTGCACTGCTCAGATAACAACTTTAAAACTGGATTCAGAAGTTCCAACAGAGCAATCAGACTTTCAGTGTTTATCACTGTATTTATTTTGTAACAGCTGTACCTTACTTGCCAAATCATTTTTGGAGGCTTTGGTCTCAGAAATGTCCTAAAGACTCCACCCATAAATACAGTGAATGAGAATAAAATTGCTTTTGTAGGAACAATGATTTCTCTTTGCAAGTTACTAAGGCCAGGTTGGACGGGGCTCTGAGCAGCCTGATATAATGTGAGGTCTCCTTTCCCAAGGCAGGGGGGTTGGAACTGGATGATCTTTGAGATCACTTCCAACCCTGACAATTCTGTGATTCTGTGTTATTAAGGTCAAAGATTTTGCTGATGGTGAACAATACAAATTCTCAGCTTAGCTGTAATCAACAAGAGTCAATCTCACAGAATTATATGAAGCTCCTGTTTGACAGGTATGACCAGGGTAGGTAAAAATACTTTATAGTCTCAATTTTAAAATAACCACCTTAAAAAACAAAAACAAACAAAACAAAAACAAAACACCAAGCCAACAACAATTTAAAAATGCCTTCAGAAAAGACCTGTTAACTCTTGTTTGTTAACCACTACAAGTTGAAGTCATCAGTTTTGATTTGTTCATAAATTAAGATCCAAGCTGAGGTGAGAAATATTCAAATTCTTTCATTGTTTTTAAATGAGATAATAAAAGTCAACAAAACACTTTCTAGAACAGAATAGTACAGGATGGTACCTTTACAGAATCATGTTTGGTGATGAGATGGGAAACATTTGCAAACCTGCAGAACTTGATGCTGCCACTGGCACCGATCCCATAAAAGGGCTCAGGAGCTGCACTTGTCTGTCAGGGGGGTTTTACAGGATATTACCCAGAAGGAAGTAAAGAAAGCACTGTGCTGTATGGCACACCAAACTAATTAACAAAATCAGGGCAGAAAGTAATTTATTTTTTTTTTCATCATCATGCCAGTATTTTAAATGAAGACCAAATGTTGCTCGTGAAAGCATTGAGCGTGAGAGCATGGTTCAGAGATTCTTTTACCTGCCCACCTGGGAGACCTGGCTGCAGAGGGATATCCTACCCTCTTTCCCTAGCCAGAATGCTGCAGGCAAGCACAGCTCAAAATCCCAGTCTCTGAGGCCCCCGAGGAGCTGGCACTAGATTGGTCCACGGGTGCCAAATCTCAGCTCAGGCCCCTTTCCAGCTCTGTTTGCACACACCCCCAACCTGCCTCATACCAAAGTGTTTCGGAACACGTCTAACACAGGCTTTCTAGGATGTTACTGGGAACACCTTTCTCACCAGAAGCTAAACAACACCCAAGAGCTGCCACACCAGCAGCAGGAAGAGCAAGCCCAGGTGCCCCACAGATGTGCACACTCTGCCCTCTGACTTCCCTGTCAGCAGGAATGGTTTCCCCGGAGCCCCTCAAGTCCCTGTCAGTTTTACAGGACAAACAGCACACACCAGGAGCTGGGCACAGCTTGGTCATCCAACACTGCCAGATGGATCCATCTCAGCCTTCCTTACACTAAGCTTGGAGGGGCCATCCCCACCCACCTTGCCATGAGTTTTCAGAAAATGCACTGGTATGCAGTTATCTTTCAGACATCCACACATCTTTGGAATTTGATCGAAAGTGGCCTGGAAGGTCAATTCTCAGTGGGAAGAATCCCACGGGCAGACACACCGAGCAAACACAAAAGCCTTGCTGGTTTACAAAGCAGACTTTTGAAATCAGTTTCTTGGAATTATGCTACTAAAATTTCATCTGAGGATACAGGGCATGAAGGGAAACCCCTGACTTATAATGTGCTGTCTTCAACGTAGGAATTAGACTGAGACTTCTAACCCATTTTCTGCTGCACAGCTACTCACTGCTTCCTCTCTCCGGAGGGCTGAGTGCACATGACAGTAGATAAAGCTAACAAAACGCAGGCAACACAAAATAAAAAGGTCAGTGTTGTCTCTTTGATGAGGTACAATGTCATGAAGGCTCATGTACATTTAAAACATAAATGGTTGCTGACCACAAACCACTCGCCAGCATTTGTGATTTAATGACCGTCACTAAAATGTGGTTGACACTGAAGGGGTGAACTGTGAAGAGTCCAAACTGCATAAAGCAGCCTCTGAAGAGCTGTTCTGCTGAACAGATTGTGGATGATCTCTGAAACCTAGCTCAGTGATTTCTCTACCTCGTTCTCACTCTATGGCAGTTCTGAGGTTACTTACATTTCCATCTCTGTAGAGCTGATGCTAACTGCATTAAAAGCTGCTTTTAAAATGACAGAAGTCATGTCCTATGACAAGAGCAACCCTTAAAGCCCCAAGATAAATCTTCCAGGGCTTGAAATCCAAATTACTGCACAAAACTGAATTCCCAGAAGTGACTGTATGATGGTTTTCTTCATTACATCAAAGAATTGAAGATACAAAGTTTGCTGTTGAAAAAATCATGTTCCAGGCCTAGAGTCCTTCCCAGGTGTGTTCTATCCATCTGCTATTAAAAGCAAGGTAAACCCAGACTTCAGAGGAATGCAAAGAGAAGGAATTTCTGTTCCAGAAATGGATCCATTTTTGTTCCAGAAAAGGATCAGAATTCAAGAACCTCAGTTACTGACCTGTTGAGGGGATACCTACATGGCAGTCTACACCTGTCCAAATCAGAACCTTTTTTATCTGAGCAGCAAGATGCTGAGGGATTGGAGAGTCTTGTATAAAATTTTAATTACTGCTACTACATAAATTTTACAAAAGCATAAACCCATTATTATAAAATGTAAACAATACCAGCAAGCCACATATTTGATGGACTTAGAAGCTTAGATCTTTAGGATTAGGCTATGGAAATGCAAACGTATAGGGAGAAATAAAAAATATAAATCTCTATTTACCATATCCTTAATTAATGGACATAAAGATCCTTTATTTGGATTACCCATACATGTGACTTGCAGGAATTTATACTGAGATAAAAGACTCTCCTGGGGTTTGTTGTTATTGTTTTACAGGGATTAGCTTGGAGATTTACCCAGTGCATTCTCTCTTCCAACAGAAGTGTTTAGTGCTTGAGTGACACACAGGCCTTGTAACCAGAGGCTGCTGACTGCCAGTCCAAAAATCAGTCACTGCTTACTTAGCATCCCCATGTCTGGAATGGTAAAGCAGCCCACAACTCCACGAGATGCATGCCTACCTGAAGAAATGCATTTCCTAACTGGAAAACCAAAGACAGCAGCAGTTATCTGACAGAGAGCTTCTCTGCTAGACTGAGGCCTGTTTAAAAGCTCTACAAGACATTAAAACTGTCATTGATTTTTCTCTCTCTCTCTGGCTCTCAGTCAATTTGAAAGTCAGCATAATTCAATATCTTGCTACTAGTTCCATTAGCAAAGAAAGGAATCCATGCTCCAATCTAGGCTGGCTTATTGGAAAAAGTAATTTAATTTTACATCTGAAAGTGTGCCAACATCAGCATAAACCCATACACAGTATACATCAAATTTAATTTAGAAATTCTCTCTTTTGTCTGGCCAGAATGAGATGCTGTCTAAAATCAATGAGTATCCAAATCTGCTCTGAAGAGACTTACATACATTCTCTTTATTTCAGCTATTTTATATTCTAGTTGGAGTTTTTGATGGTTTCTCTCCTTACTATAAAATATTCATGACACACTGTCTAGAGAACTTCAATGTTGCAGAAAACTTTGCTACGGCAGGCACGCTTGGCCCCTAAAAAGTTCAAGCATATCACTTACTTACCAATGGTTTCTTTTCTATACTTTTCTCTCTATTAAAAAAATAAACTTTCATTGATACTTCCCTTAACCTGAAGAGACAGACTACACAAATTGCATGTGTCCAGAAAGGAAAGTTAAATCAGAGCATCTATTTCACTGCAGATCAGATTAACATGCCACAGCCCTCTGCTTACTAATCAAAAAGAAAAATGCACTGTGCTGTTACAGTTAATGACTTGATTTCAAACAAATGAAACAAAATGCTGCACAGCAGCACATAAGGGCTCTTTTAATTTATATCTCTCCTGCAGATCATCATTAAAGCAAGCAAATGTCAAATAACTTCTTTAAAAAAGGTGAAGACAATGACTCCACAGTGCCCATTCAAATGAGCAGCTTTCAGAACACCACAGAGCCAGTCCCCAAGAAATTGTGCTTCCATTCTAGTATTTGTCTTCACCTAAATGAGAAAAAATAAAAGCTGCAGGCTGGGATTTTCAAATGACATTTGATCACTTAACTTCTTTCAGCCCATTGAACAAATATCAAATAGAAGGCAAAACACACCCCAGAAGATTTATGACCACTGAGTCAGCAGCGAATGTTCTCTTGCTCCCTTCTCACTCTGGTGAAATGCAGTTCATCATACAAATGGCTTGGGTGTTTATGCCAGATGTAAGATTAGATAATTAGTCATCTGAGTCCTGGATGTCAACTCCTTTGTGATACAAAATTTATTCCAAATGCACTATTTATAATCAGTTGACTTGCAAAGGCATTCTGCTGTTATACAGTAATACATCTTGTGATGTACAGCTAAATATCCGCCACTCTGCTCCTGCTCTAGCAATACTCTGCCTGAGCTCAGCCCTTCCAATGACTTCATTTTTTTTTGGTCTGCAAAACAGGAATAATGATACTGACCTTTGGAAAGCAATCTCAATACCAGTGATGAACAGTACCAAGATGGGCTGAGTATTATCAATTCACCCTAAGCTGGGAATAGAACAAGAGAACTGCAACTCACTTGCACAGACCACCAGAAAATACTCCTGCTCTTTTACCTGCTTTCTCACGAGCATGACATGCCAGAAAACCTAACTAAAAACAACATGAAAAGGCTGTACAGGACCTTCAAACATAATTCTATATCTAAACAAGTGGGTCAAATTAAAGATTTTATTGGAACCTCAATCGCAGAAGTTAGGGACATTGATGTACACAAAACAGGACACCAGGGGGGTGAGCGGGCCTCCAAGATCAGAGGATATGCTCTTCAAAAGGAACAATCTTTTACTTACTCCAGAAAGCTCACATCCTAATTCCCACTGTCACTAGTTCTTTGCAGAATTGCAAAGAGTATTGGCAGGTTTAGGGGGTTAGGGTTTGTCTTTAAAGGATAATCAAAATGTTTTAGCTATTCTGCTTCACGTTCGAGTCCCTAATGCATTCTGTTCTACTGAGCCACATAGTTATTTCCGTCATTCTTAATAAATAACAGTTGCCAGTAGTAGTTAAGCCAACAGATCTGAATTATTTATAGTGTTGAGGAACAGAACAGCAGATAAAATGCATTAGGGCTTTCAGTTGTTCTTGTCTGAACGACACAGTGGCAGCCTTAAGACGTTTTTTCCACAGGCTATAAAACCATTCTGCTTCCAATCCTGGTTTAAAAGATTTCCTAAAGAGACAACAGCCAAACCTACTGACATCCATCTTCAATAATCACATTCATGAGGAGCAGGTAAGAGTCTTCCAAATATAATAACTAGTTTGGAAAAACAAAAGGCACAGGATTTGACTCAGCTGAGCAGGTCACATTCAAACTGCTGTTTATTATTATTAACTAGAATCTGTTTGGCAGCATGGCTCAGTGCCTTCCAGTTAATGATCTAAAAGCACCTCATAGTCCTGAACGTGTTTCTCTTCTCATTTGCCTAGAATCCCTCCTCCCTTCAGCTGGAAAAAAACCCACAGACATCATCTTAATTTTACAATAGCAAATCCAACTTCACATTTAAGGGTGGAACATGGAAATCCAAGTCCCATCCCTCCTCTCTGTCTGTTTTCTAAGAGGCTACAACATGAAGCATTAAACACACACACATTAAGAAAAAAACCCAAAAAATAACAAAAAGTCCCACAGGGTCAGAAATTATCTTGGAAATACCTGACAAATTATTTCAAACACAGTAGTTTTTATGCTCTCTGTGGCTTAAAAGATGCATCCATACCTCTGTCTTGACTGACTGATGAGGTAAGATGCCTGTGTTATGTCTGGGTAGAAACCTGGGGTAGGTCCTGCTTTCCCACCTTGTACTGGCAAGGGGATGGCACCAGGGTGACATGCACTATACACAATCAATTCACAAGGAGAACACTGCCCACAAACGACAAGAGATTTACACTTAAAGCTGCAAAGAGAAGTGGAGGAGTAGTTGTAACAACGTAAGCTTAAACCAAACAGTTTTCCTTTTATAGTTCACCTTCCGCTTTCTATGTGGCTCTATCTACAGCAGGAAATGCTGCAAATTGTAGCATCCCCAAGGAGTAAAAAGAAGGAAAAAATGAAAACCTAGAGAGGTAAATCAGCCAAGCTTCTTCCTATCAAATGCAAAAGAAATAGGGGGGGGGGAAATATAATTTTCAGGTCGTGTCAGGTTATTAAGGCATCTGCAACTGGGTCCATCACGTGTTAGAGTGTAGGAACGAGCCATAGTACCCAAGCCATCAAGCAGGCTCAAGTGGCACAGATCTCCCTGCTTCCCACTCTCCCACTTTAGAGGCTTACTGAAAATCTGCACTCTGATTTTACTGAGCCAGCTGTACTGAAGATGCCATATGTCACAGGAGTGACCATGCTCAGAAGATGAAGACTGTGGCTTTTGCTTTGGGTAGAGCAGGTCCTGAGCCTGCGTAGCGTAGAGGCTGCCTGCAGTACACATCTATATATAGCTCTTTTTGCGCACAAAGGCGATATGAATTGATTCTCAACAAGCTGAGCATTTCAAACAAGTCTGCAGTGCTCCAGCCTCTCCCCCATCCTGAAAGCTACAGTGAATTATTTAAAACTCGGAAAGCACGTCCTAAAATTATTTCCAGCACCACTTCAACCCAACTCTGCATGCACGTTCCAGTCACCATTGTAAGGTCAACTGAAAATAAGAGCTGTCACCTTTTATAGCAATGACATTACAAAGTAAATCTCATGAGATTGTAGACATTGTTTCTCTACCATGGACTTCTCAATGCAACACAAATTGTACCTGCCTGTTCTCCAGAACTGGGGGCTTTGGTTACCCAACAAATCATTCTTCCCTTAAAATCTTCCATTTTATTCTCTACGAGCCACGTAGGATTAACACAACCAATTGGCCCCCCTCAGAGGCAATAATGCTGCCCACAGCCTAATGCAGCTCATGGAAGAATAACCCAACAGCTCTTCTTTCCCTCTGCCTGCCTCGAGAAGATCACCATCTTTTCCTGTAAGTTTATTATTAAACCTGTGATCTCTTCAGAAGACAGACGAGCTCTAAATATAAGAAAGAATCTGTTACATAATACCTCAAGAAAGGAGGCAGCACACCACAGCCTGTAGACAACATGAGCCTGAGCAGGATAGAAAAGCCAAGTGGATGAAAATCTGTGTTACTGTCCTGCCTTTGCCCAGGGCCTGGACACAGCAGACTGTGGAATTGTGTAATACAGGTGTAAAACTTTGTGATTTATTTCCATGGAAGAGAAACAAATGCAGACAAGCAACATTGTCTGGAAGTTAATTCAGGATCTGGCAAAAACTTACTCAGATGAGAAGACATCTTCCTCAAACACAACAGAACTTGTTTGAAGCTCCATGAACCAGGATTGTAAATAATACACTAGTGAGGATTGACTCACCCACGGTGATGAGTAGGCTCAAAGCTGCTTCAAATGGAGCACTGTCACAGTTATAATCAGCAGTTAAGAGAGTTACTATCAACTACAATGGTAATACATATTCAGGGAGTAAGTGATATGTAGACAGAATATGAAATCAAACCATTAATAAAAAAATAAGGAACCTTTGGAGACAAATTATTATCTTCTAGACTTGTGGTGCTTTATACATTCCCAAATGATTTAGAACCTAGAAATAAATGATTACTTCTAGCAGCACTGTCATACAAGCTACCTTGGATGAAAAACAGAAGACTGGATAGAAACATTACTCAACAGTTGGGAACAAGCAGCAAAAAATGGACTGTGCTAGAAAGGAAAATCGGTATCAACATAGGAGCTGAAGCTATCCAAGCTAAGATTTAATCAGAATACTGTGAACATCCTTCTGATTTCTTACATCTATGATGGGATTTTTAATACAAATGAGAATGGTTAGAATCATCTGTCTCTTGGGGGGGGGATAGATATCCCAATCTACTTCATCCTTCTCCCACCATTCTGTAGCATCTGAGACACTGACTGAAGAAAAATACTCAACATTTGCAGCTGAAATACATATACATATATATGTACATATACATGTACACATATATATACATATATACACACATCTGACACTACATATCATAGAATCATAGAATGGTAAGGTTGGAAGGGACCTCAAGGATCATTTAGTTCCAACCCCCTGCCATAGGCAGGGATACCTCCCACTAGTACAGGTCACTCAAGGTCTCCTCCAACCTGGCCTTGAACACCTCCAGGGAGGGAGCAGCCACANGTTTGTGTGTGCTTAAATATGGACAATCACTATGGACTCCTTGAGAAAAGGAAAAGAGGTGACTGAATCAGGTAGAGGACTGAAGGTCCACAGAAGCATGTAGCTAACCCAGAAGGCACATTAAAACACTCTGCCAAGCATTATTTGGAAAACAAAAGCACAATAAATTCTGTCCCCAAATCACACAGCCAATACCAAGGTAGCAATGATAAACAGCCTTGAAAAACTAAAGAATCAGAGGCCTCAGAAGGACTAGGAGTAGCAGCAAACTAGAATAATAGCTATATAAAAACAAAAGAACAAAGTCTGGAGGAGGCAATCAAGTAACAATGAGATAGCTGGAAAGGAGAATCTGTGAAAGTTTAGGCAGACCATGAGAAGAGACATGACAAGGTGAGAATTTTTAACTGTCAGCAAAGCTTCAAATGGAAAACTCTCCCAAAATCTCTATTCTAAATCCAAACTAAAAATTGGCAACAAACCATTTTCGTTGGATTTAGCTGTAAAAGACTGCTAATAGCACACAGTTGGAACTATCAGAAGCAAAGTCAGGCAGCACAAGGATTGCCTCAAGGGCAGATAGCTTTCAAATAAGAATCCAAGTGGTGCACCTGCACGAGTGAGCTTTTAATGGTGCATGGAGCCAACAGGAGAGACACAACTGCCATTGGTTAGATTGAAAATAATCTACCAAGGAAAAAGAAAGATTAGGAACACTGCCTGAGCCAGGAGATAACATAGGAGAAGTCACTGTTGAATCAAGATTTGAGTTCTAACAACACAGCAGTAAATTGAAGATGTAACATGATAGGAGAGGGAGCAAGGCTCCCATTTCTGCAGCTGACAAATGACACTTCTGCCAGCAAATCATTTCATCTCCACACATCCATCCATCTAGGTGTCATATCAGTTTATTGCTTCAAAACTTTAGAAGAGTATGGTGAAATTTAATTCATTAATACCTGGCAACTATGCTTTAATCTTTGGTTCAAAGGTGTTGGGATAAACCCCCATATTACCAAATTAATGAAATATCACTGTAGGTACCTCACTCAGCTGCCTCTCTCCTGTTTCAGTTCCTGGGTTCCACAGCACTTCATGACTTTGTCATTTCTTTGTCTCAGGTCTGTAGGATGAGAGCTGTGGTCACAAACCAGGAATATCAGCTCTGTCCATGGGATGGACAATAGCAGTTCCTCCCATAAGGTACAGGGAATAGAGGAAGAATGTGACTTCATCCATAGAGTCACAGATATGATTCTAAAATCTTATGCTAATATGCACTATAAAAAGCAGATGGAAAACAACAGGGGGTATGAAAGAGTAATCTAGAGCCAAATCTTTCCTGAAGTTACTGAGAATGAAAAGGCTGGGGCTTGATTTGGCACTAAAAACCTCCCAGAAATGCAAATGAAGCACCTGGCATGATTAAACTCCACTATTCCTTTTAGTATGAAAGGAAAAAACCCAACCCCAAACTTCCAAAGACCTTTACAAGTGTAGATCTGTAAGTACTGTAGATTTTTGGCAGAAAAAGCAAGGGTGTTCAGTCCCACACTGTCTTTAATGGTTAGCCATATATTCATTAGCTCTGCTAGACATACATTCATTAGTTCTGCTTTTCTCTTTCAAAAGTAAAACTCTCATTCGAATTAGATTAATAAACTGCAACAATACGAACTGGGGAGAACTGCAAAGGCAGCAATATGAACTCCTCAGGGATCAGGGAAATGAAACAAGTCTAATATGTTGTAGCTTTGTTCTGAAACAAGAACAGAGTGGTGACAAAAATCTTACCCTTTTATCAGAGCCCTGTGTTTTCTAATATTCACCCTGTGCTTTTTTGATCAGGGCTGCTTATACAAGCAGCAGCCACGCCACGTCTCTGCTGATATCATGCATTAGATTTATGGATTTTTATTACTGCCCAAGACAGTGAGAAAATCAATTCATTCCCCAATGAGGTACAGAAGGTTTGAGCCTCAGCACTGACACACTTCCACACGGGCTAGATGGCAGTGAAAGAAAATGCTTATGGCACTGAAACAGAGACATAAGCCCCCAGTAACCACGAAACAAAGAAAGGGAAAACAATGCAGAGGAGAATGCAAATCCAGGCTGCTCTGCTGATCCAAGCCAAGTCGGATCACACTCTCTTCCCAACAAGGACAGCCCATGGCAGGAGGGCTGAAAACCCAATAAGGGAAACTGCCTGAGTCCCCTGTTTACAGTTCTGTATTAATTCTTGCTATTTAGCACAGCTTGTCAAGAATAATGCTGGATTGCACAATGCTTCAGGAGCCTTCTGCCTTCTAGCTATGAGTCACCATTATATTAGGAAGAAATGAGCTTAATTTAGACAACACAGAAGAATAAATTATAGAGTTTCTTCAGGTCTCTGATCCAGGGGGCTACATATTTATTTATTCATTTTCTCATTTCTCTAATTTTTATGTTTTCAATAGAACTATTAAAATATCATTAGTCTTCAGTAGGTGGCATCACAGGAAACAGTCATCATCCTGGACATGAAGGAAAAGCAGTTGGCTGGGGCAGGACCTTGCCTGTAATTAGTACTGATGAACATGAGCACAGGCTGCCCAGGGAGGGGGTGGAATCACCATTCCTGGAGGTGTTTAAAAGATCTGTGGATGTGGTGCTGAGGGATGTGGTTTAATGGCAGTGGCTTAGCAGTAGTGGTGGGGCTCTGAGCTCTAGATCAGCAGTTGGACTTGATCATCTCAAATGTCTCTTCCAAACTTGGTGGTTCTATAGCTCTACATTTGATGGGGGACTTGATATCTCTGCTACAGTCTCTCTCCTGCAGGAATGACTTAAGTATTCCTCCTGCAAAATGTTCGAGGGGCAATTTCTTTACTGTAAGGGTCCCAGAGCACTGGAACAGGCTCCCCAGAGAGGTTGTGGAGTCTCCTTCTCTGGATGGAGACTTTCAAGGCCTGTCCAGATGTGTTCCTCTGTGACCTGAGCTAGACCGTCTGGTCCTGCTCTGGCAGAGGGGTTGGACTTGATGATTTCTTTGGGTGCCTTCCAACCCCTAACATCCTGTGAGCCTGTGTATTGCCCCAAGCTACCTGACAAGAAGGAAAATGAGAAAACTGCAAAGAAATACGAGCATTTATAGCTAATTCTTCAACACAGAACTAGTCCTGCTAGCAAGAAAATATCTGTGTTGGTAGCAAACTTCATTGAGGCTGGAAAAGGAGGAGTATGTGTGCCCTGTTTGGACATGTTGGGTTGGATGTGATCCCAGCTGAAAAGAAGAATGAATCTTGCTGATTTTAGCACCTCGGTGATCAAAGCTTTTCTCCATCACTCAGCAGTGCTTATGAAAGGTTTGCAAGGAAGAGAACAATAATGTACAATAAGGCCTGTCTGAGTAACTCTTTGAGTTGAGATATCTGCAAAAGCTTACAAAAAAAAAAGAAAGAAAGGGGAAAAAAAATTAATGGAATGATTGAGATTAATTTGCATACTTGCTACTACAGTAATTAAAGACATCTTTCTTATAATGTGCATGTCTCAGCCATTTCATTCATAAGGGAGATTGATGTGCTGATATATTTTACTTCCAAGTTAGAAAGTGTTTCTCTTTCATTGCAGATACTCTCTGGAATTTATTAAAGGAAAATAATGAGAAAGCCAGATAAGAGAAAGAAACAGTGAGTAATAGTAAGTCAGGACTGCACACACTTCACCATCCTACGTGCACCACAGCTTCCAATATGGGACCAAACCAGCAGAGATAATCAGAGGTCTGCTCCTCTCTGTCCTCTTCACTGATTCTTTCCACTCTTCTGCATCCCACCCCCAAGTCAAAGAATGTATCAGATTGGAAGGGACCCCCAAAGGTCATCTTGTCCAACCTCCCTGCAGCGAGCAGAGACACCTCCACCTAGATCAGGCTGCCCAGGACCACGTCAAATCTGACCTTGCATGTCTTCAGGGACAGGGTCTCAACCACATCCCTGCACAACCTGTTCCAGTATTTCAGCACTCTCATCGTGCAGGACTTCCTCCTAATGGTCAACCTAAATCTCCCCTGTGCCAGTTTCAAACCTTGGCCCTGACAAGCCCTTCTAAACAATCCCTCCAGCCACATGCCATGCAAACTGACTCCTCTGTGCTGCTCAAGTCTGATAAGCTGCAGATCAACAGAGAAGACCTCCCAAGATTTTCTTTGGACACCCTTCCAGGAGAAACTATTTCCTCCAAAAGGGCCCAGTGTGATGTGAATACACAGAAGACAACAAGAAATGTGAAATGCTTAGGAAACAGAGGGGATCAGAGGAAAAAGGAAGTCCTGCCTGTACTAGAGAATTTTTCATAACCAGTCTGTATACATTTCCTCCACTATTGGAAATAAAAGGCCTGTTGAAGTATCCTCCTTTGGCAGCAGGATTGGAACTAGATGATCTTTAAGGTCCCTTCCAACGCAAACCATACTATGATTCTGTAATTTTAAAGATTCTAAAGCAGCAAACAAACAAAAAGTAGTAAAAACAGCCAAGCAGATTTCCCACTATATCTACTTAATGTTGTGTTGTTTCCTGATGAAACTCTGAGTAAGTGGGAGTACTCAGAGAGACACTTTGATTTACATAAAGTTGAGACAGAAAAATGTTATTAGATTAAATCCACTGAACTGCATGGTGGGGATGGAGTCTTCCAGTGGAAGCTGCAGCAGCCTCCAGACAGTGCTCAGTCTAAGCCAAAATTCATAATTCAACTTCAGAAAATGTTCTTGCAGCCAGTCCTCTGCCCTCTCCTTCATACCATTAGCACAATATTTCAAGGTTGTTCATGCATGATATGTAAACTCTGAATTATGCTTTTACCTTGCTTTTAACCAAATAAAACATACATAAGTCCATTCTATCACCGTCACATCCATTTTCAATCTGACTACATGCCACTTCTGAGAACTTCATTTTTATTTTTAAAGGACCAGCACACATGTCACAGCATAATTCAATACCAAACTACCCAGAATTTAAGAAGTGGATTGTGTGATTGAATTTAAAGCTCTCCTAGAGTCAACTTGCTCCAGTGCATCATCACACAGGTAATGAGTATTTATTATTCTTTCCCATTGTGGGCAATAAATTCAAATATTGTGAGTCTTTTGAGAAACTTCATCTGCTAAAGCCCTAGGTGAAGCCTAAGCCACTCCCCAGAAGACATCAGGATTCTCAGCTTGACAAGGGCAGAAGGGATTCAAAAGAATGATCCATTTGCTTTTTAAACCTGAAGCTCCATGAGCAATTGCTGTGTGCAAGAGATCCAGGACAGAAACAGCAAGGAGCATGCCTGAGAATAACTGTGGAAAAGACTTTACTAAAAGGACAGATAGAAAGTGGCAGAACCAAATGAAAACATGCACCACAGATGTCACACCAAGACAACTCCTTCCTAAGGCACATTCTTCCAGCTAGTCTTGAATTTCTGCTGGTTACAATTTAGTTTCCCTTTGGAGGAATCGAACAACAACCAAAAGACAAATAAAGGCATTCAGAATTTAAGAGGAATATGTAAGACCAAAGTAGGAAGACTCTGGAGCCTGTAATAAAAAAACAACAGATGGCTGAAGAGTGAATGCATGCCCCAGTTCACTTCTGGGCCCCTGCTACCATTCCTAATCTGATGACGTTGGCAAAGCCCCTCCAGTGAATTGCAGCCTGTGAACACTTCAGAGTCATGTATGACCCTACATGTGCTGGAGAGGTCTTGCACAGGCAGTGGTTACTCACCCAAAGACTGGAGGCAAGAATAATGTTTGCTTTCTGATTATTTTGTTTTTTCTTCTAACCAGACAATAGCCAAACTACTTCAAGCTGCCATAAAGCTCTTAGATGGCAAAATGCAAATTAGAGAAAGCCATCAGAGAGCAAGGAAAATGATCAAAAGTTCAGAAAACATTAGCCATGTGTAAGTGATGGTGTGTAAGGAAACACAGTAACATCTGAAACAAGGCAGATGAAGCCATTTTTTTCTGTGTTAATGAGGAAGGGATAAATATTATTAGAATTACAGAATCAGTGCAACTGAAAAAGACCTTTAAGGTCATCAAGTCCAATCATTCTCTAGCTCCACCAAGTCTGGTGTTAAGCCATGTCCCTCAGCATCACATCTCTGCATCTGCTGCTTACCTCCAGGGGAGGTGAGGCATTCAGAATTTAAGAGGAAAATGTGAGATCAAGGTATGAAAAATTAAAAAATAATTAAAAGTGTTGAAAAAATTAACAGGAGAGGTTCAGTTTGGGCAGCAGGAAAAAACTTCCCACCTGTAACTAAAATTACCAAGAACTGGGATAGCCTGCATATGGAGGCTGTGGGATCTCTGCTGCCAGGAATCCAGAAAGGAGAGCAGAAAAGTACCTCTCAGGATACAGTTTAGATTGAGCTAGTTCTACCTCAGGTAGAAAAATGGACTAAATGACCTCCTGAGCTGCTTTTCAGCCCTATTTTCTACGTTGGTTTTTTTTTTTCCCTATTCTATTAAAACCATGTGAAATTTCCCTTAGCTCTTTTCCTTAAGAGGAAGGAGGGTAATTCAAGAGACAGAGAGTCTCCAGAGCATAGCCCTTATTAATTAACCTCATAAAGTAACCTGCAGTAACATTGTGCAATGCTGTGTACCCCCTCCAGTGCCTGTCCTACATAAAGAGTGGCCCTGGCTACAGAATGTAGAGCTTGATCACAAAGGCTTGTCCTAACTCCACCTGAAATCAGTGGGAACTGAGGTAGCCAATTGAGAATTGTCATCAGGCCCCCACTCCACAGCAGCAGAAAGGCACACCTGGAGAATCACATCAGTTGCTTAAGCATTCAAAACAGAACCAAATGATCCATTTACTGCCTGTGGTAGATGCATCTCTTGCTCAGGTCCAGAACCTGCTCATCCTCACATTTCCACTTGACACCAGAGGAAGGAGAAGCCAAGTCTCCTTCAGAGCAAAACCCACCAGACATTTATACTGGGGACAGCATTTTATGGCTGCTCCTCAGTCAGGGTTGCTCATTTACAACTGTAAAATAATGCAAGACTGAAGAACCAACCTGCAAAAAAAAGGTGTTTTTTAACAATTTCAGTTCTTCTAAGCCTGACCTGCCCATCTAAAAATGAGTAAAACTAAAATATTGATCTTTTTCTTAGGGAAGTGTATCCCATGTAGACAGATCTTAAGGCACATGCTAGTGGCAGCCTCTTGCCTGAGCAATACTTTTCCTCTATTCACTGTTCTCATCCCAGCTGGTAATAATCAGAACTGAGAGACTTAATTACTGTACCTTTCAATAAGGCTTTAATTTTATTTTTGTTCTTTCCACTGCAAGTGCCCATGAATCAGAGGGTCACTTTAAGCACAGAATCCAATTTAATTATACTCACAGGCATTTTTATCATTAAACAGGTCAACTTATTAAAAAAAAATAATAATCGTGATTATGTGTAATGGAAAGCCTGGCAGGAAATCCAGAAGAGTTTCAGCCTGAAAGGCCTCGCATCCATTTGTTTAGATTTGTTTACTAAGCACTGGGCAAGGTCCCACTGAATGAACACAACAGCATTAACTGAAACTACATTTAATATTTAATTATAAGTGGATTTAATGCTGCCTGACTGTTTTCATGGCAGTATTTACCAGTATTTGTAAACTGGATGATGATCTGCTAATAAAAGCAGGGAATGTGAAAACCCACAGAAAAGGTCATTGACTGAGAATAGGACTCTGTAGTCCTGAACTGAATCTGGCAAAACCCTTCCCAAGTTACAGAGTTATTTCATATGATCCATTCTCCAGATAGGGTAGGATTCTTTTTCAGATAGGACACTTTTAATTACCTGCCAGAGAGGATGTCTCTGATGGTTTATCCTCATGTGAACTAGATCTAAACAGAAAAATCCACGCTGTTCCTGAAAGACTTGATGTGCAAGGTAGAAGACAGGAAAAAAAAAATCTGGAGAAACAACATTTTTGACAGCAGAGAACAGGTCTTTTTGAAAGTTATTTTCATGCTTAACTATTACACTTTGCTAATTAGCTTGGGTTTTTTCAAGGCAATCCTTTTGCCTATTTTTGCTCTCTTCTGTATGCAGCTATGCGTAACATGATGTCTGTGTGCTATTTATAAGGCTAAGCAGCCAAGTAATTATACATACTGGGTGCTTTATATATCCTCTGCCTTTTTGCTCCCCATCTTCATTAACTTTTTGTTTTCTAATAGTTCAACAGGCCTAGAACTTAAGTTATTTATTTAACTGTGCGGTCGATGCTCATTTGCAACCTATTTTTACCCATCTGCCGTATGTGTATCAAAGCATTAACTCAGTTATTTTAATGCAATGCAAGACGTTGAAATTTTTACTGATTTCAATTACAAAAACTGTTTGCTTTCATCTTTATGTCCTCGTGACATGGAAAAGAAATCAAACTGTACTGACAAAAAGCTATTAGGAAGAATTACCTTAAAGAAGCCTGTTTGCAAAGGCAGTACTTGGAGAGCATATGGAACATTTTCTAGTTCATCCAGGATTACTTTACCATACTGATACCAGATAATCACAAACACACAGATATCTAAAATGGAGAATCATAGAATGTCAGGGGCTGGAAGGGGCCTCAAAAGCTCATCCAGTCCAAGCCCCTTGCCAGAGCAGGATCACCTAGACCACATCACACAGGAATGCATCCAGGCAGGTTTTGAGTATCTCCAGAGAGGGAGACTCCACAACCCACCTGGGCTGCTTGTTCCAGGGTTCTGTCACCCTCACAGGGAAAAAAATCCTCTTCATGTTTAAATGAAACTTCCTGTGCCTCAGCTTCCACCCATTGCTCCTTGTACTGTCATTGGGCATGACCCAGCAGAGCCTGGCTCCAGCCTCCTGGCACTCACCCTGCACATATTGATAACCATTGCTGAGGTCACCTCTCAGTCTCCTCCAAGCAGCACAGCCCCAGCTCCCTCAGGCTCTCCTCCTAGCAGAGCTGTTCCATTCCTTTAATCATCCTTGTGGCTCTGTGCTGGACACTCTCAAGGAGTTCTATGTCCCTCTTGAACTGGGGGGCCCAGAACTGGACACAGTACTCCAGATGTGGCCTCAGCAGGGCAGAGAGAACCTCTCTCGACCTACTAACCACAGCCCTTCTAATACACCCTAGAATGGCACTGCCCCTCCTGGCCATGAAACCAGAAGTAATTCTGTTCCTGGGAAAAGAAGTTGCATTTTCCTGATTCATTAAGGTATCCAGATAAAACAAGAGTAGGAGTTCCCAGAACCCAAGACAATGTGTGGCATCACCATCACCCTGAATTCTCAGGTTCCATTTTCAATTTCTTTTTCTGTATCAAAACAAACACCACAGTTACAGCATTACTAACCTGTCAGAACTACAAAGCCAGAACCATGTGGAATTTGTTTGAAATCAATTGTTGCTCAACATCCAAGTGACTGCTCCTTTCAGAGGTTCCTGGGTGTTTGGCTTTTAGCAGAGGGAACTGATGCAACACACTCCCTCTAGAAACAGGAAAGTTTATTCAGACAAGGATACATCCAATCACACAGTGTCCTTCTCCCATCAGGTGTTGATGGTACTTCCTTTGCAACTACTATCTCATGTCCTCAGATGTGGCCTCTCACAGCTACCCTCACACTCCCCTTCAGCTGATAGGTTACTACTGTGCTCAGACTGGAAGGAGCAGCAGATTTGCTTGTAACAGATTTATCTACTCCTCTCTGGTGATTTATTTTTGCTCAGATGATTCCATTCTGTATGTTCCTACACTGTACTAGGCTGACCTAAGTTCTTGTAAGTTATGACCTAAGGAATGATATTACTTTTAGTCATAAAAAAAATGCAGAACAAATTTCATATGGAAACAAAACTAAAGATAAAGAAAAAAACCCCAAACCCACAGTAAAAATACAGCAACTTGCTTCTGCAATGTAACTTATCATAGAATGGTAAGGTTGGAAGGGACCTCAAGGATCATCTAGTTCCAACCCCCTGCCATAGGCAGGGACACCTCCCACTAGCACAGGTCACTCAAGGCCTCATCCAACCCGGCCTTGAACACCTCCAGGGAGGGAGCAGCCACAACCTCCCTGGGCAACCTGTGCCAGTGTCTCACCAACTTACACTGGAGTGGCACTAAAATCTGCTTTCTAGTCTCCAGTTAGATTTCACACTGCTTACATTAGTTTTCCAGGCTTTAGCTGTATGTTTGCACATTGTATGTCTGGACACAAAAGCAGGGATAGTTCAAATTATAACTTAGAAAAACTAGGGCTCCTTTGTACTTCCCACAAATGGAAATATTGGAAGTATTTCATCAGTCTAAGTGAGAATGAATTTGCAAACTTAGCTGCATGTAAGAAATTACCTTTGCTCCATTCATTGCATAGCTTGGATTTATCCCTAAATTGTTTTAGAACCACATTTTTAGGGGAAAATTTGCTTTCAAACAAATCAAAGTTCCTTTGAAAGTTCTGGCAGATAATATTACACTTTGCTATCTGCAGGTTTTGACCATTCCTCACAAAGAGAACATTTATGAAACATTTGGATATCTTATTCCTCTAGTCCTTGTCTCAGTGACAGGGATACAGCACTTGGATATTTAACTGGAATTCTCTGTATGAATTTTTAATCTCTCTTTTTTTTCCTTTACAAATTCCTGAGGCAGCTTTATAAACAAGGTCATCACAAAGAAATCACACCTTGTATGAACCCCAGAGAATATGACTTAGTTCTTATGCTACCTCCTCCCTCCCCTGGCTCACTGCTCTCTGGTTTTGCACCTGCCCCCATGCAACTCTTCCGCTCATGCATTGTTCCCTCTGTGAGTCCATGGATCAGCTTGCCAAGTGACAGTGATTTGAATCCTAATCATGTCTCCCCTGTCACTCAGCACTTTGGAGGACAGTATTCCTGTCATCTCCGTGTTAGTGAGGGAGAATACAAAATAAAGCAGCTTGGAGGCACAATATCAAGGCTGACCAGGATAAAGGAGCAGCAAAAGCAGAGCACAGCCAACGGACGGTGGTAGCAGCAGGGTGGTGGCACTGGAAACGAGGGGCTGGCTTAACACACAGCCCTCAGTGGCAATGCTTTTACTCTAGGCCCTCATGGACATGGAGAAATATTCTGACATGCATTAGCAGTCTCAGTGTCTGGACTGTCATTTCTTGTATTCCAGTGGAATTTCAAGGGACTGCTACCGTGCGCAGCAGAAATGCTCCCTGACCCACAGACCCTGCCATTTAAATACTGGAATTGTCAGGCAAAGGCAGAGGAAAGAAAGGCAAGAGAAGTCAGGTATTAATTGCTTGAAAAGAATAATGGTTTGCCACTCAGCTTAGTTCCAGTTTGGGAGGGGGAATTTCTATTTAAATACTGTTGATATTATTACAAAATCAGGATGCAACAAAACACAAGGAAACAGGAGGCAAAAAAAAAGGGAGAGGGAGAGTAACTTTCAAACACAGAGGGTGAAAACGTATCAAAATGATGTTAAAAGTGAGCAGCAGCCCCCAGAATGCTAAGCTTTTCTAATGAAGTATTAGTCTTGCTGCCATAGACGTGCAGGGAAAGGAACAATGGGGCAATACCCTGAATACCAACTGCACTCAGTGCAGAGGCAGCTGCAAAACAGAGAATGAGCTGATTTGACACATGCTAAAAATAAATAAATAGGTCCATTAACCATAGCAGAAATAACTTCTGTTTTTCAAGTGAGAACACGAGGCCTGAAAAAACCCCAAAATATCTGCAGAAATTCCTCTTTATATTTCCAGACTTTCAGCCACAACACAACTACTCCTGGGAAAGATGGGATTACAAAATTTCGTGTCTGTGTGTTAGTAATTAGTGAGAGTATAACACAGCAGCCATGCCACATCAAGAGAGCCACCAAACACCATCTAGGTGACATGAAGAATATTTCAAGCTGACACTAGGGCCACTTAGTAAGAAAAGGTTAGATGATGTTTTATATCATGCAGGAGTGGCAGATATAACCTGTAAACTCGGATTACTGCATCATTCCTTCCTATTAAATCTGTGAGGGCTTCTTTAAACAAGCAAATTATTTGGGATGCTTTTTAAAAATGGAAATGTTGAAAAAATAGACAGTAGCTAATCTTAAAGTTCTACTGAATTTCTGTTGCTATAACAACGTGTGAAAACCTTTTTTCCTGTTGAGGACATCTGTAGCTATTTTTACGTGCAACAGCTGGATTTGTCTGCCTGAATTTCACTCAGAAGAAAAAGTGTTTTAAAAGCTTATTCAAAGACAGCAAATCACATAATGACAAACGTCAGAGTCCAGCAGGCTCAAAAGCTAAATAACCTCCAGTACAACACAAGCACTACATGGCAAAACTGAAAAATGGGCAACAATTTGATGAAAAGCAGTCAGAGTCTCACATTCCCCCGTGCACACACACCTCCTCCTCCCAGATTTGTCACTGGAATGACAAGGGCTCAACAAGTCTTTCCAAATGAGATCTTTGATCTCAGGAGACATCACTTTCATATACTACATTTGGGTAAAATTTACCAATCCAAGGGAACACCAAGAAGCTGATTTAGAGTTTCCTGTAGAAGAAAGCACGTTAGGCAGCTGGAATAGAACATGTGAAAATAGTTCATTGCTTCCATCTTTCTCTACAAGTTCCTCACACAATAAAACCAGCAAATAAAACAAGCGTTGAACATGCAGCCTTGTCCAAACCAACTCAGAATGCTGAGCTATCTCAGCCCCCTACACAGTTAGGCCATGTGGAATTTTGCCCCCGAATCATAGATACCTGTGAGACTAGAAATAGAAATGAGGAGCTCAGACAATCAGGCAACACAAAAATTGACCTCTAGAGAAGATAATTGTATTTCAAAATTCCCCTTTATGCCATGCAGCAATGCATTTATTATCATTGCACCATAATTTAGAATATAATATCATTACAATGAATTACTGAAGTGAATTGTTCACTCCCTGTGAGGCTTAGGAAAGAAGGAATTATATCCTAGTGCTCCCATACATGGCAGAGCTTTGCAGAGCCTGCTGAAACCCCTGTCCCTGCCTACATCAGGCAGAGGCAAGCTCCAGCAGTGCAGTCTTTCAGAGCCACAGAAGGACCTCTGCATTCCTGACAAATGCTCTCCTGCTGTTTCCAAAAGGACCTGTTACTTCTGAACTGAAACCACAAACAAAAAACAGCAAACTGACTCCACCGAGGTGCTGGAAATATGCAGTGCATACCTTATAGGCAATAGCTGCATGCATGCCTGGTGCACAGGGATTAGAAGAAGAGTATTTGCTTGGTTTTTTTGAACACAAAAGATGTCATGAGCAGGGCACACTATTGTCAACAAGGTCCTCTGTCCTTTTTTTTTTTCCTTTCAGTTCTGATTTTAGCTGTAAATAGGTAATTAGTGTAAATGCATCCAACGCCTACACCACTTCTAAAGCAGCCCAGAATTGTTCATATTGCATCTGCTGATCAATAATTACCAATGTCATGCAGAGACAGGTAAATTGCCAGTGCTTTAGCCTAGGACATTTCACGTTCACACAGACGCCTACGGTTTCAGGCAAGAGTTCACAATACACAAGGCAGAACCAGGCTCAATTTTTTTCTTAATAACTGTCTTCCAGCTGATTGCCCAACACATTCAAATTGTACAACTCCATACTGGAAAACCTGACTGGCTATGACTTGGATGTCAAGAAGGTGTACAGCCCAATGGCAGACAATAGTTTTGTTGACACTTTTCTAAGCTGAATCTATTTGAGAGCTTTCAGAAGAGAGGAGAACTATTCAATTACCCTGTAAATATCAAAGAATATGTTTGTTGTTGCTGTTCTTCCCTTGGACAGGGATTCCAGACTTTGAAGTGTGACCTTTTGTGCAGACCTGCTGGGGTCTGTGTTTAAGCTGTATGATGGAGAATCGGGCACAGTATTGAGCTTAAGAGTGATTTCCATGCTGCTTAATGTGCAATGCATGAAGCAGCACAGAGAGGACAGACCACAGGGCCCAAGGCAGCAGTTTCCCCACAATTCTCGTTTTGTTCTTTTAGAGATTAAGAGCAGAGATCTGAAACAATTGAAATTCAATGTCTTGAACTGGTACCGAGATGTCTGCTGGGATAGCCTGGCAGTTAAGTAACTCTCTGAACTCTGCAAGACTGATGATATACCTCAGTGCTTTGCAGCTGTTAGTAAGGAAATAAAGAAAAATAACGTGAAGAATAAAACTGTCTTGGAAGGCAGCCAGGACAAAGCAGAGCACTTCTGCTCCAGGATTCATGATCCATGTGAAGGCTAATCTGAAGGGCCACTCATAAAATTGGAGATGACAGTGTTCTGCATTGATCTCCAAGATATGAGGCCAATGTACCCAGCAAAGTACACAGAACTTGGAAGTGTGGTGTAAGGGGCAACCTACTTGTACAGGACAGAAGGCAACATATTTGTTAAGATATGGCAAAAAACAAGTAGTTCAAGCAACTTAAAGAATTTGAGAATGACCTTGTCTTAATCAGGTTAGCATGCCCAAGGGAGTGGGAGGGAAATCTCCTTACTTAATAAGATCAGTCTTGATTTTAGAGATAATAGGGACATAATTACAAGTTGGCGAGGATGATGTGACCTCCAACCCACCTTTTAATCCTCATCTAGAGATACTTAATGGAGCTAGTGAAAGTGGAAAATAAAATGGAGTAAGGAACAATGATCAGTATCAAAGTCTAGTGGAGAATCTTCACTAATAACTGTGCCAAATTTTGTCCAACTGAAAGGAAGGAAAAACCTTAACACCACACAAAGTAAGATCTGCATCCAGTGAAACCTTTCAGTGCATCTTGTTAAACCACAGGAATTCAATACACTCCCAGTTTCACACACACAAAATAAGGATGAAGTGGACAGAAGATGAACAGGCCTTTCTTTGCAGTAACCTTCATGAGCAGCATACATCTTCCCAAGTCACCTTCCAGAAGTAGCAGCCTTTTCTGTCTACCATTTATATTTACTGTGGCTATTACACTGTTTTTTGGAAGCAAACTCTCAGCAATCAATCCTTCCAAACACAATAGGCCTTGGCTCTTGCACAAAGGGACACACACATCTGCAACTGTGCAGGTGCAACCATCTGCTCCTCTATTGGAATCTGCTGGTAGAGAACTCTTTCAGCTACTATAAATACCTTTGGTTTAACACTTTGGTGATTTTATGAGGAATATTAAAAAGTAAATAGCAAGAGTTATGCACGAACAGCAGAAAAAATACATCCTATAACAATGTGGTCTTCCCAATCGAATTCCTGATTGGTTCCAGAGTATTTCTGCCAACAGTGACTGACCTTCATTTAGGCCTCAACATAGAATCACAGAATTGATTTGATTGGGAAAGGCCTTTAAGATCATCAGGTCCAACCATTATCTGACTCTACCAGGTCTGGTGAGTTTCCTGACAGAAAAGCCTCTTGAGCTCTCAGCAGGTACCTCGCTCATGTAAAGACTCCCAGCATTCAAAATATCTCAGTGACTCTGATCCCTCACCTGCTGAAATTCTAAAGAGTCACCTTTCATAACCACAAGCAGTTCTTGGTATGATCAAAGCAACACCAAATCATTACTGAACCTCTTTACTATTAAATCTCTTTACAACTATTTTTCCAAATGAATTATTTAATATCAAACAACAACCAACCAACCAACTTCTAAGGTAGTGACTTCCAGATGCTGTGGTTCTCTCTTCGCAATTACTGCATCACTCTGAAGCTGAAATCAAAAGTTGCTACATAAATTTTATGATATTTAACGTGTCTAAGGTGCAAAAAAATTTATAGCAGGAACAGCAATAGAAGATAGCTTGGGGGGAAAAGAAATCAATAAAAAGCCATGGAATTTCTCTGTGTTCTATCCTTCATGTCACAAATAATCTCTCCAGAGATATATACACACGCACACAAAATTAAATTAATGCTTTCATCAAACTGACAACTGTGGTTAAAAATAATAAAATTAAGCTTCTATTTTTTTTTTTTAATCAGAGAACACTGCCAAAAGGTGCATCCAAAGGAGCCTGCCACTGATAGCAAAGCCTGGCCAATCTGCCTGTTAAGAATATGACTTAATGAGCAGAGAGTGTTCTTAAGCCTACCGCGGCTTTCCCAAACCATCACCTCCTGTCAGAGCTCTGGGAGGTGCTGGCAAGCTCTGCTCAGTGCTCTCTGGCTGCAGTCTGAGTTGCTATGATGTGTGTCTACACAGTAATAACAAGAAAACCTGTGGAAAATGTGAAGACTGTGGGCATGTTCCCTGGAAAAAAAACCTATTTGATTACAGCAAGGCAGAAGCAATCTTGACCTATGAAGACCTCTCTGAGAGAAAAGAATCCTGTTCTTCCCACTATCGCTTCCAATTTGTACTCATTTTGATATCAATCCAACAAAAAGAAAGACAAAAGCAAGGAAACAAAACATGTATTTTGCTGAAGAAATACTAAGGCACTATAGAAAGAGTTTTTTTCTGTTGTTATGGAAACACAGAAAGCACAGGCTAGGAAAAGTGAATAAAGAAGCAATTTAAACTGTGAATGTAAACATGTTCTGGCTTCCTGGAAAAAGTCCTTCCAAAGGACTTTGTTGCTGCTGTGGATTCTAAGCAACTGAAAACTCTAAATTCTTCCCCACAGGAACACAGATGAAAAATTGAAATCCACTGTAACAAAATCACAAACAGGACACAGAATAATTAAGCAGGCAGAGCTATCAAAGTGGTACATTCACCCACACAAAGGAATTGCTGAAAATGCAGTAACTTGCTGGTTTAAGTAACCAATGGAGTGGTGAAAAGGGACATGGATCCTGCACTGTGCTGGAGAAAAAAAAGAGTTCATTCTTCCTTCCCCACATTTGTATCTGTATGTCACATATGTTGAGCAGATAGCCAAAGAACTCATAAAATGGTTTGGGTTGGAAGGGACCTTAAAGATCATCTAGTTCCAAACCCTCTGCCATGGACAGAGACATCTTTCATTCTTCCATTCTCTCAACCATAAACTACTTATTAAAAATGGGTTAGGCTCTTTTATATGGAGAACATGTAGAATAGAATGCAAAAGCTGATATTAGCTGTTAACCTATGGTCCTTTGACCATTAAAAAAAATTAATTATAAAATATTGCTTGACACAGTCCTAAGTTACTTCACAAAATGGTAAATAATTGTACACATAACTGATTAGCAAAATTTGACTTTAAAATCCTCATTCTGTCTGCAGCTAATGGCTTAGTGAAGTGGCACAAATGAGCTGTGCTGACGTTACAGCATTTTTATAGAATCATAGAATCAATCAGGGTTGGAAGAGACCACAAGGATCATCTAGTTCCAATGCCCCTGCCATGGGCAGGGATACCCTACCCTAGATCAGGCTGTCCAGAGCCTCATCCAGCCTGGCCTTAAACACCTCCAGGGATGAGGCTTCCACCACCTCCCTGGGCAACCTCTTCCAGGGTCTCACCATCCTCATGCTGAAGAACTTCTTCCTAACATCCAAGCTGAATCTACCCATTTCTAGCTTTGTTCCATCACTACCTGACATCCTAAAAACTCCATACCAGCTTTCTTGTAGGCCCCCTTAGGATACTGAAAGGCCACAATAAGGTCACCTTGGAGCCTTCTCTCCAGACTGAACAGCCCCAACTGTTTTTAGGTATCTGCATCATCTGCTCTGGTCATGGAACTTCTCAATGAAAATGGGGTGAGGGCTCATGGCAGATCCTTTACTGCAGAGTACAGGAATTGGCACTTCCTCTGTAGCAGGACAGCATGTTCATGGATCTTAGGATCTCACTGAGAACACCCTTCCATCACCTCAGAAAGAAACAGGTTTTTCACTTGTAGCAATAATCACATGCTTATGTAAATGAACAGTGAAAGACTATGACAGAGGATTTGTCATCACTCCTAAATATTTGAGAAGCAGATTGTAAGTGAATCCCCAATGGTTTTAGCACTGTGGGGTTTTTGGGTCAAATATGCTGACTGCACCTATCAAACAACGAATGCTGCTGATGGAATGACAACAAATCAGCTGCACATCCAAGAAGCACTTTTGCAGATAAGCTAATCCTTGGGAACAGTTTCTATTCCTCACCAAAACGAAACACCAAAAAGCCTCAGGGGCAATAGACCACAGAGTTCACATCATGGACCCAGTGACTCCTAAATTCATTCTGGAGAGAAAACCATTTTTAGTGTAGCCATCTATCATTCACCCAGCTCAGTCGCTTTTTTACTCCCTGCAGGGCAAAGTCTCTTCATCCTTGCTTCTGTTATTTTAAACTGTGGAAGAGAACAAATTACAGACCTAAAATCACTGCTGGTTCTTTATTCTTTGCTGGATCAAATTTTTACATGAATTTGTGACTGAGAACTCTCAACTTGGACATCTGAACTGTGCTGACAGGAACAGTATCTGCTAAGAAAAAGCCACTAAACCCTTCAGGAACATCCATAAGCAAAATCCAGCAACAGTCACATAAACTTTGCCATCGTAGTTATAGAAAGTGACTGAATTGCACTAAATTAGCATTACCTTTGGCTTGCTGTTTCTGTGCACTTGCACACATCTTTACCTCTAAATATCTGACAAACTCACTGATGTTCTTCACAGAGAAGTAAAATTTAGAAAGAGAAGTATCTCATCAGGTTCTAATGAGAAGTTTTGGGGGAAAAAAATAAAGGTAAAGGAAAACTGGTGAAGCATTTTACCCTGTGTCTTTCCAATATTCTTTAGCGGCACACACAAACCCAAGTCTCTATATATTGACTGAAATGAAAGTGACACAATAATATATCATCACATCTCTTTGACCAACTGTATTTCACAGAATCACAGAACTTTAGAGGTTGGAAAGGACCTCCAGAGATCATACGAGTCCAACCTCCCTGCCAAGGCAGGATCCCCTAGGCTAGTTCACACAGGAATGCATCCAGGGGAGTTTTCAAAGTCTCCAGAGGAGGAGACTCCACAACCTCTCTGGGCAGCCTGTTCCAGTGCTTTGTCACCTTCACTATGAAGAAGTTTCACCTCAACATGAGGAGAAACCTTCTATGTTACAATTTGTAGCTGTTGCTCCTTGTCTTATGGCTGCTGACCAGCAAAAAGAGATTGGCCCCATCCACTTGACACCCACCCCTCAGATATTTGTACACACTGATCAGATCTCCTCTCAGTCTTCTCTTCTCCAGACTAAACAGCCCTATTTCAAGAAATACAGCTTAGAATGCTAACCTGCAGTGGAAGACTGTGGTGAATGTCCTGGTGGCTGCCTGCTCGAGAGATCTACTGCCAGTTTTGCAGCCAGGAGAGGGATAACTGCAGCAGAGAACCTTGGGGGCAATGGTCAGAGACCACTGGGGTTTTTTTGGGCCAAATGTGAACAGGACTTAAGGAATACCAAGATTATATCCTTGCCGATATCCTGTCCCTACTGCACAAAAACAGACCCAATCTCTGCTATGAAAGATAAAATACACTGATTTCTCCCTAATTAAGGATGAAGTACAAAAACAGCATTTGATTGTTGTTTACCTTTCGACATCTGTTGGCCTCTTTCAAACAGAGTGATTTGAAAATAGGGAAGAAACCTCACTAATTGCTCTTAGAGCTGTGTGAAGAGTTGAGGCTTTCTGTTTCTGGGCTTTTGTAGGGAAGAGCTGTGTTTCAGATGTAGTGTGTGTTGCTATGGTAATTATTATTTTACTGAATGATATACATTCAGAATTGATTTCATATTGTCAGACAGCAATTAAACAGATTACACTGTGTATACTCACAACTCTGAAATATTTCCAATTTGGTTTAAATTTTAGGGCATGTGGAAAGCACTGGCCTGACAGTCCTGGAAAATGAAATCCTAATCCAAAGGGCAGCTCCAGCTGTACAGGTTTTCTCTTACCTCCCCAGTGGTCTAATCACAGGCCAATGCATCTTGGGAGCAGAGATACTGCAAGACATTTTGGTGCCTGAAGTCAGACATTGACTCTCTGGCTCATCACAGCTACAGCCTTCTCCTGCTCATACTTGTGCTGCAGACACGAAATCTCTCTTTTGCAGATGGCTGTAGCAGCAGCTACAGTAACCATGAGAAATCAAAGAGGTTGACTTCTTTCCTCCATTATCACAGAAGTCCAGGAAAAAGTTTTCAGTTGCTAACCACTGAGAAAGCCTTCTAAGTGAAGCCACATCAGTCTTCTCATCCTGCAGTGCCTTTTGCCACCACACAACCTCTCAGGATGGAACACTGCTCTGAAAGGAGGTAGACATCCATACATCTGCTGCAACACTGCATCCTAGTTTTGTGTGCTGGTTTGAGGCTAATTGGAATATTTTCATGAGAAAAATCAGATTATAGGCTGTGAAGAGAAAACAATGGTGATGTCTGCTTCACTCATTCACTCATAGGACACCTCTACAGCAGAACCAAAGCATAAAGTACTCACTCATTCACAAACCTACCACTTTTATTCCAGATGCTATACATGCTTTAGACTGACAACCATAGTTTCCAGATTTATCCAGCTCTCTCAAGTATCTGACTTGAACTTACAGAAACACAAAAACAGTTGAAGAAGAAAACCAGGAAGGATCACGATTTAATTTACCTGAGACTCTAAAAAATGATGCTAAAATTTGTGTAACCAAGCCCACAAAACCCTTTGGAATTTTACTTCGTATGCCTTAGTTTGGCAAAGGAAGAAATGCTAGTGGCAAGGACAGGAAATCAAGAAAGCCCAGGCTTGTGCTCAGCTTTATTACAGGCTTTCTTTGGTAAATCAATCAACTGCAGAATCCCATTTTTCCCTGTGCCTAAGAAATAACTCAAGACAAAATTTAATACATGTGAATAGGGATAGTCAAGGAGATGAATGATGAGCTTAAAAACTCCTGGATGAAAAACACTGGAAAAATGGACAGAACTGTCAGGATGGAAAGAAGCTGTGCAGCTGCTGAACAAAGGACAATCATCTCAAAAAGAAGAGCAAATTCAGTGTCTGCCTCTGCTCCATAGCCCCATAGCTAGAGACATGCAATAATACAGACAAAACCAGGCTAAATCTTTAAGCTTCATGGGAAGGACACCTGACAGACACAGAACAGCAAGGAAAATTACAAGATGTCATTTAATTATCCATACATTTTCTTGGTAATTCTCTATACCAAGTGAATTATTTTCATAAGTTGACATATTACAGTTGGGAGCTAAGAGATCAGGAATGAGTCAGCAGCAGAAGGCTGATGGAAACATTAATCTTGAAGAAAGAACTAAAGGACAAGAGGAAAACAGAGTATCATTCAAGATCAGAGAAAATATAATGGGCACAGAGGGTCTGACAGAGGAACAGACTGATTGCTGCAGAAGGGAACATCAGCCTGTCAGAAGCAGGCCATAAACAAAGAGGAAAAAAACCAACCAAAATAAGGTGGGGCCTTGAAAATGAAGATAAAAATAATTCTGACTTCAAAAGGAGATCATCATTTACCCAAAGGAGGTCATGTCATGGCAACATGACTGGAGCAATTGTGGAGTATTTTCTGTTTCTCTTAGTGATAAGGAATCCACATCATCGAGTCATTTCACTAGCGGCATTTCAGACAGCTCACAAAGGATTTGGCATTCATGCAGGAAAGTCTTGACTTATCTTCCTGTCCCAGTTCCCAGCCTTGTGAACAGTGGAGGTTTGTGTGCCATCAGCATATCAGCAAAATATCTAATTTGTTCACAACAGTATTCACTACCTAAAATCACTAAAGCAGGAAAGACTTTTTGATGTCTTTTAAATCAAGCTGTCATGTTTGCAAAATATACTGTGCTGGGTATCCCTGACATATGGGCAGAATAATTTGGTTTGTTTTCTTATATATGGTCTTGGTTCAAGGAAAATTTACTACATGAGGGTTATGAAGAAAAAAAAAATGATGCAGAACAAGCCAGCATTCAGTTCCAAGGGAACTTGAAATACAAATTTAATTTCAATAGATATTCAAACTGTCTGCTGGGCTTAATATTCATGCTAATTATGACTAAACCCAAATGGTGATTCTTTTTCCTATGTGTGTGTCTGGAGAGAGCAGGGGAATATAAACAAGGTTGCTCAGATCCAGACCAGCAGCTGCCAAAAGAGCTCAAAAAAGGCACCGTAGCTGCAATTCCTGTGTCTGAAAAAAAAACCAAAACAAACAGTTAACTAACGGCAGGATTCCACAATATGAGTTTATTAGAGCACATAATCCCCAGCTTTCCAAAAGGGCCACCACATTAAAATGCAGTGGTGAAGGAGCAGATCGTTCCCAAGACAAGACTAGCAGCAGAAGTGAAATGGTAGTGATAGCAATGCCCCTAACTTCTCCTTAAAATGGCTCTAACAACATCTTCGGCCTCGCCTAGTTAACCTGCGTGTGTGAGGCTGGACTAAAAGTTACTTTAGGAGCCAACTGGAAAGGAGATTCAGCCTTTCTAAAACGGAACTGTTTTCTATGGTTTAAGACTGTTTCCATGGAGAGACCACAGCAGATGAACATCTTTAGGCCAAGTGCTTTGCTGCAGGCTTATCTGAATGAAAGCCCCACAGCAGGAAGGATAATTGAGGCCAGTTGTTTAAAATTCATGGGCATTCTCCTATAGTTAACACAGGAGCAATTTATTTTCATTATTTTGATCTGTTAAGCGTTTAAAAGTTAAACAGGGCTATATAAACCTTCTCTTAAATGACACATCTTAATATAATATTTACTTAGGCTAGAATAATGGACCTTGCAACAATGTCATGGCAAAGTGGCAGGCAAGACTATTCTCTAGAGAATGTAAAGGGATGCATATGGGGGGAAAATGTCCATCTTAAATTCACAGACAAAATACTGGGTTCTGTACTGTTGCCACTTGGGAGAAACAGCTTGTAAGTTATAACAAATAGGGCTATTAGAAAGCCAGGTTACTCTTCACTAAAGGAAAATAAAGCATTTAGAATGGCAGTAATTATTAGGAACAGGAGACTTGTTACACTGCTTTATAAACCCTGAGCGTGCCTGCAACCTGAATCTATCTCTGGGATCTCAGACCAGCTTTCCTTACACCTTACTGCTTCCAGCACATATACGTGCAGACAAACAACAAAAAGCACAGGAAAGATCAGAGAAATGGAACAGCTGCTCCTTGAGGCACAATTAAGAGTTTACATTGTTTTTTAAAAGTCACTTGAATGCACTTGTGAATGAAAAGCAACCTAGTGGATATGCTGCATGGTCTTACAAGGCAAAATTCAGCCTTTGTCCCCCAAAATGTTTTACTCAGCAGCAGTATGACAGCATCTTTCTTCCTGCACGTTTTTAAGATGCTATGAATGGTGCTATACATGTGTAAATATTTTGGACAATTTCTAAATTGCTTTTCAGCTCTTCCAACAGGTTGGGCTTAGGCTTTTCAGTTCACAGAATGTCAGGTTGGAAGGGACCCCAGGGATCATCTGATCCAACCTTTCTAGGTAATAGTGCAGTTTAAATGAGATGGCCCAGCACCCTGTCAAGCTGAGTCTTAAAACAGTCCAATGCAGCTCACATTCCTGAGACTCCACAACAACTGATGTATGTTAAATAACTCATCTGTCTCCTCTGAAGCTGCCAAAATCATGTCTGTTTTATACTTTGGAAAATAAAGAAACAAATATTAAGTAGCTCAGAAAATGTGACTAGGAATTTTGCAGAAACAAGGTTTAGGGTCCAGGAGCTAATGTTTAAACTTGAACTACAGATAAGACATTTATGTAAGTCCAGAGGATATTTTCAGAGCTTTATCTGCTTAACCCCTTTGGAGGCAGCAGGCAAAAGGGAAACACAGACTTCACAAAAGATTTTCTTAACCATACTCCTTTACTCTTAAAACACAAGCCCTGAGATGTAGCTTCCCTCCTCCATGCTCATCCCATCATGTGAATCACTGCTTTAATCTGTTTCACCTAATCTAATCACTCATCTTACGGGGACTGTGAGCAACCTTGCAGTCCAATTTAAGAGCCTTCACCTTCTGTTTTATTTTATTGCCCCAAGTTGTTCATTCTATACGTGGCTTAGAAGGACATCTGCACACTTTCCCCAGGACAGAATAGTAATTTAAAACGTGAATGGAGGAAGGAGAGCAAGAAAATGTTCTCTGGCAAGGCAGGATGCTGCCAGTTGCACTGGTTTTGCTCCTGGCTCTCCCATTCATGATAAATGTTAGTGTAAGGTTTTTGTAACCCAGTGCCAAATCAGACCAGCTGATACTCAGAAGAAAATAGCTGAGTCTGAGAACATTTGCTATAGCTAAAGAAATTCCAAGGCATTTAATACAGAACATTTACCTTTGACACCAGAACCTCTGTATACATGAGAGGAACAATTTATGCTGACATTTTCCATTGCAATGCTCTTTTCCATTACAACTGCATCATGTTCTTTCCATTCTTATGCATAAAGAACAATGACCTTAAAAGCAACATTTCAATTTACAGGAAGTCTTAACGAGTAGAATCAGCACACCCAAAGGAATATGATGTTAAAATATTATTCTCTTGAACTTTGCAAAACACAGTAAGATAGCAACACGGATAACAAACACTTCACCGATGTAATGCCTGCACACTGCAGTGAGGTGTTTTTGCAAGTAAAGGTTAATTTGTTTCTCCCTGCACAAATTAAATGGATAATTAACAGAATCCATATTCCCTCACTCAACCCACATTTCCTGCAGATGAACAGTGGGGCACAAAACCAAAACGACCACATTTTGACAAGGTTCTTTGACCTGCATTTCTCGGACCAATGAGGAATTATCTAGGTAAGAAGCAAATGAAGGAACCCATGTGAAAAGGAATTCCAGCCTACCAACTGCCTTTGTCATTCCCTGTATTGTGACAAACATTTCTGAACGCTGGCAGACATCTTCACTAATAACTGCAGACTTGCACATCATGCATCGACCAGAATCACTGTTTTATTACAGTATAACATAGACAGGTAACACTTTTCCTTTAGAATGGAAACCAGCTCTGTGGCAAAGCACTGGTAAATGAAACAAGGACACTGATGAGCCACAAAAGTCACTCCCAGCCAAGATCCTGTAAACAAAGTATGGGAGCAGAAGAGAACTGGAAACGTTAATTTATTTTACTTCTTGAAATTCTGGATGCGATTCTGCCGTTTGATTGCATCTCTGAGGATAAACTCAAAAACTAGACAGGCTTGCTTTGTCACATTCCTCCTCTGGAGAATTCTGAACAAGAATCTATTTGCACCATTGCAAGTTGGAAAAAAAATCTGAATCAACAGTGACTCGCTCAGGCTACTTCCTGACTCCAAGACAAGTGACACAAGAAGACACTGTACCTTTCATCCAACTGTAACAATTGCTCTCAGCGGATTTTACATGCTCAAAAATATATTTATGATGCCTCATTAGGTTGCCAAGATGAATAAACTCCATCAATCAACATTTATTTTACTAAATTTAACTGCTATTACCTTTGAGTTGAAAAGGAAGTGAAGAACAATGTAGGCTTGAGGCAGCTATTTGCCCAAAGGCTTTGCTAAAGGTGAAAGTAAAAAAAACATCAAGGAGGGTTTGGGATAGGAATAAGAATTATTCATCTGCTTTAAATGTTCTTTTTAACAGACATCTTACAGATAAGTAAGGATAGGAGGTGCTGCCATCTTCCAAGTAAGAACATCAAAAGTTCATGGCACCTGTATCAAGAGAGCAAAAGTGATGAGCATCCACTCATTTGGCAGGCAGCTGAGGTGCCATGAACTGGTGGTGTTGGTCTGGTACTTCATACGCAACTGTCACTACCACATCAATCACCAGCAGAACTGCCACCAGCATGGAGTTCCAGATAAGCACTGACTGGAGAAGAGGGAGCAGGAACAACAGGAAGCTGAAAGAAGCCCTGAGCTAACCCCTGCTACTGCAGTTGGCAGAAACCGTTCTGAGATTGAACCCAGGACCTCAGTTTTAAGAAACAACAGCCTCTATCAGCCCTAAATTAAAATATCTTTCTTCACAGAGCCTGTGCTTGCATTTGTCTGTGTGTGTGCATTTAAGGATAGAATAGCAAGCAGACAGATGCTGATTTATGGAAAGTTAGAACAGCCTACTTGCTCTGCACTAGGCTGTTTTGTCCTACCTGACATTATTTTTTCCCCTGCTGAATGCTAGAACATTGTCTAATCTCCAACATATTTTAATACCACCTTTATAATGCCACAAAGGTGCTAATGACCAGAACATTTCAAGTGTCTATATTAAGACTTTCATTATGCAAAAATAACAAAGGAAGTTTCAAAAGTCTGTGCTGTCCATCTGCAGATAGGTAGCCACAACCCTAAAGCCTTTATCTCTCTGTCTTACCTCTAAGACAATACTGAAAAGTCCCATGTTACCAAATGATTAAAAAAAAAAAGAAAAAGTAGATGTCTGGGCTTATGCTATACCATATTAAAAGCTCAGCACAATTTCATTAAATAGCTACAGCTGCTTTGTTTGATATTACAATCACAGATCTTACTCTTTCTGACAATACATAATCCAAGATATTTGGCACTCTATCAACAATTCCAGACTTGGAAGGATTATAAATGCACTGACAGTTAAATGGAGTTAGAGTTCCCTGCAGAAGACTGATAAAGTAGCACATAGTCTTTGATAAGTCCTATCAGAGCCACACTCTGACAGGAATTCCTTTACAATTCCACTAAATCTCACGCTATGAACCTCATTATGCACACTGCCATTTGCCCCACTAGAGGCTGAACTCCCTTGCCACCAATAAATATATTCCATTTCTTTCCCCAATTACATACATGCTGCTTTATATTCCAGATTCAAAATAACTGATAAGGCTTGGTGGGGCTGGGAGGGAGAGAAGATGCTTTTGTAACAGCATGCAGAGATCTAGTCAGGATGCTTAATCTGGTTAGCTGTAAGACGAAAAGCTGTCTGGTGGCTTTGCAACAAAGCAATGAGGCTCTGCAGTACAATGCAAACACCTTGCTTTAAACGTTTACAAACAGTAATTTCCATCATTGATGCAGAGTTACTCTGTTGAAAGGAGTTTCTGTAGAAACATTGCAGCTGGGCGGCGATTAAATCTTAGATCTTCAGTTGCAATAATTCTTCTGCGTGCCGGAGTTTTACAATATAACTACCCACATAGGCACACGCACGCAGAGCATCAGGATACGTGCCAGTACCATTCAGTAAAAGCAGATCTAAAGCTGACTGAACTTCCTCCTTTTGTAGGAATACCATGATGCTAGTTCCTGGAGAATTTGGTCCTACTTTTACTCGCTTAATTGGATGCAAAATCATTACAAAATCTGTTCTGAAACGTCTTTTTGCCTTCAATATAATTCGGTAAAATAGCAGAGCTCTAGCAGCAACAGCATTCCTGTATGTGTAATGAAGATCTCAGATCAAACATCTCCACAGCTTCACTTAAAATAGCTGTATTATAATTTCCTAGATTATTACCTGCCAAAGCTCAGTGGGTGGTCTCTGAAGGCCTACGCCATCAGGAATCCCAGGTTCTTAGAATCCTGTCATATCTGTCTGCATCCACCCCCTCAATGTTTCCAGTTTCCCTTCTTCTGCTTCAGAAAGTAATTCCCTTGGTAGCTGTCACATTAAGATATTGGGATACAGTCCTCCTGCTGCACCTTTGGATTCTAACTGAACCTGACTGTCAGGTTCACTAAAAGAAAGTGAATAAAAGCTGCTGCAGTGCCTTCAGCTAATGAAAGTCAATTTCTAATTTCAACCCTTAATGCTGATCAATAACTTCAACAAAACTCATCGTGCAACTAAAGAGATGAGCAGAATTCATATTCAATGTGGCTATTCTCTCCTATGAGGACAGGCTACNTCTGGATTTGTTCCTTCAAGTTTAGATAGGTCTCGGAGGGAGACGACAGCTCAGTGGTATCACAGGAGCAAACCAGGCCAAGTTTAAGAGCACAGTAAAAACTGGAAATGGGTTTAGAGAGACACCGAGTCAAACCAGCTTTTAACTACATATTATCACTGTACATCTAGGTTTTTACATAAACAGGCATTCACTGAGGTCTATCCTCCCAGGTGTCAAGGCCTAACTCCTGCCTGAGGCATCACCTGACTCTTCACATCCTCTTTTATACTTAAGAGCACGTAAAGCTTATTTATGTCCATATGCTTTCAGCACATGAACTTCCACAGACACATCAACACACCAATTAACTGATTTTATATCTTCTAGTGTGTTTACAAGCATGTTATTTTTAACTAAGGAAACTAATTTGATCTTACTGCTGAGCATGGACTTGCTTACTTTCTTGGGTATAATAAAAGCTGTCGTAGACAAGATCTAGGCTGTGTATTTGTTTGCTTTATTTTTTTGTATTGAACACTACATCTTGGCCAATAGTTTGCAAAGATAAAATAATCTGAAAGATATTTGCAAGCATGATATCAAGGGTAACACTTCCTCAAGTGCTTTGTCTGTGCTGCCATTTTTTGGAGCTTTCCCAGTTTGTTGTTCCCACCAGTGTTATGTTAAGGGTAGCAACTTCAGAGAACTCACTGCAAAATTTCTGTATCATGTCACTTACCCTTGCACTGTGAGACTAACAGCTTGTATTTGTATCTTCTACTTACACCAGCACTAGTAGTCTCTATTAATGGAAAGCACTGTAATGGTTTTGTAACTACACACAGAAAGCAACAGTTAAAAGTTACAGCCAAATTAATCAGCTACCAGTGCTGTTTTTAAAATATACTGCCTTATGATGTGGGGTTTTTTTTAATTTCTCAGCTTATAACTACAACAAATGAATAATTAACCTTTGCAAGAACATACAGAGATCAGCAGCATTCTCATAACATTAACTGCATTCACACAGCAGACTTGGGTAAACTCTATTTGGATCCAGGGAGCTAATCTGTGGTGCGAAAGAACATCTGTGAAATGCTTTCTTGCACAGGACATCCAAACATGTAGACAAGGACATGGAGGCTAGTGAGTTAAAAATATAGTTAATAAAGCTGCAAATTCCTTATTTTGGTACTAAGTCAACATCTCACTGCACACAATTTCTGCTGGCAGCAAGAAGAGTACCAGACCTCTCACGTACAAGAAAGAACAAATCTAATAATTACCAGTTCTGCTTACATATCAGAAAGAACAAATCTACTAATTGCCAATTCCATCCAGACTGATGTATTTGGATGAGTGGGACTAGTACATTAGTTGCAGTCTTTGACTTTTGAAACTAAGAACATTGTCTTCCTAGCAATCTCTACCAAGCAGCACCCGAGTTCATTAACATCAGTTTCTTGGGCAGCTTGGCTACGTCAAACTACTTCTGTTTCTTATGAGACTTCTGGACTATGATTTGTTGCTTCCCATTTATGAAACAGTAAAATAACATGAAGAGAACCTAAAAGAGAATGATAATCTTTTCAAATTTCTCCTGCAAGCATAAAAGCATCTCTAGCTGGCTTTGAACACAGGCACATTGGTTGAACACAACAATATGAACCATCTATTTACCTTGCCAGACTTTCTTTGTCATGGAAGAAGCATTCAATACTGCTAAAAGAGGATGGTGGAACCTAAGAAAGATTATAATTTCCTAAATCCATAGTAATAACACTAAATCTGTTGTACTATAGCTGCTTTTGACAGTTAGATTATTGAATTAATGAATATGGTTCAGAAAAAAAAACCCTGTGCTGTTTTCACTCAGGAATCAAGTAGAATGTAGGTTTTTTTCACCTTGGAGAGGTGAATTTTCATTGATTTTAGCTGTCCAGACTTTAAATGGAACTGATTAGGCTATTAGGTTCAATCAACATTTTACTCAGATGTTTAAACACAGCCCATTAGGTATGAAGCTAGCAGGTAACTGAGTACAGAGTGAGCATGCTGGCAAGCCCTTTTAGCAGTGCTTTAGCTGATCTGATGTTTTCAATGGTCTAAATCAATCTCACCATTATTTGGTTTTAATTCTTTACATTTGATACTGCATCTACTACATTTTTTCATTCTGCCTCTTTATTCCTAAAGTTAATGGGTGACTTCTTAGATTGGCATCTGACTTAGATCTCCTCTGTTATAGATTCCATCACCCATCTCCTTGAAGAACTATTTTTCAGGGCTTGAGTGATGAGAATTATCTTACTTAGACTTGGAGGAATTTTTGAAGCTTCAAACTGCCTGTCATTATAAATGTAAATGTTTAAAGGAAAGAAATTTGCTATCACAGACAGAAAAAATAAATAATCTCTCAAGAGCAGTCTGGAAGACCCCATATGTTTACTCACAAAACAAATTTGAAAGGCAAATGATGAAGCATTTATAGTGCAATACAAGTGGTGAAATCTCAACAGCCTTTTTTACAGCTAGACAATCTTCTGCAAGACAGTACCAACATTCATTGCAGCCTGCTGATGTCAAAAAGGGTCCAGGTTTCACCTGATGTCCCAGAAACACCCCAGAGCAACACAGCTTAATCACTGACTGCAGCATCTCTCACCTAACCTTTTCTTAGGGGGCAAAAAAATAGTTCTGTGAAGTGGATGAAATTGTGGCCCAAAGGAAGCACTGAAGAATGATGGTTCTGAAGGGCACTTTCATCCCTAGATACCAACTTGTGCAATTTCACGGAGAGTTTTGTAGTATTTCTGTGTTTGACTTCAAGCTTCAGCCATCTGAAACAAGCAAGTGCTTTCCAATTGCAGATTAGAATAATCATCTACACATTATATATTCTGTAATTGCTTTTATCTATTTCATATAGAATCACAGAGAAATAGAAGAACACCTTTTACATTAAAAAAAAATAATCAAAATATCTACAGTTCACTACTTTCTGCATTAAATTTCCAACTAATTAGAATGAATTTAAGACATATTTTCCAGGTTTATTGTGTGGTTTTAATTTCAGAGAATTAAAAATGCCTGTTCTTACTCCCTGCTAACAAAGCTTCCTTTTCACATCTCCCAAGATATTGGGAGAGTTTGTAAGTTTTGGGAGTTTTTTAGGGGAAAATACTTCAGGATATTTAGTTATTTTGTAGGAGAAACTATTTTTCCTTTAATTCCCAGAGCTAGATTTAGAACTTTGTGGCTTGTCTGATGCTTTTAAAACTGACTGCATTGTATGTCATAAACACCAACAGCTCTAATAAAACCAAAATGAATGTGAATTGTACCAACTTGATTTTGTGAGGTGCTAAACCAAAAGTATCTGACATCCCCAAATGTTTTTTTCTTTTTTTCCCTAAAATTAGTATCCAATGTAATTAGCCAGATTCGAAGTATTCTCAATGATCATTTGGGTCATTCATAATCAGTCAAAGTGAAAAAGGTTAACACCAATGAGGAAAGTTTAAACCACTTAAAATTCGTTCTCAGATGAACAATGCACTGGGGAAGAGGATCAGATTACTTAATATAGGCTCGGCTCTCCTCTCCACCAAGCAGCCTGGAAGACAGCCCCAGCCAGACTCTCCTGGAAACTGCATCTTCTTTTCTCCACTCACTTCATTTGGAAGTGCACAAGTGTGACATGGTACTATCTCTAACCCCTCGTTAGATAGCAGATAGTGCTTCTCATGGATTTTACACAGTTTGTAATATTGAGATAAGAGGTTGAAGGGCAAAGAAAAGAGCTCACACTTTTTAAGGGATGTGCAATTCTTTGGTTCTCTTTCTTCTGATCTATCAGGTATCATAAATGAGGAACACCTCATTTTCTCTGAGATAGTTCTAAGATGTGAATATAGCTCAAATTTTATCCTTTCTGAGCACATCAGAACTACTTAGTAGTCAAAAAACTGCTCACTAGTTCCTGCTTTGGTGAGGGTGGGTTGGATTTGATGATGGACAGTAAGGCTGATAAGACACTGGAACAGGTTGCCCAGGGAGATCATGGATACCCCCTCCCTGGAGGTGTTCAAGGCCAGGCTTGATGAGGCCTTGAGCAACCTGTTCTAGTGGGAGGTGTCCCTGCCTATGGCAGGGGGGTTGGAACTGGATGACCTTTAAGGTCTCTTCCAACCCAAACTATTCTATGAATCTATGAAACTCCAGAGGTCCCTTCCAGCCACTACCATTCCATGGTTCTACTATTAGTTACTACTATTTGCTACCACCAAGGAACCTTATGTACTAGCACCACTCTGAAACCATGTCCATGTGTCAAAATGTTAAAATATTCAATACAAAGTGAAGACCTCACAGTATTTCTATCAATGCTTATTTCTGTTAAAGGCATTTTGACCAACAGTTCACATTTGAACACTAGGATTTTCTGCTGAAGTCTGACATAACCTTTTTGGAGTGCCAAAAAGAGGAGAGATTAAATTTATTTATAACAGATAACAGATCTTATTCTCTGTGGAGTACACTCCAGTGAGAAAACAGAACTAAGAACAACGTAGTGCATCCATGTTCTGCAAGCACAAAGCAGATCTGTTCCCCAAATAACAGTGTCCCTCCTAATCTCTAGAAATATTGAGCTTTTGACCTCTTGTTATTTAACACACAGGGTTTTACACAGCTTTTCAGAGCTGTGATAATAAGAAGCTGAAAACTTCAGAAGAAAGTGGTAATAAGACAGCTGAAAGCAGAAACTTTCAAGACAGGGACTTTCATCTATAAATATGTGCATTCAATCATGCTTGCCTCAAACTCAGGGATGAGATGACTTGAACAGAATGACACTACTTGCAAAAGCTTTAGTTTAAAATATGCATCATGTTGTATCTCTAAGTGTGTACAATTAATTTATATTCCTTCGTTAGTTTAACAGGGCCAGTCCTTTTCAATATCTTTTATTGATGATCTAGATGAGGGGATTGAGTACACCATCAGTAAGTCTGCAGATGACACCAAGTTAGGAGCAGGAGTCAATCTGCTGCAGGGCAGGAGGGCTCTGCAGAAGGACCTGGACAGGCTGGATGGGTGGGCAGAGGCCAATGGGATGAGACTGAACAAGGCTAAGTGCAGGGTTCTACACTTTGGCCACAACAACCCCAAGCAGTGCTACAGGCTGGGGACAGAGTGGCTGGAGAGCAGNGCACTTAGTGCCATGGGCTGGTTGACTGGATAAGGCTGGGTGATAGGTTGGGTTGGATGAGCTTGGAGGTCTCCAAACCCGGCTAATTCTATGATTCTATGAATTCCTACTTTTTATACAGGTAGGAATTTTAGGTATTTTACCACTTTCCTCAACTGAGCCCCGAGGTTCCGATAGGAACTGAATGTCTCCCTTGATTTTCAGGTGATCCATTATAAACTAATCAACAAAATACCTTATGAAAAAGATAATTGCATAATGAGCTTTATCAATGTTATCAAATAATGATGTTATCAAATAATGAGCAAAGGCTCATTGCATGTAAAGCTTGGATACATGGAAACTCAAATTTTGGCTACCAAATATTCTCTGTGGAGGAGCAGCAAAAGGAAAGAGATGACTATTTGGACTATTTGTTGAATCCTCAACCAGACTGGGAGGGGGTTTCAGCCTTCCACAGCTTCATGCTAGGAGTGAAAGTAAAAGAATCCCTTTAGAAGCTAATTACTGCAACATGCAGACTACACTGTTCCTAACACTAATGAGGAATAACTTACCACATTCATTCCAGGTTTTTGAACCTCAGTAAGAAGGTCATAGCCTGAGGTGAAAGGAACAGCCCTAGAGACTGTGCCAAGATGTTAACATGCCAAGGCCTATTTTTATACACTGCTTCTATTTTTAGGTACATCATGATGGAAATACAGAGCCTATGAAGAAAAAAAACATATCCTCAAACAAGAGAAAGTACTCAAATTCTTGATTGCATATGAAGAGCAAGAGAAACTAAACTTGAAAAATTGGTAGGCACAATTTAACAGACTTTACTGGATCACAAGAGGCCAGCAGAAACAGCTCCAAAATCATATCCTCTGAGAACATTAAGGAGCTACCCACAATTTTACTCAATTATTCAAGTATTCCTCTTATCATGATTACAGGGAACAGACAGCACAAATGCTTCCCAGTTCAAAACTGACGGCATCCAAGCACGTTTTCTCACAAAGTTTCACAGTCAACTTTTTAACAAAACACATCAAACTTTCCAGCTGATGCAGAGTTCAGAAGTGGTGAACAGCACTAAAGATTAAAATGCTGCTTCAGTTACTCAACCGTTGGTTGCCTCTAGCTGTTTTCCATCCAATATAAACATAAACTGAGGTAATCCTGCAACCTAGTTAACTCGTTTAACTTCTGTATTAATTATGGAGGTACCCAAGGGCAGCTATTTCCCATGCAGCTCTAATTTATGACTCCCATGATTGCTTCTTTATAAAATGCCTTATTAAAGGTGGGTAATGTTGTTTCTTCCTAATGAACTACAAAGGCACAGCAGAAATGTTTCTGTAAAACAAGTCCACAATCTGCATTCATTTTATCTAATCACTACTATATTACAACAACAAAAATGCAAGATATTTGTTTAGTGGTTGATTTCAGCAAGCCCAGATTGAGCTAAGACCCACATTACAACATGTAGCAATGACCACGTACAGTTTAGGAGTATGTCATAGGTTACTAACACATCACGGACACGCATTGTCTGGGACACATTTATTTTTAAAACCATATGCATTATGTAATCCTGCTTGCATTGCATAAGGCAGTCTTGCAAGCATGGTTCAAAGAACATCTAATGTTTTAAAGTGTTAACTCTATTTCATCTCATTTCTCACATCCCTTTCCTAGGCAATGAGGATACTTGCTAGGAGAAAACAAACCAAAAGAACTGTGTGCACCAAATGACGTGAAGAAAAAAAATGGTGTAGAACAGCCAGAGATTATTTCAGAGTGACATCCAGTATGGGAAGAAAGAGTACTCTCATTATCTGAGTACTTCATGCCCTGTTGCTTTTGCCTTTAATGTGATCATGTACGCAGTTTAGCACGACAACAAAAAAATGAGTGAGAGCTTACACCAGTGACAGCAGCCAAGGCACTGAAACTTCTACTAAAATACTGTAAAGTAACCCAAAAGTTTCACTTTAACATCAACAAAAGTATTTAAAAGCTTCTGTGAGAAGAACCACAACTAAGCAGACTATCTTTTCTTCAAACTACAGGTAGAGAAATACTCTGCATCATTGATCCATTGAGGAATTTCAAGGATAAAAAATATTCTGTGCAAAAGAGAAGAGTTACGAAGCAAACTGCCCAAAGGAAAGAAGCCAACCACGGTCATCACATCCAATAGAGTCAAAAGTAGTTTCACAAGATGGCCAGTAAGTTTTGAGCTAGCCAAAAGTTTTTTAGTATCTTATAAATTAAAAGTAACATATTACAAGCAAAATTTATCCTGCAGATTGATATATTCACTCTTTCTTGGTAACTCAATCTAGTTTCAGCATTGGTTATATAAGGTCCAAAAAAAGAATGTGTTAGCACAGATCTAACTCTTCAATCAAAAGCAAACAGCTTCACCAAGCGTAGTAGAATCTGTGCAAATTGCCCTTGGATGAAAAAAAAAATCTTGGTGTGAAAAGCTCCTAAGAAAATGAATTCCCTTTACTTTATTGCACTACTAGCAATTTTCATTGAAATAAAAATCACTGGAATTTATGTATTTCCATAATCACTATAAATTACTTCTTTTTTAATGCTATATTAAGCAACTTCCAAGCATAGTCACCACTGCACTTGAAAAACTCAGCATCCTTTTAATCCTAAATTAGCAAGTTTTGAAATGTCACCATATATGTTACCCATTACGAAATGTAGCTCTGCAGTTTAAACAGCTCAGTTTAGCTGGGTTTGGGTTTTTTTTTTTTAAGGAGTATCAAAATATTTGATTTGATTCAGTATTTTTAAAAGCGTGGGAGCTGAACTGAATATGTTTTCAAAGCAATGTAAAGAATCTCTCACTGTGCAGACCATCAGTTATGTTTTGAAACTGATTATCACTAAATACCACCTATTTGTAGCTCATGATGATTTCCAGTCTGAAGTGTATGAAATGTGTCCAACTCTGTGCTAGGATATCACCACCATCCAACACATGGGATGAATTTCATTGTGGGTTCAACGGTAATAAGGCAGTTCTGAAGAGTAGTAACAATACTGAAGATCTCAACTTTCTGCCTGCACTTCTATCAGATGAGAATTTCTTTACAGAGAAGCACCATGATTTCTAGGACCAAAGTCCCATGAGTGTGAGGATGTTGGCTCAGCAGTCATATCCATGCAGCTCCATGCCTTAGAGGCAGAGCTTGGTGCTTTGCTTGGTATCCAGGACCCCAGGCTACTGTTGCTCACTACGCAGCATGCGACTGGCAGCAACCAGCTCAAAAACTACCCTCAAGAACAGATTCCTACCTTTGGTGGGGGCTCCAGACGTTGACACAGTTACCACCTGTTGTGCCTCCCTTCCCCTGTCTCAGCCATAACATGGTCACATTGTTATGGAGAAAGAAGCAAGGTGCAGAGTCAAATCATCACCAAAGGTGGGGGTGAGAAGTGTGATGGTCTCCATCAAGCCTCCTCATTAACCATGAGTAAATTCTCAAACAAGGTGCACCCAATCCAGTCAATTCCTGGGAGCACAGGCCAACATTATCACCATTGTAAGGCCTCACAAATGAGGAAGAAACAAGTACCATCTTAGTTTCTTTTTGGTTGGGTTTTGTGATTAAGAGATGGAAAGTAGTTAATTGTGTTTCCTAAAAGGGCTTTGACACTGCAATCAACAGGACAGGTGATAAAAGACAAATTGTAAGAGTAAACATCACAGGCTATTTAATACTATGTTAAGAAAGCCAATCTAGCATAACACACTAATTTCATCTTGCAGATAGTGACAACAGTGCCAGCTGTCATATGATAAGGGTTAAGAAAACAAGTCAAAAACATGTACATCTGCTTTTTAAAGGGAGAGGATGCAGCTTCTTCAGTCATCAGTGGAGACAGCAGACAGAACATTGTTTCCAAGCTGAAATATTACTTTACAAAACAAGATTTCTGCTCATGTAAAATCACCATGAAAAGTTCTTCCTCTTTAGCCTAAAATTGCAAGTTGAGGAGCAAAACCTCTATTCTTTCTTACTGTCCACATTTTACCCAACTCCCAACATTAAAAGGTACATTGCCTTTCTTGATTTACCATAGCAGAACTGTGGGGAATACATATACCTCACAAAAATATTTTCTTTTTTTAAAACAAAAACAAAGGATTAATTTAAAAAGTAAAAAAAAAAAAAGAAATCTCACTTCAAGTATTGAATCCTAAACTTGGGATCTATGATTCACATTCTGTGAATATTACACAGCACCCTGTGAAGGAATCTAAAAGGGCAGTGCTTAAAAGTTTCTCTTTTCATGTTCCAAGCCAGAGCAAGATTTTTGCAGTCCTCAGAATGATCATTTTGTCATCTGCACCTTAGTTAAGCACTTAAGATGACATCATAGTCAGTTTTATTTTTATTTTACTTACCATGTTTTGCAAATTTCAACCTTGGAGAAATATGTCAACTTTGTAAGCTGGCTAAAGATGTTTCTAAGTGATAATTTGAAAGCAAAATATTTGGTGTGCCACCAAAATCACTGTGAGTAAACCTGCAGCTTCAAATGATACCAACTATATCTATTTCCATCAAAACCTGAGGAAATGAGAGAGAAGAAAAGCAAGAACAGAAGAACAGAGCATGATATATAACTTTGTTACATCCAGTTAGTAACTTCTTCCTTTAAAATAAGTCAGAAATGAGATCAGCTCTTGAATCAGTGGAAGCAAGTACTGAGGTCTCATATTTAACAGATTAAGTCCTCAGTGTATTTGTTTCCACATAGAAACTGTTTAAATTATAAGGCTTTCTCTTGAAAGAAAAAGATGTTCTGGAAGAGAACCACAAAAGCAACTGGCAAACTCTCAGCCAGTGTTCCACTGCAACTCCTCAAATGCCCTTCTTTTTTGACGATTTTCTCCATCTAAGGTACCTCCCACTGATCAGCTTAATTCAGTTGAGGATCACCACGAAAGCACACAGCACACAGTTTGTGGCACTTAGACAGATATAAAGATTACATTAATCTAATTTTCCAAGCATATGCTGTCTCTAGAAAGAAACCAGGAACTGGAAATCACAAAGGGGAATATGAGTCTTTCAGCAAATAGCAGAAACATTTCATAAATAGGAACTCTTCTGATACTGATCTGCACAGCAGCAGAAAACTATTGTTTCATGATTGGCAACATGCTCTCATTTTTGAGACAGGCTTACTTCTCTCAAGAAGAACTAAAGCTGTGTGGTTAAAATAGCTGGAAAACAGCTGTTGGATTTTTCACAGTAATGGGTTTTATCCTCGTGCTACATCTAATGCAAACCAGTCATTTGACTAATACATAGTTACAGAAAACATGCCTTTGCAGTGTAGTCTTTCTTGCAAACGACAGAACAATGAAACCTTCCCCTTCACATGGGGTTTTGTGTGCTTTTTGCTTTGGTTTCAACACTGTAAGAACCATTTGGCACAAAAGTAGCTTTATTCATATGCATCAAGTTTCCCATCTCTGGAATCATCTGACCAGCTGAACCCTGAGATGCAGAGGGGAGAAGACACTCTACTTTTGCCTGGTATAGAATCCTGTGACAGTTTTAAGTTTCTCTGGTGACTGGAGAGTGTGCTAAAATTACAATACTTTACCTGAAGACAAGTTTTACACTTGCACTTACCTCAGATTCCACCATCACACAAGAAAAAGCTACTTCAGTTTAGCTCTCTGCATTAAAAGTTATTAGATTTGGCTTACAATACTTTAAAATACGTTTTAAAGAATGACATTTTGCAGTCATCTTTGATAGACATTGATTTCTATCTGTAGCTATCTTCAGGTGAAAGATACTAATTTACTGTTTGAAAATACATTTTCTACACACTGACAAAATAGTTAAGCCTTTGGAAAACAATTTTCTTACAACATAATCCCTTAATTTTGAGGTAGATAACTGCCTTCTGCTCCATAATGTAAGATGCCTATGAAATGAATTCTGCACTGATTTCATTCTAAACAAAACCAAAGAGCTACTTCATTCAGTAGCCATCAAAAGCATTAAAGATTTATACAAAGGCTGAAAAAAAACCACCCCAAAAACAAAAGACAACCTAGCAAGAGCTATCCTTATATATCCTTTCTTAATAATTTCATCCATGGATATGGGCCTCAGAAACTAGGGAATCTAAGTCTGCCTGTCCTAGGGCATGGGGACACACAGAAAGAAAAGGGGCCAGGGGAAGAATTCAAGTTCAAAATCATTTTAGAACTGTACTTTGAATAATACTTTAAAATATTCTGTTCTATATCTAAAACTTTATTTACACTAATCTGCTTTTTGATTTCACAAGCCTGTTTGTAAAATAGCAGATTGTGTTCTAAATAGGTAGAAGGGACCTGCCTCTCTCTGACACATCCTATGAATGTGCTGCTGTGTTCCAGAGAAAGACTTTTCCAAAGGTGGCAGGGTGAGCATGTGTGAAGAGGAGAGCTTTGTCCTCTGCAGCTATCATTGTGCTGTCCCTATCATCCACAAACGCAGAGAGCAGTTGAGAATTGAACAGAAACAGACCATGCAGTTGTAAAACCCGGTTCTTTATTTATTTATTTAGTGACTGAGTAACACCTCTCGTTACAATTAGCCGCTCAATGGCAGAAAGCTCCCCGGTGTGCTGTGCATATTTTCACAGGTTCATTTGTCTCCTCCCGTGGCATCAGTTTAAAAAGGTTCCTAAAGAAACGCCACTAACAACCATTTCTATTTCGAGCCTTCAAAGCCAAAGCTGAGCACAATACAAGGCGCTGGTAACTGATCTTTAGGTTTCAGTCCACAGACTTTTCACACTGGGAATAGATCCCATCTGTTTCCTTTTTATGCACCAGCCTTTAGAAAGCACAGCTCTGGAAACTGCCTCCGTACAGGGAAGAGCAGAGCAGAGCAGAGCAGAGCTGGCTTTCCCCAGCTGACGTTAGGAACAGCCCCATGATTATGAATAGCTTTCTCCTAAGGCTGTCTACCCCTCTTATCCCCCCGGTCTGTACATACGTGGTGTGGCTTTCTCGATGTGGTTCTGGGGTTTGTTGGGTTTTTTTGGAGAGGGGAAGGAGGCAGACAGCCTCTCTTTCCTTGTCCCTTGTTCTCCCCTTTCTTCGCTCTTGGCAGAGGTTTCCCCATTTACAAACCCTCACGCAGGGAACAATTCAATTTCAAGCCCCAGTACAATCAACCACAGGCAAACCCCCTCCTGCTTTGGCACCAGAGCGTGAGACGTTTCCCCAGCACTCTCCCTCCCCAAGCAAGCTGCTCTCCAGATGGATGCTCCTGGCTCCCCCTTACCTATTCCTTTGCCTCTTCGCTCCCTGTCCCGGCGAAGGGAAAGGAAGGGGGCAGATAGCAGAGTGGTGAACGGAACCGAGCAGGACGCTTTGATCCCCAGCAGCTCGGCACCATCAAAGTCTTTAAGTCCTTGCCTGGGGGACCTTCCCCTCCCCAAGCCCTTTGCCCTCGCCTGCACGGCCCCACAACCTGCTCTCGTCCCCCGGCATGGGAGGCTCCAACCGCCCCAGCGCCTCCAGCCCACAGACGGAGCGGGAGGTTCCCCTCAGGCTCACACTGCCGATTCCTCACACAGAGGAGGGATCCCCTCAGCCCCCCACCCCGCCCCTGCCTCCCCCCACACACGNGAGCCGCCCGCGGCCATTGCTTCGCATTCCCGGCCGCCCGCCGGCGGATCAGCACTGCGCCCGCAGAGAGCTCCCTGCCCGCCGCCGGCAGCCGCCTCCCGCCCGACGGACCGCCTGCGCGCGCGCGCCCGAGCCGGACACGCGGAGACGCGCACGCCGCGGGAGGGGGGCGGTGGGGGGACGCCTCTGGTGACGGGAGCGCGCGCCTCAGTGGCGGTAGCGCGGGCGGCGCTCAGGGGGCCGAAGGGTCCGGGCTGCGGCCCGAGTGGGAGGCTCGGCCCGCGGCGGGAAGGGACGGGACGGGACGGGACGAACAGGCGGCGAGAGGACCAGGGGGGAGGCAGGTGGAGGGCGGGCGCGCTGCCAGCCGCGCCGATGTGATGAGTCATGCGGAGGCAGCCAGACGCGTAGGTTCCTCACAGGAACCCGAAGGAAACCTGAGAGCGCGTTCCCTATTACCTAATCCCTGCCTCAGGATTTCCCTGCGCTCATCGTTTCCGGCGCTGGTGTCGCCTCCGCGGGTTCCCTCTCACTGCCAGGACCGGGCCCGAGCATAAACTCGTGGTGTGGGAGCATCGCTGCCCCGGTCTGGCTGCCAGGCCAACCTGTGAGCAGTGGTTTTGAAAGGCGAATGGGTCAACGTGAGGGAAGTGGCCGTTAGACAGCATTTCAGCAANCGGAGCGGGAGGTGCCCCTCAGGCTCACACTGCCGATTCCTCACACCGAGGAGGGATCCCCTCAGCCCCACACCCTGCCCCTGCCTCCCCCCACACACGAGGCTCCCCTCAGCCCCACTCCCTGCCCTCCCTCTCCTCAGCCCAGCACTCACTACTTGTAGAGCTGTTGCAGGCAGAGGTCCAGGCACTCGCCCTCCACCTCTTCCTCCGTGATGTACTCCGAGAGCGGCCGGGGCAGCGGGGGCAGCGGCGGGGGAGGCGGCGGTGGGGCGGGTGGCTGAGGGTCGCCGCCGTCGCCCTCGCCCTCTCCCTCCTCCGCTTCGGCGGCCGTTGCCGCTTCTCCTTCTGCCCCGGGCTCCTCGTCAGTGGCGGCCGGGGCGGCGTCGGCAGCCGANAACAGGCGGCGAGAGGACCAGGGGGGAGGCAGGTGGAGGGCGGGCGCGCTGCCAGCCGCGCCGATGTGATGAGTCATGCGGAGGCAGCCAGACGCGTAGGTTCCTCACAGGAACCCGAAGGAAACCTGAGAGCGCGTTCCCTATTACCTAATCCCTGCCTCAGGATTTCCCTGCGCTCATCGTTTCCGGCGCTGGTGTCGCCTCCGCGGGTTCCCTCTCACTGCCAGGACCGGGCCCGAGCATAAACTCGTGGTGTGGGAGCATCGCTGCCCCGGTCTGGCTGCCAGGCCAACCTGTGAGCAGTGGTTTTGAAAGGCGAATGGGTCAACGTGAGGGAAGTGGCCGTTAGACAGCATTTCAGCAAGCCACTTTCCGTTAGACAGACACTTAGGCAAAAATGTCCTCTGGAAAGCTGTCAAGTGGTCGGAGGGACCCGGGCGGTGATTGTCCCCCTGAACTCTGCACTGGTGAGGCTGCATCTCGAATACGGGGTTCAGTCTTGGGCCCCTTGCTACAAGAACGACACTGAGGGGCTGGAACGTGTCCAGAGAAGAGCAACAAAGCTGGGGAAGGGTCTGGAGAACAGGGCTGGGGGGAGCAGCTGGGGGACCTGGGGGTGTTCAGCCCGGAGGTAAAGGCTGAGGGGACACCTCTTGGCTCTCTGCAGCTCCCTGAAAGGAGGCTGGAGCCGAGTGGTGCATAGTTGGTCTTCTCCCAAGTTAAAAAGGATAAGATGAGAGGAAACAGCCTCAAGTTGTGCTAGGGGTGGTTTAGGTTGGATTTGAGCAATTTCTTCCTCAAAAGGGTCGTTAAACCCTGGCTCAGGCTGCCCAGGAAGGTGGTGGAATCTCCATCTCTGGAGGGATTTAAAAGCCTTGTATATGTGGTGCTGAGGGCTATGGTTTGGTGGTGACCTGGCAGTGCGGGGTTAATGGTTGCACTTGACGGTCTTAAAGATCTTATCCAACCTAAATGATTCGATGACTTTGTGAATTCTTGAGAAGGAGGTCTGGGACCATAGTTGCCCATTTCCAGCACTTAGGAACAAAACTTCTGGCATTTGTGTTCAAGATCAGCAGATGAATAGCCATGTGGACTAATAAATGATACATTACATGGTATCTGCACATTTGATGTTCTGGCAAAGGGGAGTGCATAAGTAGAAGATGTTACACCCAATGAAACTTAAAAGTTAGAGCCAGTTAATGGAAGACAAACTGCAGCTGATATTTTACTGATGTCTAATAAGTGTCTTTCATTTGTGGAAAGCATTTTGGCTTGTTTTATTCATTGCTGCTGAAAAACTATTTTCAGAGCTATCAAGTCCATAAATACCAACAATGAGCAGGTATTGCCAGACATTTAGAATAGCTTGTACACATGGGAAAGAATTATATCCTTCATGTCAGATATACCTTGAAAAAGGACAAAATCAGAAGCCTCCTGTGCAAAAATATTCCCAAATTTTAATGGATTATAACAAGGACAGTAGCTTGCTAAAACCTGTTGTTCTCTGTGTTGTAGTAATTACCTCTGCATGTCAGGTGCTGCTGTAAATCAGGCTTCTGTTTAGTGAATTATTTCAGAGCCAAACTAATTTTAGACTATTTCCGGCAACTGCATTGACTGATCCGATTGCAATCTTGTGAATATGTAAGAGCCATGAGAGTTAAAAATGTGGTTGCTGCAGTTAGTCTCAGTCTTTCACAGCCAAAAATCTATTAAAGCAACAGAAAATTGCAGAGCTTCTGAAAGAGTATCTCTAAATATTTATTTATTTATTTATGGTATACCATATATCATTTTAATTTAGCATTTGTTAATTTAGGAATGCCAGGTGGGTTTGAGGGGCAAAAAACATTGCAGTTCTTTCTGAGGAGATACCTCACAGTTGCAGCTGATGATGTCACTGATGGATTTTGGGTTTTGGTTTTTTTTAGGTTTGTGTGTACTGCATCATCAGTGAGTCACAGGCCTCGAGAGAATGCATATCAATGCAGGTATCAGAAAAAGCAGGTTTTAGTTCATGATTAGGAACTAGGAATTCAGAGGCAGTTGGAGTTTCTAAGAAACTATAATGCAGATAATCTTAGTATGATATTGTACCAATTTTAAAAATTCCTTTCGTAGTGAGATCTTGGGGAAGTAACAGGTAATCCAGTAAGATATATGATCAGATTTGTGCTGTATGACAGTCAACAATTAAAGCTACCTCTGAAACAATTCAAAAGCATTTAGGTAGCCTTATTCTTAATTTTTTATTAATTGTGTGTTATTTGACTTATTTCAAATTGCACAGAAGAGTATCTGAGAGCAATACCTACTCAGCTTCATGTTGAAATGTTAAAGTTACCAGATGTCCTTGATTCATCTTGGCAGTCCCCATGTGCTTTTCGTCATTTGTCTAATTGCAAAGGACACTAATTAAAATGAAATAGAGTAGAGCTTCGTACTCAGGATACTTTGTCAAGTTTTGGCACTATGGTCAAGTTCTTATTGTTTTGCTTCAATATTAAATAAAGAGCTTATGGCTCTAAGCCATGCTGACATTTGTTTCTGGGAGGGAAAGGTGAAAAACCATTCTTATTAACCTGGGGAGTGGAACATATGGTAGCTGTGGGTGGTATGGCTGAGTTAGGCAGCCAGGAACCTGCTATTGCTTCCACTGTGTGGAGACAGTGGGGTGGGCAATTACCACAGGAGGTAGCCACGCTGTTCCTTGCTGCTGCCCAGAAAAGGAAGATCTAAATATGATGCATTATCAAGTAAAGCACTAATCTATGAGAGGCGTGTTTGGTTCTATTATGAAATGTTTTTAGTGTTCAAGTAACTCTGGAAGCTAAATTTAGAATGCCTCAATGTGCTCTGGATTGCTGGGTAGCTGCGGTATGAGCGGCTCCTGTGTGATGAGATTGAATCGATGAAATAAACTCACAGTTCATAAAATCTGGAGTCTGAAATCAGTGGTTTGCAACACATTGTCAAATGGAGGGTATGACTTGCACCAGATTTGAGACAGAAAGACAGGTGTTTGTATCCTTTTGGCTTGATCATGTTGCCCCCTCTTTTTTTTTTTTTTTTTTTTAATTAAGGTTATACAGTATTGTTCTATAACAAATCTTGTTTAGCCTTAAGATGATGCCTTCCTCTGCCTCATTTTGCTGGTGAGAAATAAGCAGGATTTGAGCAGGCCTTGGGGAGGTGACCTGAATTGTATGGAGTGCAAAAAGAAGTGCTTTAAAATTTTTTGTTGTAGCCTTTGATGGTGATTCCTGTACACTGAGAAGTACAAAATGTGTAGAGGCATTAAGAATAGCCTGACAATGTTTAACATATCTATGAGATAATCCAATACCATACAAAAGAGTATAATAGGAAGCCCTAACGGTAAATAAACTGCCTTTCAAGTGATCTCTTTAAAAAGTAGGGCTTTTGCAGTAAACCAGAAGTAATTTTAGAAGCTGTATTCTGTTTTCCTGGCCAGATGAAACCACCAGAAAAACAGATATTTCCAAGCCTCTGGCTGCTCTCATTTTGAAAGCACCTCTGCTGTTGAATGTGGTGGTGTACTCAGGGTAATACATGAAATGATGCTTGCACTATGCTGCTGAAAGAGATTAAAGTTCTTTCTGTGTGTTCATATGATCAAATCAGTCACCTTGTGAATGTGAGTATATGTCCTTTCTTTTTATAGCTTTTCAAACTCAATGAGGCAATTATTGTTCAATTCACTATAATAATTTCACTTGGTTAAGGGTAAGAACATCAAGAATTTGAAAGGAACACAGTGAGAAGGCTCTTGTTGACAAGCCACATCAGGCTGCAGTTACTTTTCTTGGTTCAGCCTTTGTTCAACTGCAATTTTAAAAGTGCAGTAACTTTTGTTACCCCGGTTTTACTGGCTCCTTTACCATAATAAGTACTGTGTTAAGCTGTTGCTAAATAGCAGAGTCCTTATCTCTGTTTATTTCTCTCATCTGTTTTTCTTTTAAAGTCTTTGAGGTCAAGTCATCTTTTCCCATCTAACAGTCAAAGATTATTCTGAAGTATCCACATCCATTGCAAAATGCAGGATTTCGGGCCTGGACCTACTTCCAGCTGTCATGGAAATTTCCAGTTCCATTCCAAAGAAAAAAATCCATTTTCAGCCTTCCATTCAGACCCCTGTCTAGGAAAGGGGGTTCTTTGAATAGCAATAGTGAGAAAGAGGATACTAGTCCATGCCTATTTAGTTGAATTTGGAAACCTGCTGGAGAAAAGTACTTAGAAGAGCAAGCTATTGAAAAGCTGAGCACTTCAAAATGACTGAAGAGGTCTGGAACATTGTCAAGCAGATAGAGCACAATGTACCTTGTTTCCCATTAACAAAGGCAAAATTTGTTGCGTCATAAAAGCTTTGACTGACTGGTTGAAGTGTGCCTATAGATTAGTGCCCATGGGATTGCCTCAGCAGAACACAGCTGACCACATAACACTTAGTAATGTGGTCTGGAGGTTGCCACCTTGTGAGATCATCCTGCAGACAGGAGCACAACAGAGCCCAAAAATCTCCTTGTTAAGGTTGATCCACTTCAGCAATCACTCACTCTTCATTACTGTAATTTCCTTGTACTGCTAAACAGAGATGAGGGGCACAGACCTCCTGGATATCAGCAAACAGCAGACCTTACTGGCAACGTGCCTGTACCAGCCCCTTCCTCTGTACTTCCCATTTTTCCATCACATTTCATCAGAGGCTGAAGTCCCACAGTACCACGCTGTGCCAATGCAGCACTACTGAAATTCTTCAGCCTGAAGCTGACTTTTGCTCAGAGGAAGCAATATGAAACAGTACCACTTAAATCCCATATATACTCTGTTCTAGGGATTTAATGGTGTGTGCATACTCTGCCCTTTTGGGGTGGAGGGTGAAGTTCATCCTAAAATGGGAGCAAAGTTTAAACCAGGCTTGTTAAAGCAGGTGTCTAGTGGGATTTAAAATACTACCTTGGTTCCTCCACAGGCTTACTTTAAATGACTTGTTCATCTCACTGCAGATTACATTCCTGATTCTGTGACACTCTGCTCCAGACACAAGACCTTGAATTTCAGTCTTCTACTTAGAAATGTCTCTTAAAAAAAATAAAGTTGGAAACCAACCTTAAAAAATATCATCCACTTACAAGAGTACCAGAAATCAACCACTGTTGTGTCCAGCCTCTGGCCATTGTTCTTGTAATCCATATACTATAAGAGTACAGATGAAACAGAGTGGTAGGATTCACAGACTTTCAAGTTATGTATGCAGCTGGTGCTAGCTTCCTTTGAACAGTTCCAAATTCTATGACTTAGCCAGGGAAATTTGTGTTACTTATACAAAATAATGCATTAATAAATTACTTTTAAAGAGCTACATTTATGTGATGTTTTCAACAGCATTTACAGTCAGATGTGTAGTTAGCTTATGTAGTAAGAAAGGTGTTACAAATTATGTTACAATCTCTTACTGACACGCTGTATTTTGTAGGCATAACTTTCATGCTAAGGAGACAAGTTGTTCTTTAGTCCAAAACATTTTATTTTAGCAACATACATAATACAAAAATAATCACTAAGTAAGTGTAGCTGTAACTGCTGCTAAAATTGCAGTGGTTCACGCTAAATAAATTAGAGTATTAGAAGTAAATGTGTCATAAGTTTAAAACTCTCAACTAATGCAGTATGAGATACCAAACTGAGCAAGTCTGCCAGTAGCACGTTTAGAGGCTTGGAGAAACACATCCAGATCCAATTAGAACCATTTATTGAGGTCTGTAGAGTTTCCTTTTTACTTTTTTTTATATACAGTAGTAGATATTTTATATTTTAAATGTTTCTTCTTACCATTGTTGGAAAATGAAATGTGATTTTAATATTTTTTTTTTCATATCCTGATGCCTTTCTGGCTCCATTTAAATGAATGGCAAATAATTCTCGTAATAAAAGGAACAGGATTAGCTATAACTCTTGGAGAATGACTCAGTAAAATACATACTTTTCTATGCATACTTTCAGCATATAATTTAACATCTTTACTGCTTGTCTACTGATTGAATTATTGCTTTTAATACCATTTTTTATTTCTATAGATAAAGCTGTGTAGAGCTTAGAGTGTAGTGCATCTCGTACCACTAGTTCTTGCTTGTAGGAAGCAAGACAGTAGGTTATGGTTTAACTGTGGGTGCGTTTGTGAGTGAAATTCAGTGCTGGGAAGGGGGCCAGTTCCCAGTGATTACATTCTTCAGTATAGAACATTAATGCAGAAATCTTGCACTAGCCAAGGGAAGGCAACTCTCCTGACCCTAATCATCCAAAATGACTCTGTGGCTAGAAGCCACAAGACACAGAGTACGCAGTCTGGGGAGCCAGGGAGAGGGAAAGCCCTGGAGCGAGGAGCAGCTGGCACTGGTTCCTCCACTCAAGGGGAGGGCTGGTGCGGAGGAGGGCTGGGCAGGCTACTCAGTTGCCCTAAGACACTGCCAGCTCCACAGCCAGTGGCTCGTGCTCCCCTGCAGCCAGGCTCCTATGTGCATACCCTTAGCAGGGCTGTTGTGCTTGAACTGGTTTAGGAACCATAACTTCCCTGGTTCTCATCCTGTAAAACTCAGTATTATTCCCCTATATAGTCTGCTATAATATTTGTGTAACTGCAATGTAAATGCTCTATTTATTCAATTTCCTGCAAGGTACTTTGTCTTAGGACAAGAAAGCATCAAACTGTACTTCAAAACTTAATCAAATATATTTCATATAGTATTAGAGTGTGTTTAAATAGTATAATAGAGTTTAACGTGCCTCCCTAAATAATTATGATCCTGAGCATGCTAAAGACAGTCTCCTCTGGAAGCTGGAACACAATGACTTCTCCTTCCAACTTCTTTTTTTTCAGTGAAGAACAGAGTTTAAAAAGCAGTCAGCAAGGATTTCCACCTTTGCCATTAATCCATGAAATATGTTAGAAAATTCTAAGCTTAGTCCCCCAAAATAACTGAAGGAACAGAAAGTCAACAGAAAAACAGATGTTGTATCTTCAATGTGCTTTTCTCCTGCAACATTGAGGGTTACCAACTGAATCTCCTTGCACATTAGTGAACCAGTTTGTAACTGACTTCAGTACAAGACAGTTTGTGTAATATGAACCTGGGCTACATTCTCACTTGCAGTTAATGTCTTCTTCCCTGCATTTCTTTAAGTTTATTCTACTTGGAAGCTAGTTGGTTTGTCACTGTTTCATAATGGAAAGGAGGGGCAGAACACATAAAATCAAGAAGAAATTAATTGTTGCTTTCTCTCTGCAAACCAGCGAGTTTCAAGGCAGGACTCTAGGCTTCAGAAGAAGTGCACTGTGACCACAATGTTTCCCCGTTGCCAAGCCCTGTGGCAGACACTGTATTCTTGTTGTGGTGACAAGTAGGTTCCTACACCACAAGTAAATGTCATCCCTAAAAAATGGAATCATGCTAAACTCAGCATGATAGTTAAAGCTTGTGGCTTTCAGAAAACAGGGCAAATTGAATAAGCTGGTTTATTTTTGATGAAGTGCTGTGACCCCGGCTAGTTAGAATCTTACTTTTCGTGCAGTCATAAAATTCTCTCATGCTTCCAGTGCTGTGCACTGTGAAGTTCAAGAGAATTGCAGGTACATGTAAGAAAACACCAACTTGACAGGGGAAGATTTATTGGTGAGGCAACGGTCAAATTCTTTATATGCAGTTCTAAGCCTGGAACAGCTTCCTTGTCTCCAACAGATGAGAACAAAATCTGGCTCATTTAATCTAATTTTGTCTCCACCAACAGATCTTTCTCCCTAGCTCTGGTCTGCAGAACTGATCTTTATAATAGCTTCAATATGGAAAAAAAAAAAAAAATTACAAATCTCAGCACTGGGAGCCTCCAATGCTTCCTTTCAAGGGTTTGTAACAGCCATTGTTAAGCAGTAACCGTGCAGGTTTTTTATTTTGATAATGAAGCCTGGAATGCGGGATGAGCTAACGTTTACTCAGACAAAACCATTTATCTTGGTATAACAGGATCATCATCTCAGCTGGGGCTTCTGGATGCCACTCTACTACAAACAAAATAAAACCCCACAGTCAGCTAAAATGAATAGTACAGTGGAGATGAGTCCTTACTCCCCTCACACGTGGAAGAACGTGGTGAGGATATTAAATCAGAACACAACAGAGAGAAATGGATTTTTCCATAAATACCAAACACATTCGATAGCAGCTATCACTAGCAACCAACAGTGCTTCTTAAAATACTGCTACAACATCCTTAATGGATGGCTTTCCTTGTGGCTACGTAGGCACTGTGCTCTGTGCCAGCTCCCCCCCTCCTCTGGCGCTGCAATACGTAGGAAGCTATTATTCCCAAATGGACCATTTGCTTGCTGACATCACAAGCGGTAGGATCTTTTTGTTTGCCTGTGTCTCCTGCATTGAAATGTTTGTCTGAGTCACAAATCCTGCTGCTTTTCCTCCTCTATGTCATGCTTGCTTGAGAGCTTCTCCCCAAGTCACAGTTCTTAAATGGTGACACAGCTGTTTGCTGCATGGCAGTCGAATACTTTTCATTATGTAATTAATATCAAAACGCTCTGATGATCCAAAAATCGCTGCCACTTTTTTGCAGCTTTTTGAATAGAGAAGTTCTGTGACTCAGAATTTTGTTTCAAGGCAAAGTCAGTTTAGTGTTACTAAATTAAAAATTAAAGATAGTGACTCCCACAACTTGAATTTTCCATTTAGCCTGCTGGCTGCATTTCCTCAGCTATACCATTATCAACACTACACCAGAAAAGGGTTGTAAGTGTGTGTGTGTGTGTGTGTACAAACTTCTCATAATTGAGGTAATTACTATTTTGCACTGCAGTACCTTTCTTCTCTAATGATCTCATCGATTTGTTTTCTCTTAATAAAAAGAAGATAAAACCCTGCTGTATTTTCAGTGTACATTCATCCATTCGGTTTGGATTCTGGAGCTCCTAATATATTGGTGTCTAAGAAACCTGGGTTTCCTCTTTATTGAAGCCATGAACAAAACAGATCCTGATTGCAGTCATCTTTCTGAATGCTTTGGTAGAAGAACAGCATGGAAGCTAAGGGCTATGCAGCAGTTTGGCTCCAGCTTGAGTGATAGTAAAAGCCTTTGGATAGGAACATAAAATTACGGTGCCAGATTATTTTTGTCCTTCAGACCTAGGCTTTCATCTCTGTTGTTGCCACAAGATAAATGAGAAGTTTAAAACGGTGCTTTGATTGTCCTTGATCAAGGACTTTGCAGCAGGTAAGGGCTAACACCCCAGTCTGGTACAGCTTTTAGGCATGTATTATCTTGAAGCATCCATCAGCAGCTCCACTGCCTTCTGCCCTGGTCTGAGGCATGTGAGCAGACCACAGCATGAAGCCTTGTTTAAATTCAGATACACACCAAACCAGATGAGTGATCAAGACCTGGGTCATTAAATGGACTGTGTTAGATGCTCATGTTACTGCTTTTTCACTCAGAGTTTAAGTTGTATTCTCCGTCTCTCACCAAAAAAGCTGAGGCCTCTTGTCCTAGAAAACATAGTTTTATTAGAAAAGTAAAATGATGTCATACACAAAGGAGTTTCCTGTGACAGAAATTTGCAAATTGCAGTCTTAATGTTAAAATAACATCCAGAGCAGGAACTGAAATTAAAGAGTCTCTCAGGCTACCTTTGGTTGCATGTTCACTATGCAGCTCTTTTCCTGTAGCACAGGTTTCTTAGCAGTCAGCTTTTGCACCACTCTAACTCTTGCTCTTCTCTCCGTGGCCGTTTGCGAGGGTTCATTTCAGTACCTTGTGCATTCTGAGTGGCAGCTGGAGCTTGCACATCTCGGAAGCCATGAGGCTGTAACATACAAGCAAACTCCTGTGATAACACTACAGTGAATATCAAGCATGAGTAACTAGTTCCCAGAAGATCAGGAGGAGGCACGGTCCTGTCCTTTATTTTAGCTGAGTGGCCAGAGAACATTTATAGACCAGGCTAAGCTCAGAACTGCAAAACCTTTTCAACACACATGGCAACCACATCTCCTGGTTTTATTTTTTCAAAGATACTTTATTTTCACTAACCAAGCTATCATTTTCATTTTACCACTTAATAACCCCTATGGCTACGAAGCACTGTTCCTCTGTAAATTAACTTATGTTGTCTATTTAAATAAATTAAAAGCCAAATCCTTCATGCCCTTATTCAAGCTCCCACAGAAGCAAGGAGATGACTGGATTAATTGCCTCAGTCATTTTCAGAAACAAAACTGTGAGCTCTAAAACCTAGGTTATTTTTGTTTCATGTATCTACTTAATGAACTGAAAACCTCAATGAGACATTGTAAGAGAACAGCAGATCTGAATTAGTCTCTAGACTGCAAAGCCTGTCCCAGCATAGTAATTTATGGGACATAATGGAATGAGAACTTTTTAACTGCCAAAAACTAAATGTAGAAGTGAAAACTAGATGCTGCTGCTCAGGAGAGAGCTTAAAGTGATCTATTTGGCTTTGTACCACTGGTATTTTCTGCTACCTTAGCTCCCAACGGAATGCTTTTGGAAGATTTAAAATATGAAAGATCTGGAAAATCGTTAGTTAACGTCATCACTGCAGATGAAGACAGAGATCTGAAGCCTGCAACTGTCTGCCCATCTCCAGGCAAATGCTGTGCAGGGAGCACTGCCAGCAGCTCAGGGAAGCCTCACTGCAGTGCAGACTTAAGAGAGGGAAAGGGGTTAACCAGAAAAAGAATTTGCTTTGGGGACCCCAAATGCTCAAGTAGAGACAGTGTGAAGATGAAAACCCTTCAGCAAAGCTGACATTTTAGGTCGGTGCAGTGTGAAAAAGCAGGAAGAATTACTGTCAGATATGGGACTTTTCTAAAATGCCAGTGTGTCCCACACCAAGATCAATCCAAAACAAAACTCAGAGTGTTTTGCTTAAGTCTCCCATCTCTGTGTTTCTATTTCTAAATGCCTCACCTCACACAGCCTGCTATGTTTTTAGAGGCACAAACAGCAAGAGGTGCCACAAGGGCAACATTTGTGCAGTCTCTCTGCTATAATAAGCAACTCAACTGTTATTCTAAATAGTGTAATGGGGAATCTTCGAGTTTAGTGTTTCACTGCTGCTTGCCTCTACTCTCTGCCATTTCCCTTAGGCACAAAGGTGGAGCTGTAGCCAAGAATCCACTTAATCCAACAGGACTCCCAGGGAAAGCATTCCAATGGTTCTAATGGCCAGAACAAGATAAAGCAGACTGCTTAGTACAGATGTTTTGCACTTAGTTAAAGGCACATACCTTCTGGGCATACTGCCCCAAAAAGAGCAGAACATGTATATATTTGTGAAGCTTGTTAGTGGGTTTTGGATGGTGAGAACATGGCTAATGGAACCTAGGACCTTCGAAGCTCAGATAGTCTATGGTCATTCTGAATTGTTCTTCTAGGAAAATACTGCTTTGCTGTGAGGATGCTAGAGCACTGCACAGCCTGCCCGGAGAGGCTGTGGAGTCTCCTTCTCTGGAGAGATTCCAAACCCACCTGGACAAGATCCTGGGCAACCTGGTCTGTGTGACCCTGCTGTAGCAGAAGGGTTGGACTTGATCTCTAGAGATCCCTTCCAAGCCCTGCCATGCTGGGATTCTGTGATTTAACATCTTCTGCTGTCTACAGACTGCACCAAGATCGACAAAAGTAGATGGCTTGATTACTCCAGCAGTATCCTCGTTGCTAGTCTGGCAGACCCTCCACAGTGCAGGGAGACACAATCCCTACCCAGAATATAGGTCCTGGGTCTCTGTCTTTCATGATGAAATAACCAGGTCACATTACTCAGGAAATTTAGGTGAATCAGAGGATCTCCTTACTCCCTTGTGCATAAATCAATTGACATTTCTATACTCTGCATTTAAGAATGAATCCTTATCAGCCTGTGAAAGCAGCAGATGAGTGTTCCACAGCTTCCACACTGGCTCACAGTGGTGGGAAGGACACAGCTGAAAAAGAGCTAGAGCTTGGTCACCAAGTGACACATTTCTCCATCAGCTTGGAGATAATGAACAGCCAGTTGTCAGTGGTACCAAATTTCTAACTTGCAGAAGCCTAAATATAATCTCTATAATCTCTGAGGATGTAGGTTTGAGGAATTGATTATATTTTTAATTATAGTTTTTATTTTTTTTTTTTTTTTTTTAATGCTGGTTATACATAGATGTGCTAGATCAGATTTGGAAACATCCAGCATGTATTTACAGCTTTCAATTTAACTGTGGAGATGGGAATGAGAAATGATAACAGCAGACTGTTACCATCAGACCTGAATTTCATGAAAGAAAGAGGGAAAATACATTTTTTACTTAAAGAATCTGTCTGCTGGAGCAGCTCAAAAGGATTAAGAGAAAAAAACACAGGGATAATCTTAATGTTCTAACCAAGCTTTGATTAGGATGCATTCTCAACTGTATTTCAAGACTGTGTGAATTCATATGGATGACAGCATAGCTGGTTTATAATGCATACAAAACTGAAAGGAAAAGCAATTAAATTGTCCAGGATAAAATCCATCTGTTTGTCAGCTGGAGAGAAAGGGCTGCATGCTCACATCACATGATGCAAACAGCCTTGGGATGCAGTCCCACTTACCCTTCCAGTCCTTACAACATTAGGAGTACATATATATACACACACACACACACACACACACACACACATATCTGCAATATTTCTTCTGTCCAGGTGAATACACTCAGGACTGAAAAAAACCCCAGAAATCTGATTTTTGTTCACCACTTTGAAGATCTCATGGCAGCATTAAAATCTGCAGGAAATGCTATGGCAACCTGTTTCCATGAGGACACACAGCAAATAGTCATGGCATGTACCTATGTATCTGAGATTTTGAGATGTAAGAGTCAAATGCTGGGGGGGTTTGATCCTAAATAGAGCTTAGGCATTATGTATTCTCATTAATATGTATCTAAGCACTCCACAAAAGAAAATAATCACAGGGTTTAACTAGGGATGAATAAGGACTCCAGGCCATAAGCTGGAAGCTCCTCAAATGATGGTGACAGAAGAGAAAAATGTGTATGTATTGGCTGGCCAGAGTGCCAGTGGTAGGGTGGAGCTATGAGAGAGATTAATACAGCTGGGTTGTACCAGGCAATGCACATAAAGCAGAGATCTGGAAGGAGGTATGGCACAAAGCACTGGTGTACTTATACTGGAATACCATGTATGATTCTGGTCACCCTTGTCCTGAAAGGATAACTGGAATAGATGCAGAGAAGAGCCACTTGGGAAACAATAACCTGCCTGACAAGGGAGAAAACAGCTTGGCTTGCTCAAGTCTCCCAGAATGAAGGCTCAGAGAGTGCCTGATTGCTCTCTGTAATTGCACTTGGGCCAAAAGTTAACATCAAGGGCAGATAAAATAAGCAGTACCAGCACAAGAACAGATGGGGACAGGCTGCCTGCAAATTTGATCTGGAAATCAAAATGTTTCACTGGAAGAGGACTAAGATGCTGGGTCATTTTGCTAAGGAGAAAAGGTGCAAAACATTCAGAAACCTGGAGACATCCCAGTACTGCTGGTTACCTTCAGAAGGCAACTGAAGTGCAACACTGAGAAAGCAAACATCCTTCTCAGGTTTGTCTGTTAGCTGCAAAGGAGTTTTTCAGACAACTTTGCCCCATCTCTGTACCTCCATCCCAAGAGATACTAACTGTGATGTGATAGGGTATGGTTGACTCCTTCTGACTTGGTGATTTGTACAACGTCGCCAACCTGGAAACAAAACCCAGGTAATTATTAGTGGATACAGTAACAAACAGTCCAAGTAACCAAATGACCAGACCCAGATTTTCCATGGTTATGGGGTAGGTGACCAGTGGAATTCTTAGGTATTTTCATATAGGTCATTCAAACTATGGATGCCAAATTCCCATCCCTACATGGCCTCCCAGCTGCAGTACAATGCAGAACTACTGAAAAGAAAAGGGAACATTAGCCTTGTTTCATTACAGTATTTGATCACATTTTGGAATCAATATTCATTATTAATGAATTCCAAATGTCACTCTTTTAAAATGCAAACAAAAAAGGTTTGCAGCACAGCTCTTTCCTACTCCATTAAGCAATCATTTGAGAGATGGTTGGACTCAATGATCTTAGAGGTCTTTTCCAACTGAAATAATTCTGTGGTTCAGTGTCCCCAAGAATTCAAATGCTTCTAGGGAAGATTTTTCTAGAGATTCCACAAGCCTGTCAATATAACCTAGTGGATGGAGAAAGAGAGTAAGATGTTCTATTTCTGAGCCTGACCTTGCCACTGACACACAGCATCACCTTGAGAAAATCATTTCCCTTGTATTTCTCCTCTAACAGTTCCTTGATTCTGTGCATTTAGACTCTAGGCAATGCAGCATGATTTGTGCTTATGCAGCACCTAGCCCCACAGATACTTGCACAATAGGGACAGGAGGTTGCCAAGCAGCTCAAAAGCAAGGGAGTTAAACCACAGCTGCTAGCTTGCACCATGCCCACCTCCCCAAACCCAACACTTACATAAAGCCAACACAGAAAGTGTTCTGCTCTCTGTATCAAGACACCCTGCTGAAGATCCTGTTAATTATTTTTGGGGCTTTTTTGACTCCCTGAGGTGCCATTCTATTAGAGAGCACGTAATTACAGCCTGAGGAACACTGCCACTTCATATTAGCTACACAGGGAATTCCTCAGAACATTTAAGTGGTGGGTTTATACTTTACAGAATAGCCTAAATCTGAAGCTGCAGAAGCCATGCTTTTACAAGCGCTCAGCTAGAGCTCTGCTCTGTGCCTCTGACTCAACAGGATCCTTCCTCACAGCAGTCAGAACCCTTGTAATTAAGCCCTGACATTTTCAGTAGTAGAAGAGGCAGGTATCATATTTGGCCAAAGCACAATTTAAGGCAAAAAAAAAAAAAAAAGAGTAAGAGTCAAATGGACTCTCAAATCTTTGTGCCTCAGTAACCTAATGCAAACCCAACAAACCCAGGATGGATCATCAGGTATAGGGAGTCTGTGTGAAAATGCAACAGAATCAGCCACTTCTGCTTTTTAAAGAAAAACAACTGGAACTGCTGTGCTTCTGCAGGCCCTGCTCCATATTAGCTGCATATTTAGCACAGTAAAGAAAACCTGTTTGCCTCTCTTTGGCTTGCTTTCTGGAACCTCTATCCCCAGCCTTCCTAGCTGTGCTGCAGAAGAAAAAAGCTCTTTACTTTTGATATATAAAATTAACTTTTGTTCACTCTGCAATCATTATGTTGATGCAACTTCTGTCTTATAAAAGCTGTTAGCTAATCAGTGATGTTAATTTAATTCCAAATTAAACAGCTTGCCATAATCATTCTGCCTTGCCTTCAAACTTAGAATTTAAAAAACTCCCCAAGAAAGTGTCACTGCATTTCTCTTTCAAGTTTAGCAGGCAAAACTATGCCCAGCCACATTCCAGTCACATTTTTCTTAGCTGTTTGCAGAAGATTAGGGAATTGAAGCAAGGCTTCTTAATCTCAAGTTGCTGCATTGTGATACTGTAGAAAAGACCAGAAAAGAGAAGGGAGCTTGCAGTAGTGACCCAGGAAACAGAAGAGATCTGGCTGCAACAGACACAACTCCATACTGTTTTCAGGAGGGTCATCCTCACTCCTTTGGTCTTTCAAAACCACCCTCCCTAGGAGTTGTGGCAGCTATGCCTTGCTTTCCCTTGGGAGCAAATAGCTCTCTACCTCTTCAGCCACTCTAACTTGCTTTCTGTACAGGTGTCCAGTTCTGGAAAACCATTCTGCTGCCTTCAAAAGCAGAAGGGTCCAACAGCTGCCACTGAGGTTAGTGGGCAGTAAGGCCTATAGTCTGTCCTCTTGAGAATTACTGTCTAGGTAGAAAAGCCTTTTCAGGGCTTTTTTGGCATTGTACAGATTGAGGCAAAAAAAGACTGAAGCAAAGAAAAATCTACTTTCTGCTTAGAAAATACAGATAACAAAAAACCTGCCTACTTAGTCACCAGATCCTGAATTCCTGAGTCTGAGCAGCTGCCATTAGATGAGCCATGGCATCTTGTCAGGAAGAAAGGACAGCACTGCAGCAAGCTGACCGTGGGGAGGAGGAGGAGCACAACAGCTCAGCCCACACTAGCTTAAGCTCAACTAGAAAGCTCTTCTTGAGCTTCAGTAGCCTGGGACGTGGCAGACCAAGGGCAGAAATCAAATACAAATCCCTCCTTGGCCAGCAAGGCCACTCTGAAAAAGATCCTCAGGTGTCACACTTGTCACTCTTACTGTGGACCTTACTGGTCTACGTTTGCACTTACCTCTGACTGTTGTCCCAGTGAAAGATTAACCGGACAGTAGCAGCATGTCCCCAGCTTTCTCCTGGGTGACACAAACAAGACATTTTATTTATCTCCTGTAGCAGCAGCAGTAAACTGCACTGACATTAGGCCAGTCTTCCAAAACAGCCCCCAGGGACTAAAACAGATCCACCTTGCTTGCAGTAATGAATCCCATCTCTGTCACATCTGTGAGGATTTCATAACTAGCTCATCAAATACAGTGAGGCAAGGAATAACCCCTGCACTCGAGTGTCTTTTACAGACACCTGCATCTGGTACTTCCAGAGCTGTAGAAGGATTTTTCACAGACCTAATAAAGGACAGGTACTAGGCAAACCTTGAAAACAGGCAGCGTGAAGCAAAGATTTTTCTAATTACTACTGAAGAAGTCTGGTAAGTATGTCTAAATCCTACTTCAAAATTGCAATATTCTGTCTCTCAGGCATAATTATGAGCAAACATCACTCCCTCTGGGATACAAGCTTTGGGAGAAAGTCAATGATTATTAAAGTATTAAGGACCCCTGAAGCAGTCTTCTGCTTCTGACAGCAAAATGCAAAAGAACACAACCAAAAGCAAGGGGTGGTGGAAAGAGAGAAGGGAGTTTGGATTGTTAGCCTACAGCAGGGGAAACAATCCTACTGCTTCAGTTCTCACCTGAGCACAAGCTCAGTCAATTTATAGACAGTTTCACTGGGTGTTTTCCTCTGTTTATCCCAGGAGACAGTCAGTAGCCCAAAGATGGATTGCATTTTAAAACAGTTAAGTGCTGCAAGCCTCCCTGATTCACCTGCCTACAGCCCTCTCACTTCTGATTCACTTGGGGGTCTCCATCATGTCACCAGCCCCACATGCCTCATGTACTCTGGCATTCATTATAGCTCAGAGAAGGGGAAAAAAAAAGTGTTTCCCCTGTAATGAAGACCTAGACCCTCCAGGCATCTTGCCAGACTTTGCTCCACTATATCTAAGTTAAGATTAAAGGCTTTGGCTATCAGATACGCTCCACAGTCAGAGATCAAAACACATTTTTACAATGGCTACAAATTCTCCACCAGAATGTTTCCAACCATATCAAATATGAGAGAAAAATGTGACTGTAAAATGAGGTATTTCTGAGTTAAACTGACTGTAGATTAATATTTGACCTCCTTTCTAAATATATCCAGTGGAAATGTCTAGGAACACCCAGCTTAGTTATCACTGGTGGGAAAGCAAGCTGTCCCCTTCATAAAGCTCTTGACATAATACCTTCCAGCATCTGTGCTGCTCCCCACCCTCCATAATTAAGAACTTCCCTTCTGCTAGGAAGCTGAATAGAAGTTTAGATTACTGCTCTTGTGAAATCTTAGAAAAGGCTGTTTCTAAGGCTTACCAATCAGTGGGGGAAAAAAAATAACTATTTAGGGGAGGCAATAGGATTGATTTGACTTGGGTTTTCCTGATGATCCCCTCCCTCAATAGCTCCTTTGGCTACATCCAACCCTGGAGGAGCAGGAGGTTCTTTAGCCTTTACGATGAGACTGTTGAAATAACATCCCTTCAGAGTGGGTCATAAAAATCACCTTGGAAGCCACCAGCTCAATACTTGCACTGAGCCTGTGGAATAAATTCACATTGAAATGAGAACAGCTTTGTACTACTCTGAAATGCTCAACTTGAGATATTGCTGTTTAGGATAAGGGGAGTATCTCCCAGCTTAGGTATGCAGTGCCAACTGGCACAAAGTTTCCCTTTTGCAAGAGCACCACACACTACTACTCACTTTAACAATCCCATGTGGCTACACAGTCTGGTGAGAGTCACAATCGGTTCATGGTCAAATGAAATGTTTGTGGAAGAAAAGATGTGCAAGGCAATACACAATATCTGTGAATTACAACCTACTCTGAATGTCTTCACATCATTTACTGTCCTTGAGACTCAATAAACACAGCAGCTCCCCAACAAGGCTGGCTATTGAAAACCAGAACAAATCTATTAGCTTTAATTGAGTTTGTAGCCAGAAAGGCTGCCAAAAAAAGAATACATCAGAAAGCAAGAGGCAGATGTGACAGAAAGGGTCAGATACTGGAAGCTGGGTCTTTATCTGCACACACAACTCAAAATTCCACATTCTTCACATTCTCAAAGGAGATGGTCTCTATTTCTTGGGTTTATCTCACATCTGTGCTAAATGCTTCACTGCCTGTACAGACTCTGGAGGACATATTTACCTTTGTACTGTCCCCTTCTTCTCCCTCCCCTCTGGAGCATAATTATTACTTAGTTCACAAAAACTGAAGCTGTGGAGAGGCAAGCTGTGCCCTTTAAATGCACCATAAAATAATACAAAGTTACATGCTGAAATAAAATTTAAATGCTGACATTTGTCTTCATTTGTCAAGATCTCTGCTTCAGAAGAACCATTATCTTTTCCCCTATGACCACAGCAGAAGAGTCTATAGAGGTACTCTGCTCCTGTCAGGGCAAAATGGAGCAGCCTGAAACAGTGAGGGTGGTGAGACACTGGCACAGGTTGCCCAGGGAGGTTGTGGCTGCTCCCTTCCTGGAGGCGGTCAAGGCCAGGCTGGACGAGGCCTTGAGCGACCTGGTCTAGTGGGAGGTGTCCCTGCCTATGGCAGGGAGCTGGAACTGGATGATCCTTGAGGTCCCTTCCAACCTTACCATTCTATCATTCTATGATTCTATATACTTAAACTCACTATGGGTTGGCTGTAGCTGAGGATCCCACCTAGAGCTCCCCTCAACACCATCACTGCAGAGGGTTCCAGCTATGCAGTAAACATGACATGCCTTTGCAAGGAATTACTGGAATGTGCTCACATGTAATGGCAAAATAAACAGTTTCAACTGCTTTGGACAGGCACTGAATGCTTCCCAGGGAATTTAGGAAACTGAGGTGTGCAACCATCGAGCTGTGTTCTTCTGTTAGTGATTTAACCTGTTCATCACCACATTCTCACTAGAGGAATGCCAGCAGTTCCACATGGCTCAAGTAGTTTCACCATGGATTCTGCTAGGGTGCAAGAAGTCAGCAATCTCACTTCCTTTGTACACGCTGCCAAAGGAAAGGAAGTCTCATGTGTGAAGATTAACTCAGTTTGCAGCTCATAAGCTAAACACCTACCTAAAGCAGGAACCAGTGTGGACTGGCTTTGTCCAATCCTTGTTGTCATTTGGTTTGTCAGAACTACCTAGAAAACAAAAAACAAACCCAAAAAGACAAGAAAAGAAGCATACTGGTGGGAAAATAGCTTTTCTCACGCTGCTCAGGCAAAACTCTTGCCAACTCTAACAAAGCTTTTATGTTGACAAGAAGAAACTGCAAAAGTGCCTCAGCTTTCCTCAACAGCCAAAATAAGAGAACCCTACAAACCATATTTTCAGTTTGCATAGAAGGTAGGTTTCTTTCATTCAAGACTTGAAAGAAACCTCAATTTCTCCCTTCCCAATGAATGCAAACCCTACACAGCTTGTACACTGCAGCACATTTCTTCTAAATGCTGTTTGGAGCTGTATTGAGATGCACGTGACTTGTGCTAGCCCTCTCTAAAGAGATAGATTTCAGTCACTGTGGCACAAATGAACTTGGTGGTGCTGCTCTAAACATGCAGAAGCCCAGTGATGAACAGAATTTCTGCACCTTGGAGTCTAAAAATGCGCAAGTGGGTACAACACAAAGCAGAATGAAAGTGAACAGACAGAGCGGGGGAGTGTTTTCGCAGCACGAATCACTCGTAGGAGGTTCACAGACAGTCTAGGTTAGATCCCTGGTAGAAGTGGGGGTGGGTGAGACAGAAAAGAGCCAGGAATATTAATTTCAAAGTTCATTAAAAATGAAAAATAAAAATTTGTACCTATCTTAAACCCTGAGGGGTTTCATTGTTTGACAGATTCTTGCTTAAGCGGTTCGGGAAGTGCGCTAGAGCAAGCAGTTCCACTGAGCACACGCCGAAACATTTACATAGCTGAAAGCCCCAAGACACACATTGCATATTTGAGAGAAGTAACTCATCCTCTCTGGATGGGAACAGCCTCACATAAGCTTTCCATCTCACTGCTGGAGAAGGGCTGGTCTGGGCATCCTAGCACAACCCACCGAGTTCAGCTTTAGAAACTGAAGGGACTTCCTTCCTACCATCTCAGAGCATTCAGCCTGCCCAGCTTTGCTGCCCAACAAGCAGTCTCCAGCATAGAATCGTAGAATCAGTCAGAGTTGGAAGGGACCACAAAGATCATCTAGTTCCAACCCCCTTGCCATGGACAGGGACACCTCACAGTAGATCAGGCTGTCCAGAGCCTCATCCAGCCTGGCCTTAAACACCTCCAGGGATGGGGCCTCAACCACCTCCCTGGGCAACCCATTCCAGGCTCTCACCACTCATGGTGAAGAACTTCCTCCTTATTTCCAGTCAGAATCTCCCCACCTCCAGCTTTGTTCCATTCCCCCCAGTCCTTTCACTATCTGAGAGCCTAAAAAGTCCCTCCCCAGCATTTTTGTAGGCCCCCTTCAGATACTGGAATGCCACAATAAGGTCACCTCAGAGCCTCCTCTTCTCCAGCTTGAACAGCCCCAACTCTTTCAGTATGTCCTCACAGCAGAGCAGCTCCAGCCCTCTGAGCATCCTCATGGCCCTTCTCTGGACATACTCCAGCATGTCCACATCCCTCTTGTAATAGGGACTCCAGGACTGGCTGCAGTACTCCAGGTGGGGTCCCACCAGACCAGAGCATGCAAGCTGAGTTTAGCCTATTTGTGATCTGCAAGGAACTATCTCAAAGAGGGCTACCCTGAGCTAAATAATTTCTGAAGCTCAGTGTTTACTTAGCAAGCATCTGTACTAAACTGCTTGTCAATAGCACTGAGCTATGCATGTTTCCCTTGACCAAAGAAAGACTGTACAATGACAACTGCTCCTGTTCAAGGTCACCAGGTACCCAGTTTGTAAGTGAAAGCACTCAGTAAACTGGAGCCTGTGCAAACCAGGCACTCACAGCACATTCATCTCCCTTGGTGCCCAGGCCAGCAGGAAGAAGCTTGGTAATGCACGTCAGGGCAGCGGAGAGGGCAGGCTCACAGCAGCCAGCCCAATCGCCCAGGCCAGGCTCTCTGCTCCTTCCCTTCCTGCAGCTATCAGCGGAAGCAGGAGCAGAGACTTATTTTTAGCAGCGGGGAACAAAAGCCAATTGTGCCAGAGAGTGGCAGGTGACGAGGCTGCAAGTCACCTGGAAACACAGGCACAAGCACCATTTTGAGGCTGGCTAAGCTCTCATCCCTGAGCAAAGCTTTCCTGCTGCAGAAGACTTTGCCAAAACGACTTCTGGAACAGATGCAGCTTCTGAGTGCCATCTGCTGGCTACGCAGCCGCGGATCTGCTGCCTCCATGTTGGCGCAAACGACGTAGAAACAATGCCCGGGGAGGAAGCTGTGGGTTTCCATGGATGCCAGAAGAGCCAGCCAAACCAGCAGATAAAGTGGTTTTCCTCCACTAAGACAGTACTTCATTTTAAAAGGAAGGGTGGAAAGCTATGTTGGAATCACTAAAAACTCTGTTGCATTTTAACTGAGTGAGCTTTGTAGGTAGAAGTCACCAAAGGAGCATTCTTTGTCCAAGCACATCATGAAAAAAGCTGATGTGAACCAGCAGGACAAATGCTACCATTTTATGAGGATCCCCAGGGTGCTCCGAATGCAAATCTTACTTGTTTTAGCCAGATTGGGCATTTCCCACCTGTGTGATCCATCTAAGCAAAGTGGCAAACAGGAATGCAGAGGGCATTTCTGCAGGTCTAGGGAGGCTCTCCTCCCCCTCTACTCTGCCCTGGTAAGACACCTGGAATATTGTGTCCAGTTTTGGGCTCCCTAATTCAAGACAGGGATCTGCTGGAAAGAGTCCAACAGAGAGCTACAAGGATGATAATGGATTTGACCATCTATGAAGAAAGACTGAGAGCCCTGGGGCTGGTTATTGTGGAGAGGAGAAGGCTGAGAGGGAGATTTTCCCAATGTCTATGAATATCTGAGGTGTGGGTGTCAAAATGAAGGTGCCAGACTCTTTTTGGTGGTGCCCAGTGATAGGACAAGGAACAATGGGTACAATCTGGAACATAGGAGGTTCCACCTCAACATGAGGAAACACTTTTTTATGGTGATGGAGCCCTGGAGCAAGCTGCCCAGAGAGGTTGTGGAGTCTCCTTTTCTGGAGACTTTCATGACCCATCTGGATGCATTCCTGTGTGACCTGCCTTGGGTGATCCTGCTTTGGCAGGGAGGTCAGACTCAATGATCTCTGGAGGCCCCTTCCAACCCCTAACTTTCTGTGATTCTGTGATTTTGCTATTTGCAGACAATCACAGATCATAATTGCTTAATCCTTTGTACCAAAGTCACATCTTTTGTGATTCAAGCCTGCCCCAGACTTACTGCAGCTTTGTGGTCGTTGGCAATGATGATCAGCTGCTGTGCCAGGCCGTTCAAAAGCCTGGTTCGAAGGGAGAGGTCCTCAAAGTCATGGCGAAAAGGAAATGCAATTCCATCAACCACCACCAGCCGGACCTGAATGGAAAGGAAAAGCAGAAACTGCCATTACTATCCAAAGCAAATGACAAAGAGCAGTAAGGCCTCTTTTTAAGTGCACTGGAATGTTTTATACAAGGTGATGGCAGTCTTTTATCTCCTATTCAGATATGCATGAGAGCATAACACTTATTGTCTGTGTCTGCATATTGGAAACAGAACACTCCAGGAGAGCACAGGGTGAAGAGCCTCAAGGTCCCCACACACTAGTGCAGTGCTGCATTATGCACAGACACTAGCTCAGACCATAGCTGCACTAGCTTAAAGAAAGAGCTGAACTAAGCTCCCCCGTTAGTTAATGCAGCACAGAGCTGCCCTTTTGACTGTTCCTAGTTTCAGATCTCCCTCATTTACAGCTAGCAGACTTATCTCTGCAGCACCTGGTACAGCATGCAAAATAAAAAAGCTGGGCTGAAAGCCTTGCAGAAGCTGGAGGAAAAAAAATCATTAAACATCAGAATTGTACTTCAATCAACTCTCCATGAACCCTAATTTATTTCACCTTCTCCCTCGAAAATGAAATCCAAACCAAAATTAGAATATATGCTGTCTGTAGTCACTGTTAAGACAGCTCATCTGATTCTCAGGCTTACATCAGTGATCTAGCTCAGAAACAGGGATTTTAACAGATGCTTTAAGATATTCCAGACACTGTGTGGTGGAGCTGAACATCTATCTTGCCAGAAGATGTTTGCTTTGCTGAATTATGTCTTCTGTAGCAATCATGAGCTGAAGGCAGAGCACAATGCTGCTGCTGGCTCATTGCCCTCAAGAACACTGTATAAACATTACTTTGGGATTCTGATTTATTTTTACTGCATTTGTTGTAGCTGTTTTGATGACCCAAGTTTGTCTGAAACACAGAAGGGAGATGGATCATCTTACAGCATCTGCATGTTCAGATGTCTCTCAGATCCTAGGTATCTACAAGTTCTTGAATTAATGCACAAGATAACAAATTGGAAACAATGCAAGAAAAGTGACTATCTGTATTACTGATTTAAGGCATCACTGGGAAGTTTCTTTGTGACTAGAACACACAAACCTGCAGCAAACATCACTCTGTGAAATGGCCCAGGGCCTCCAAGTGAAAAACAATCTCAATTTGTAGAAGATTATTGAATAAAATTAAAAGATCTTCTTCTCTTTCCTCACTTTTCCTCCTTCCTGCAAATTCTTTCCTTTCAGTCTGTAGATCTTCCTCTTACATAATTTTCTGACTTGAAGAGCAATCAGTTTAACAGTATAAACATGACTCACACTAGAAAGGAATGTATACATCATTACATAACTTGCCTATCAGAATAATATGTCTAGGTAGGATGCAACTTAATTTATTTTCTCCCACTTGCACTTGTTATCAAATACCAAACAAGCAGACTTAAAGTACTCAAAAGTAGGCCACAGAGAGAGAGAGACACTTGCCTTCTCCATGTCAGTTTGTCTCTGCTAGCCCTTGAAGAATTAAGTTTATTATAACAAGAATATTTTCTAGTGTAGTCTTTCTCATATCATTAACAAGATCTCAAACTCATTCATATTTCCAAATGACATTCTCTACAACTATGTCTCTCTCAACCCCCCGCTAAAGCCTGACAGTTTCCCATGGTCCCAGTCTCAGCTCCAGGTCCCCACAGGGGGATCAGACTAATTTTAATGAGATCTGGACTGCAATGAGCAATCTGTCCAGTCACTTATAGCCTGGCCAAGGAATCACCAGGTCTTGCAGTTCTCCTGCAACCTTCAGTATTTCAGGCTTCAGGCCAAGCACAGATAATCAGCACAGATGGTACCAGAGAGCTGCAGCCCAGTGTAACTGTGCTAATGAAGCCATGTACTTTCCACAAGAGCAAACACAACAGGGCACCGTTAGTACCTGGCAGAGAAAGGGAGATACCAGACTACACTAAGCAAAAGTAACTCTCCCATCTGTGCTTTCAAGAACAGGTTCCAGAAATGGAAATGATATGTAAAAGACAACCTAGCTAAACAACACTGATTTGTGCTGTTACAATGAGGAACAAGTCACCTTCCCCAAATCCCATTAGGGAGGGATCTGCTGTGCAGAATCTAGAAATCTGGAAGGGAGGAGGTGAAAATCTGCCTCACAATAGCACTTCACAAGACACTAGGTACTAGGGAACTTCTTGGCTGTAGTCCACCCAAGAGTCAAGCTGCAGGCTCTGGTTGCTTGTAGCAACAGAAGATGTACTAGAAAGAAGAAGAGAGACTTTCTGGATGCCAAGATGCTGCAGGATACTTCTGATCCTCTAGGGAAAAAAAAAAAAGACACTAACTCCCTCCAGTGTCCCTGCATCATGGTCACCACACACATGCCTAGCTCAGAGACTCTCTTCTACACAAAAGTACTCTGTGCTTACAGGAACATAACAACATGTGGCAAGACAGATCCAGCATCCTCAACTCAAGAGTGGAGGTTCAAGATGATGGCAGCAGTGGTAACAAAATCCTCTCAAGAGTAACTGGGATGGGAATGATGAAGCAAACAGGATTTGCATCAATCAATCTGATGAGGCACCAAGATGCTATTCATGTTACTGTAACAGATTAATATCCCTGGAAAATCTTTAGTGTGAAGAAGAGTAGTATCTCCTGGTAAGTCTGCAATAACCCTTACCTTTGAATGCTCTGAAAGAAAGTCTGGGAGGAGGTAGACCTGCGCAAGAAGCTCTACGTAGTCGTGGCAACGGAAGTAATATATGTGAGAAAGGACACTTTCAAGAGAGAAACTCTCCATAGCTTTCAGATGATCTGAGAACAAACAAATAAATGAGTAAATGAGTCAGAAGTGTGTACTAGCATAGTGCTACTTTCATCATTCTACCAAACTATGCTTTCCACATATAGCAACAGCAAAACCCCCAGGAACAGTCAAGGTAAAGAGTGTGGGAAACATACCTTCCATCTGGCTTGAAAGTCAAGGTGGTGGTGAGCAGATGCTATCCCAGCATTTGCACACAGATACACTGGAGCCTCCAAGGGAGTGCTCCAAAAATGAAAAATTTCTTTCTGCAGAATGAACTTTTCCAGTAAATCATTTTCAAGCCAGAACACCACCAGAGGACAACAACGACGATTCATCATCCACTGTTTAAAGTACAGGCAGTAGCCCATTTAATATGGTGTCCTTTAACCTCTGTTTAAACAGAAGTTTGCTGCATAAAGTACTCTAAAAGTAACATAGAAATTGTGTCAGTATCCCCAAGACACTGATGACTTATAGAACAAAGCTCTTTATTAAATGCCACTTGGCTACATTGACCTTATGAAGAAGCTGAATTCCAGCCACAATTTGACAATATAGAGCTTCAGCGGCAACACTGCCTTAAGATTCTGCCATTCCTCTTCCCTTCCCCCAGCTGTTCTTCAGGCCCCTGTGTAACAGTCTCACAGATTCATGTTTGGGTTTTGCTGTATATTTGATCACTAAAGTGCTAAAATCAGCAAATGCCAAAACAAACCCATACCTAACCCCCCACATATCATCACAGAAAAAGAACGATTCTTAAAGTAGATAATTCAGTTTGCAGCATGGCTCCATGTAGTGACACAGTTCAGGGCACAACACATGCAGGTGGGAATAAAAGTCTGGCAGCAAGAACTCCTCAAGCCAGCACTGCTGCTGAAACCTTCCGAGTGTAAAGCTGCAGCCTACAAGACACTTGTTTCAGCCAGACCCCAGCCTAGGCAGAAAGAAAGGACTGAGCAACTTACCTTCTTCTTGGTGAGCTTCAGCAATGAGCTGGCAGTGCTGCACACAGGCAGTGGCAATGTCCACTACTCTGTCTACCATGAAACTTCCTTCAGTGTCAATGAACACAGCTTCTCCTGCTACACCCCCAAAGCATTCGGGGATCTGAACGTCTACTGCCAACTGCATACTGCCATGAGAAAGAGAAAAAAGGAGAAATCCTCACATCACAAAGCTCTCCCCTCCCAGCTCACTCCTAAAGTGACAGTTCTGCTGAGGAACACAGGGAACAGTTTGCAGTGCAGCCATTACCACGATTGTATTTACAGTGCTGTAGGAGAATCAGAGACTGAAGCCATGACAACAAGAAAATAGTGCAACTAGACCAAGAAAGGAGATTCTCAGTTGCATAAAAGTAATCTACAAATAAAATACCAGAGCTGTGTTTTCCCCACGCCAGGTGCTCCGCAGATCTCGGTGATTTTCCTTAGCTGGACACCACCTCCCAGAATATTGTCTAGTGCTGAACAAAAGGTGATGATGAAGCCCTGAGCTTGCTCTTCCTCCAGAAGTTCCAGTGCTGTGCACTTTCTGGTGGTGCCTGATCCCCCAGTTGTCCTTGCTGCATCCCCGTGACATTCCTGCCTCACAACCTGCAATGCTTCCAGTGCCTCTTCTTTGGAGATCCCAATTTCTAGAAGAGCCAAAACCATGAACCACCACCTTGTTTTTATAAGCAGTGATTTAAAGTGTTAAGAGATAGTTCAACTTCTTTGAGAGAACCTGATTATTCTGCAGTGTCACACACAAATGTTCATCCTTTAACAACATACAGCTCTGGAGCTAATTTTGGTCTGATTTTCAACAGAACTCAGAGCAATGCTGCCCTGCATTCGGAATTCAGCTGCCAGTATGCTACTTGCAAATAAAAACCAACACTGCTGTTGGTAGACGTGGATGAGATCTGGCAGAGCAGTTCAGCTCTTCTGCTCTGAATGAGCTACTCCACATGAATGTCATTTGAAGCAAATTATGTCCTGTGAAGGAGTCCAGTCGCAGGCTAATAAGTGAGTGACACCTACTGATTGTGCTCCAAATTCTGAGGGTACTCCTGGGGCTGAGGACTTTACACATCATTTCTAGATGTGAAATACAGACCAAGCAACAGAGGTGAGATACTTGCAAATATCACTGTATGCCAGGGTCGAGCTACTTCACTTTGGTCCTCAAGGCAAAACTATTACCACATCTTATCATGGATAATAGAACTACTGATAACCAAAATCATGACACACTTCTTGCAATGCCTGTGCAAATCTTACCTGAACTACTTGAAAGAGGCAGCTTTCTGAAAATACAAGTTTGTTTTGCTTAAAGCATCTAGAGCTGGGGAAAGGGCATGGAGAGATGGAACCCTCTGGGGCTTCTTTTTCTGTGCCCCATTTACATCTATGATCTTGTCTCAGAAACCAGTTTGGGTCGTTTGCTTGTTTGTTTTAGTTTTTCTTGGGTTATTTTATGCTTAGGCACGTGTGATGTCATCAGGTATTTGCTTTGCCCACTTCTCAAGGCTCCCCCTGAGGTCCCGGTGACATTTCTCAGGGGAGCTGCTGCTTCAGCAGGGCTCAGCCTCACCTGCCCACGCCACAGAACATGCATCAACCATTGAGCTATGTGCGCCCTGCCCGAAGCCTGTCCTCACTAACGAGCTGCTACAGAAACTTTCGCGGGAGGGGAAGGCTTAGGGAAGGGCTGCCGGGGAAGACCTGCTCGAACTGGGGACGCGACCGGAGTAAACGGCCTGTGGGGACCAGCGCCGCCGGGACGGACCCCGGCAGCGGGAGGGACCCGTCCCTGCGCCGGTACCTTTGCTCAGTCCGCAGGGGCCGGTCTCCAGCAGCTCCTGCGCCGTCTGGAAGCCAGCGGCGACGAGGCGAGCCCGCAGCGCTGGGGCCAGCGGCAGGCTGCCCACGTCCCGCTGCATGCCGCCGGCAGAACCCCGGCAGCAGCCGCGCCGCTCTAGGCCGCGACAGGCCCCGCCCCCCCCGCGGGAGGGACCCGCCCCTCGTGGCGCGCGAGGAGGGAGGTGATGACTGCGCATGCGCGGCACGAGGGGGAGCGCGGGAGCGGGAGCGCGTGGGGTGGCTGTTGGGGGAGCGCCGGGGCCGAGGCTGGTGAGGTCTGGTTGTGACAGGGGCCGGCATAGGGGTCACTGGGCGTGGGGGGGGACAGAATGGCCAAAAGGTGCGAGACTGGAGCACGCTTCACCCAGGAGCGATGGTGGATTTGTCCTGTTCTGGCTAGTCAGAGCTGCCTGCACACCTGATAGCCTGTAAGGGTGTTTGTGCCATCCCCTCCTTGTCACCTCTCCCCTTGCACCCTTTGGGACATGCTTTCCTTCTTTGGGACCGCTGACAGCCCCTCGGTTTGTCTTGGGGCAAGCCTTCCCTCAGAGGGCACTGTTAGCCTAAGAAGTTGCTTTGACTGTCCAGCTTGGACAGAAAGAGAGAACCACCACAGCTGATTCTATCAGATACTAAAGGTTTGGAAGGCAAAAAGAAGTGTTTTGAGCTTTGGTGTTTGGTAGCTTCGTGACATTTTTTGCCTTTCCCTAGTTCTGTTGTGGAAAGAAGATGGCTCACGTCCCACTTCCAATTCCCTGCCCAGTCCAGCTTGGAAGTATAAAGGGTGACCCCTTGGAAGCTGAGCTGCATGAGTATGTCAGGCAAGGGAACTACGTCAAAGTGAAGAAGCTTCTGAAAAAAGGTAAAAGTTAAGTTTAGACTCAAGTGCTGGCAGAAAAGTTTTACTTTTCCCCGTTTTTTTGGTTAACAACAGTGTAGTGTCTGTACAATTAAAATTCGTTAGTGAAATATATTTTTTAAAAAATAGAGTTGGCCTTTTCTGTAACTAGCACTAATTACTGAATTTAAAAAAACATGGATGAAAATAAATACTAAATGAAGCTGTTAGTTGTCAGGTGATTGGAAGGAAATAACTGAAAGTCTGCTACAGAAATATGCCTATTAACTGAGATTTTAAGCTTAATACTGTTTGCAAAATGCTTAAGTTATGGTTCAAATATTGCTACATGTGACGCTTGGATTTTTAACCACGTGAGAGCAGAGAATTTTGCAAAAGAAACCTGGAATTGGCTGCAGCTCTGTGTGGTGCTAACAGTGCCGTCTGCTGTCCTAGGACCGCCGTTCTGCACAGTACTACTGGCTGTTTGTACAAGTTGGTGGCTGCCCGAGGGCTCTGTGCAGCGAAACGGAGGCTGCACTGGGGCCGCGGCGGTCGGCAGGGTCCCGTAGCAGCAGCTGCGGGCGGGGCGGAGCCGCGGGGGAGTGCCTACGCGAGAACGAGCCTCTGATTGGTCCGCTGAGACAGAACAGGCAGATGAGAGGGCGTGGCACGGTTACTGCCCCGCGCGGCCTTTCCGAGGGTCGCACAGGTCCGTGGGCGGGGGTGCCTCTCCCGCCGCGGCGGGAACTGGGTGGGGTCGCGGGGGGTCCGCGGTGCGTGCCGTTGGTTGGAGTATCCATGTACTAGAGGGCAGTGCGTGGCGGTGGGGTCCGCGTCGCGGTACGGTCCAGGTTAAGACTATACTTTCAGGGATCATTTCTGTAGTTGGTCACTAGAGGAGAGTGATCTCACCTGATCGGCGTCACAAACCACGAGGAGGAGCAAGGTGCTTTCTCCTGAGCGCGAAGCGGGCGAGCGGCGCTGCTTGTGCAGGGGCCGCTCGCCATTGATGACCGTTCCCGTTTCTGCCTTGTGCAGAAGCGGGAGGGAGAGAGCACGGGCTGAGTGGTTTGTGACCCACGTTTTTTTTAAAGCTTGGTTCTAAGAATAGATGCTGGCATGGTTTGGCTGGAAGGGACTATTCGAGCTTCTCTCCTTCAGTTGCCCTGCAGTGAGCAGGGACATCTTCAGCTAGAGCAGCTTGCTCAGAGGTCCGTCCAACCTGATCTGGAATGCTTCCAATGATTGGGACAATTACGAATTTTCTGGGCAAGCTGGGCCAGTGTCTCACCATGCTCAGCGTCAAACATTGCTTGCTCTAGGCTTATTCTCCCGCTTTTAGTTTTAAAACCTTCAGCCCTCGTCCTGTCACAACAAGCACTGCTTAAATGTCTATTCCCAGCTTTCAGATCGGCCTCTTTAAGCACAGGAAGGTCTCCCTGATGCCTGCTCTGAGCTTGGACAATCCCAACTCTCTCAGCCTGTCGTTACAGCAGAGGTTTTCCAGCACGGGGGTAATTCTTTATGGCCTTCTGAGGCTCTGCTCCAACAAGTCCATGCCTCTCCTGTGTTGAGGACTCCAGAACTGGAGGCAGCACTGCAGGTGGGGGTCTCAGCAGAGCAGAGGGGCAGAAACCCTTCCCTAGCTGCACTTCTTTTGATGCAGCACGGGGTTGGGTGCCATTCTGGGCTGTGAGCGTGAGGGCCAGGAGGCAGAGAGCACAGGCTCGGCAGTTCATGGCCATTTTTGTGCAGGGTTTAACACTAGGTCCTCTGCGGAATAGGCCAGCGACAGTTTGCATGGACTTGGGGGAGGCTTCGTGCCCGCCAGGCAGGGTGCAGGTGTGTGTCCCACCTGGCTGATGACAAACTGATTGGTCCTCTCAGGCAGAACATGCAAATGCCGGGGGTGACCCCCATTGTGCCACCTCTTCGCGCTCTCGTGGGTTGTGGATACTGTCCGTGGGTCTCCGATTCCGTTTCCACCGCGGGGCAGCTGGGCTGGGTCGCGGGGACTCCGCGGTGCGTGCCATTGGTTGGAGTGTCCATGTGCTAGAGGGTAATGCGTGGCGGTGGGGTCCGCGTCGCGGTACGGTCTAGGTTAAGACTATACTTTCAGGGATCATTTCTGTAGTTGGTCACTAGAGGAGAGTGATCTCACCTGATCGGCGTCACAAACCACGAGGAGGAGCAAGGTGCTTTCTCCTGAGCGCGAAGCGGGCGAGCGGCGCTGCTTGTGCAGGGGCCGCTCGCCATTGATGACCGTTCCCGTTTCTGCCTTGTGCAGAGGCGGGAGGGAGAGAGCACGGGCTGAGTGGTTTGTGACCCACCCTTTTTTTTTAAGCCTGGTTTTAAGAATAGATGCTGGCATGGTTTGGCTGGAAGGGACTATTCGAGCTTCTCTCCTTCAGTTGCCCTGCAGTGAGCAGGGACATCTTCAGCTAGAGCAGCTTGCTCAGTGCAGTGACAATAAATGCCTTGTAAGTTTGTTAGCATCGGGAGTCATTTCTGTCACCCGGTGCTACCCCTAAGAGGAATCCGGAATAGGAATGAGCAGTAGTGAGCTGAAATGTAAATAGACTTAATAAAGTTAAAAACTAAATACTGGTATCAAGTACATTATGCTCAGCCCATGTAACAATGTTGAGCTGTGCATATGGTCCTGCTCTGCAGGGGCGTTTCTCCATAATCTCAGGAGGTCACTTCCAACCCCTAGCATCCTGTAGGACTGAGGAGCCGCAAGGTATCTTCCGGAGTCTGGGGCTAGGAGAAACTGAGCAGTATTACAGTCACTGCCGTGTGGAAGTCCTTGTTGCTCAGGTTGGATCCGGAGATTTAAAGCATAGTGTAAATTACAGTGGCACTCTGGGCTGTTGTAGTGGGTAGATGAGGGCATGCCTTCAAGCGCGGAGTCTCGGTAGCCGCTGGAAGGCAGCGCATCACCTTTAGACTGCCCGGCCTCTGCTCTGATGGCAGAGGGAGCACGAACCTAGCCGCTCGTGTGTTCTCTTGTGTCGTGAAAACTGCTGCAGCCCAAGCTTCGGTCGGTGTAGCCCCAGCTCAGGGCGTTTCTGTGGCGCACCCATCTTGGCACAGGTGAGGACTCGCCGCTAGCACTGGGAGCGGGGCGGGGCCGGGCGGAGCTCGCCGGCGTCCCGGGGCGGGGGCGGGGGGGGGAGCGTAAGCGGAGCTGCAGGACCGCTGCGTGAGAACGGCGAGTCTGGTTGGTCCGCTCAGGCAGAACATGCAAATGAGTGGAGGTGTCAGTATAACGCTCCCCGCGCGGCCCTCCCGTGTGTCTCACAGGTCTGTGGTCGTGGATCCGGTTTTTGTCAGGGCGGGGGTTGAGTGGGTAGCGGAGTGTCTTAGGTCCGTGGCGTTAGTCGCGGTGTCCCTGTACTTGAGGGTAGTGCGTAGCGGTGGGGTCCGCGTCGTGGGAGGGTTGAAATTAAGACTATACTTTCAGGGATCATTTCTGTAGTTGGTCACTAGAGGAGAGTGATTTTACCTGATCGGCGTCACAAACCACGAGGAGGAGCAAGGTGTTCTCTTCTGAGCGCGAAGCGGGCGAGCGGCGCTGCTTGTGCAGGGGCCGCTCGCCATTGATGACCGTTCCCGTTTCTGCCTTGTGCAGAGGCGGGAGGGAGAGAGCACGGGCTGAGTGGTTTGTGACCCAATTTTTTTTTTAATCCCTTGGTTTGAAAAAGAGATGAGCAGTGATATAACCATGTACTTGGCGAGGAACAGTGCTGTGCAGAGAAGCATGTTTAAGTAGAACACCGAAACTCCTGGTCCCTACCGTGTCCCGAGGTCTTTTGTGGCTTTCGGGTAGCAGTGACCTTTCCACGGGTGAGGCTACTCCCCCGGGTAGCCAGTGGAGTTGGGAGTGGAGTGTGGTGTTCAGTGAAAATAAGTGCCTGTCGAGTTTGTTAATGCCCTGATGTCCGTGTTGGGCGATGGTGTTCCCGACCCGTCTGTTCATGGGACAAGGTGACAAAGTTACTGCTTCACAGCGCCAGGCAGGAGTCGAGCAAAGCTGCCTGTTGGTGGTGCAAAAAGCAGAGGCTTTTGTGTTAGCTGTAACTTGTCTGTGGCTCTGCAGCCCTGTGACTTGGAGTCGCTCGGACTCTGAGGTCACCGTTTGAGATGTGTTCTTTGGCATGAGCTGATCGAGCGGCAGGTCCCTGAGCATAGCCGTAAAGCGCTGTGCTGGGCTGCCGCCAGGGCTCGGTTACTGCTCTCCGGGAGAAGCGAGCTGTGGGCGTCGCAGTTAGGCAGCCCAAGATCGGCCGGGTGTAGACCTGGCTGCAGGGACCCGTCCTGGCGCGGGTGGCGGACGAGGCGGGGGACGGGAACTGGGCCGAGGCGACATCACGTGTGGTGAGGAGCGGAAGTGATGCTACGCGCTGAGAGCGGCGTGTCTGATTGGTCCGATCGGGCAGAACATGCAAATGAGGAGACATGACCCAGTTATCACCCCACGTCGCGCGGCCCTTCGTGGCTCTCAGAGACGTCCGTGGGTCTCCGATTCCGTTTCTACTGCGGAGGAGCTGGGTGGGGTCGCGGGGGCTCCGCGGTGTGTGCCGTTAGTTGGAATGTCCATGTGCTAGAGGGCAGTGCATGGCGGTAGGGTCCGCGTCGCGGTACGGTCCAGGTTAAGACTATACTTTCAGGGATCATTTCTGTAGTTGGTCACTAGAGGAGAGTGATCTTACCTGATCGGCGTCACAAACCACGAGGAGGAGCAAGGTGCTTTCTCCTGAGCGCGAAGCGGGCGAGCGGCGCGGCGTGTGCAGGGGCCGCTCGCCATTGATGACCGTTCCCGCTTCTGCCTTGTGCAGAGGCGGGAGGGAGAGAGCACGGGCTGAGTGGTTTGTGACCCACCCTTTTTTTTTAAGCCTGGTTTTAAGAATAGATGCTGGCATGGTTTGGCTGGAAGGGACTATTCGAGCTTCTCTCCTTCAGTTGCCCTGCAGTGAGCAGGGACATCTTCAGCTAGAGCAGCTTGCTCAGAGGTCCGTCCAACCTGATCTGGAATGCTTCCAATGATTGGGACAATTACGAATTTTCTGGGCAAGCTGGGCCAGTGTCTCACCATGCTCAGCGTCAAACATTGCTTGCTCTAGGCTTATTCTCCCGCTTTTAGTTTAAAACCTTCAGCCCTCGTCCTGTCACAACAAGCACTGCTTAAATGTCTATTCCCAGCTTTCAGATCGGCCTCTTTAAGCACAGGAAGGTCTCCCTGATGCCTGCTCTGAGCTTGGACAATCCCAACTCTCTCAGCCTGTCGTTACAGCAGAGGTTTTCCAGCACGGGGGTAATTCTTTATGGCCTTCTGAGGCTCTGCTCCAACAAGTCCATGCCTCTCCTGTGTTGAGGACTCCAGANGCCCGTGGGCGCGAAGCGGGCGGGCGCCGCTGCTTGTGCGGGGGCCGCTCGCCATTGATGACCGTTCCCGCTTCTGCCTTGTGCAGAGGCGGGAGGGAGAGAGCACGGGCTGAGTGGTTTGTGACCCACCCTTTTTTTTTAAGCCTGGTTTTAAGAATAGATGCTGGCATGGTTTGGCTGGAAGGGACTATTCGAGCTTCTCTCCTTCAGTTGCCCTGCAGTGAGCAGGGACATCCTCAGCTAGAGCAGCTTGCTCAGTGCAGTGACAATAAATGCCTTGTAAGTTTGTTAGTATCAGAGTGTATTAGGGTTGATTTTTAATCATAGTTCTAAAATGAGATCCGTGCTTCGTTGAGTGTGAGCTGTCGTGTTTTCAGATCCATAGCCCTCTGAGTTATGGATTCGATGCAGAATGAAGTTCATTGTTTTGAATAACGTTCCCCGAGGTAACAATTTATTTATCCTACTCTTCATTACTGCTTTAGGAGAGTTTAGTTTTTTATCAGAACGTTCTCCAGCATTATCCTGGTTCATACTTTGGTATTTATACATCCTTTATTTGAAAACATTTGGTGCATGACATGAAGAGAAATTCATTATGGAAAGGCTATTTGCTCCTTTTGTCATCTTTTTTTTCCTGTAGGTATTTTTGTTGATGCTGTCAATTCCATGGGACAAACGTCTCTCTTTGTGGCTGCCTTGCTGGGTCTGGGTAAAATAGTGGATGTCCTGCTGCATTATGGCTCTGATGTTAATCAGTTAAGTTTTGTTTTTTGTTTTTTTTTTTTCTTAAGCTGAAGTTACTGTTTCATCTTCTGGTGGGTTTAGTTAATGGAATATACAGTATTCACTGTATGAAAAAGAAGTGCTTTAGATGTATGTTGCTATTTTTAACCAAAAATCCTCAGAGGTAAATAGGTGCCTGCTTTCCCTTGTTTCATGGTGGTTGTTGTTTGGGAGCACCTAAACATTCCATGACTGCTGCTTTTTACCCCAGCAGCACAGCTGGTTAAGTGTAGTAAAGCACAGATTGAAACACTTTGCTTTAATGTTCCTCAGTCGTTGTTATGATGGGAGCACCCCAGTCCATGCAGCTGCCTTCTCAGGAAATCAGTGGATTCTTAGCAAATTACTGGATGCAGGAGGTGATCTGAGAGTACATGATGAAAATGGAAAAAATCCTCAGTACTGGGCTATGTCAGCTGGAAAAGAAAGCAGTGCTCAGGTACGTGTGTGTGATAAGTGCTGGATCATATCTTCATCTTAAAGTGAAGAAAGTTCCACATTCCAGGGAGAAATTCTTGGCTTTTACATCTTAGATATTTACTTAGCATTATTTTTCAACAGCAGTAATTGTACTTTGAAGTTGCCTTGATTCAGATTTTGCTGACGTGCAGGGATGTGTGTGTCTGGAACTTGCTGGAACCTTTATGTGTAATGTGTGCAGTGAGGAGACTCAGGCATTTGGTCTGGATCGATCCCTGATATATGTAGTTTGTTTGCGTCTATGTGCAATTCAGGAGTAGTTTTCAAGTGCATCTCAGTCTGTGCATGAACAGTGTCAGCAAAGGTGTCATTTGTGCTAGAGTGGTGGCAAAATGTGGTACCAAGAAGGCTTATTCATGACTGTGATATTTAAAACTCAGAGTACTGCTCCTTTTAAAAAGAAACTTGATACTGCAATTGAAAGTTTGTCACCTGGTGTTTGAACTAATCTTTCTCTTACATTTCATGTAATTGATGTTCTTCAGGTTTTTCTGTCTAGCTATTTCTTGAAATACCTGTTTCAGTATTGCAGGGAAGTAGTTGGGTTTTTTTTCAGTAGTAATGATCTGTTAATTTAAAATGGTTTCTCTGGCAGTTCTGAAGTAATTTTGTTACTTTTTTTTTTTTTCTTCCTCCTCTGTAGATGCTGGAATTTATACAGCGTTGCACACTCCACATGCAGGCTGCCATTCAAAATTTTCCCTCTGATCCACTCAGGAAGGTTGGCTCATCAAAAGCTCTGGTCTGCTGTCCATCTAGGTTTGGTGGCCTTGTTCAGGGGTAAGAGTTATCTTCTCAGGTACTGAAGAACTGACCTATGGAGCGTTTTGCTTCCATTTTCTATTATCTTTAAATTCACATCTCCTTGTCCATATCAGGTTTAAACCCAGTGTGTGTTAGGTGTTTCTATCTGGAACTTTCACAACAGAAATAAACTTGATAGTTGTAAATATTCACATATTAAGAGGTACTCTTGAAATCAGCAATATGAAATACTGGATTTTAATAATATTACAAAGATGGTAACATGAAACAGTTTGCTTCTTGACCATTTCAAGTCTTTAGGGGTGTGTTTCCAACCATTCCAAGAGCTTTTGTGTCAGATCTGTGTTGAGAAAAGTACAGGCTTGTGACCAGTAAGCAATGCAAGATGCCTGTATTTGTATGTGTGTGTATATATAATTCAGCTGGGCTATCTTGCTTTAATCAAATGTATCATAATGATGTATCTATCACATTTTAATGAGTTGCACAATGATTTGGAATGTCAGCATCCACATGACAGCTTTTGTGTGGCACCAGTCAGATGCAGCATTGGAAAGATGTTGGCTCATGCAGACTCTCTGTGTTTTTCTCTCCTTTTTACCTTTTTTTCTCTCCTTTTTTGCTCATTAGTTGTATCAGTTACTTATGTTTTTGTTACTTAGAAATGCTGACAGTCCTCTGGGTAAATTTCTAAAAAGTGGAGCCAGTGCAACCAAGGACATTTACAGCTTTGGTTTTGGGAAGGTAAGGTGCTATGGAGAATGGTTTTCTAATGGTGGTAGTACAGTTTTTCAGCCACTTATTCTTCACAGCAATTACCCTGCCTGTGTTATTTTTAACTTGCAGTGCATTCTTATTTCTGCTGAAGTGGTGGAGAGCCCAAATAGTCAGGCCTCCAGTCATTAGTCTGCCCTGCCAGAGGAAGCCATTCTGGAACAGGCAGTAGAAGCTCCCTTGTTAAATGTCACCTGGGAGAGTTGTTAATGGCTCTGTCTGCTTGCCCTGTTTTAGCTTCTCTAGAAAGTGTAGCTTTTGACAGAGATAATCTTATTAACTTAGAATTCTGATGCCTTGGCTCATGCTCCCATTGCAGCGGTTGCACTCCAGTTGTTAGTGAGTCTGTGACATGTCACAGATCTTGGGAACTGTTGCATCTTCCTTTTGGTTATACCTTGCTGTGGTCTCAGTTTTATCTTGCAGGCAGTGGACATCTGGGGTACCTGGCATCTCTCCCTATTATTGGAGAAAAGGATGTGGTTCAGGCAGATGATGAAGCAGCATTTTCTTACCATGTTGGACCAGACATGATGATGACAAAGTAAGTGCAATCATAAGCGATTGTAGTCCCACCTACTGTGTATCTCTTAGTATTTACTAGCAAGTTGTTGTATCAGTTGGATAGTTTTCCTTGCCTGTTCTGTATTCACCCACTGCTTTCTGACTGCAATTCATCTACTGATTAGTATCTTCGTTAGGTACTCATGGGGTCAGTAGGAGACAGCACCAGAGCATTTCAGAATTACAAAATTATTTGAAGTTATGCTATAACTGGGGAAAAAAAAACCCTGCAGACAGCATCCTGTAGAAATTCCTTTTCTTCTTCTCCTTGTAGCTTAATGTGGGGAGGCAGCAGAGTTACAGTGAAAGAACTCAGCTTTGAGCCCCGTCAGAACTGCAGTAAACTGCGCTTAGCTGATCTTCTCATTGCAGAGCAGGAACACAGTAGGTAAGCTACAAGTGCCCCTGGGGGTTGAGTGTCTCCAGTGATGGGAGGAAATGTGATTAACGTTGGGAGGACTGTTAGGCTGTGGTGATGCTTCCTCTCCAGATGAGAAACACGGATGTGTCTTTCCTGTCTCTTACACCCCACTTGCTCCCCAGTGGGTAATACAGGAGAAGGCGATGCTCTCTCCTTGTAGGCCTGGATAAATACTTCAGTACACATGGCTTGGATGGTTTGTTTCTAGATTCTCCTAGCTGTGACAGTAAGCACTGTTTCATGAATGCCTCCTGACCTATGAGTCTTTTCAAAATGTGGGTATTTAAAGACAAGTTAGAAGCATTCAGGTTGTGTTCATTTAAAAACACCCAGAAGGCCAGAACAGGACTCTTCCAGTCTGAGGTTTACCTTACAATGTACTTTCTTTTCCTCTCCCTTTGCAGTAAACTCCGTCATCCTCATCTGCTGCAGCTGATGTCTGTCTGTCTGTCTAATGACTTGGAGAAAACCCGTTTAGTGTATGAAAGGGTTAACTTTGGCTCTCTGTACAGCATCCTTCATGAAAGGGTAATTGCAGTGCTTGGGGTTTTCACAGTAATTAATTGAGAAGAAATTCAGGGACTGCTTCTGCCATCTTTACTCAAAGGGCAATGCACAATCATCAGCCTGTGTATCCAGGTTTGCATGGCATCAGATACTCAGTGTGAGCTGGTGCAGTTTGTCACTGACAGATAGTTTAGGTAATTTTTAGGTGCAATTCCTTTGTTTTCCTTGTTTGCTGTCAGTTTTTAAAAGGCTGCTGTTAAATTCTACTGAACTTTTGATCTTCTGCACGTTGTTCTGTACTGCAAACATGGTGAGGCAAGCTTTTGCCCTTGAATATTTTCATGCTACAGTTTGTATCATATTGACTTTCTTTGTACAATAGCAATATTTCCTACATCAAGCCTTAAGGACCTGCAGGGCAGATTTGGTACCTCTGGGTGTTTTGGTCCTTTTTTCCAGCGCACAGAGTTCCCAGTGCTGCGCATGGAAACAATTCTGCATGTGCTGCTTCAAATCAGCGACGCTTTGCGCTTCCTGCACTCCCGTGGGTTTATCCACCGCTCACTGACCTCCTATGCTGTTCAGATGGTTTCTTCTGGGGAGGCAAAGCTCTGCAACTTGGAATACATGATAGAGAGGTAAAGAACTTCCTTGCTGCTCCTGTGAAAGGGATAGAGGCAACTCAAGTCAAATGCAGTGTTAAATTCTGCCGAAGTGCCTCTCTTGATGGCTGGGGATTCCTGCCTCTGAGTCAGGCAGAGTTATGGGAGTGAGGATTTATTACTGCTCTGAGAGGTTAACTTTGCCACAGGCAGTGCAGCAAGTTTTGGATGGACTTAGTTTCTGTAACTATATGAAAATGGAAACTAGAGAGGGAGCTTTTTGCTAGAGCATAAAAGTACCATCACAGAGAAACAGAACCTAATCTTCTAGAACAGAGATTAAATTCTTCTTTGATTCACTAATTCTGTTGCTGGCCTAGAAGTAATTTAAGTCCCCTCTTGTTACGCTGAAGTTGTGCTTATGGAGGATTACCTAAAATGATTGAAGATTCCACCCCTCATTGAACTGGTAGTAATTAACTGCCACCAGTGACAAAAACAGTATTTCTCTTATGTGGGACACCAGTAATTTCATCTTGGTAAATGAGTCCTTTTATACAATTTTCACTTCTTTCCTGTAGCACAGTCTCATTAGAAAGGGAGTATATGGCTGGTTAGACTGTAAAGGAGAGCAAAGTTGATAATAAAGAAAAATTTGCTGATGGTTATATCCTGAAAGGTACAAAGATGCTTCCTCAACCTCCTTGCAAACTCCATTTGTTAATATAGTGTGATAATTTCTTGGCTAACAAAAACTAGTTAAGATGTGAAGAGGAAGTTATCTCCTAGACATACTTAGATATTGCAGAATAAGTGTTGACAATCTAGGTAGCACCTTCTTGTCTTTTGTCTATGGTCAGAGAACACTTGCCAGAGCTAAAGGATTGCTTGTAAAATTACTACTGGGAATTTTTCAGCTTTCTCAGATTCCCTTTTGAGTGTAAACTTGTTAAAGGAGTTAGGTTTTTTTTCTGTAATGTGCCAAAATACATTCATCAGTGTGAAAATATTACACTTCTATATTTATATTACACTTCTTGCAAGTATATTCTGGACTCTTTAAGGTATTTAAACTTTAGAAAGACAGATATAACAGACTGAGGTGTTCAGTTCTTGAAGAGATACCTTCTGGTTGACTGTGCTGTGTGTCCCAGCTCACAGCTTCTTTCTCTTTGTGCAGCAAAGATGGTGGAGCACACAGTGATCTGACACGTGTTCCTGTCCCAGTCCAGCTGTACAGGTGGTGCTCTCCTGAAGTAATCCTTGAAAAAGTTGTCACAGTCAAATCAGATATTTACAGCTTCTGCGTGGTAATGCAGGAAGCCTTGACAGGTACACCTGTAGGTTTGGGCTGTAGTCACAAGGGTGGTCCACTGAATGTTTGCAGTGCGGACTGTGAAGCCACAGTGTCTGTTTAAATCCCCTGTGTGCCTGTAAAACCTTGCTGTGATGGCTCATACAGAGTTAACTTGAAAAAGGAACTCAAAAGTTGATGACAGTAGCAAAGGCTCCTGGAAATTTTTGTAAAATCTAATCAGAAACCTTCAGATTGCTTAACTAAAGGGTGAGGTTCATGCTGGTGTTAGACAGATACAATTTTGGGTATGGTATTTTCCTGCTGGTTATCTTTCTTCTTCATAAGAGGACAGCAGCACATTCAGCTAACTTCACAAAGCACAGAACAAGCCTGTGCAGCTTTCATCTGGTCAGATAATGTCATGTCTTATGTATTGACTTTGATTGCTTAATGGTGAAATGGGATAAACAATTACCCTAAAAATTACACTCTCTGTTGGCTAGTTGGTAGTAAAGAATCCAGAGTGTGATTTGCAGTGTAACTGTCCTTGGGAGATTGCTGTCAGCTCCTTTTAAAGCATCCAGTGTTGCAATAAGATAGAGAGGAGATGCCAGACTGGACTGAGTGTTTGTGTGGTTGTAAATCAGAGGATGTGCAATAATGCTTCAGTGCCTTTTGGTTCTTTTCCCTCTTTTTTTTTTTTTCCTTTTTTCCCTTATTTTCATTAACTTTGACAGACAGCTTGTGACAAAGTCTGTATTTGTGTCCTGCAGAGACTCCTCCATGGAAAGGCTTTGAAGGCTCAGTTATTAAACAGCTGATCATTTCAGGACAACAGTTAGAAGCAGATGTCAGACTCCCTATGCCCTATTACGATATCACCAAGTCAGGTCTGGAGCCTAAACAGAAGAACCGCTCCATGAACCTTCAGGACATTCAGTATATGATGAAAAAGGACCTAAAGGTGACTTTCAGGATTGAAACCTTTCCTGTATTGAATATTGCAGAGTTTTCTGTCCATCCAGATTCAAGTTGTTTAGCTTAAATCTAGGTGGGAGGCAGTTGAAACACTGAATAACCTTTTCTGATTGTGGGGGCAAACCACTTTAAAAGAGAAAGCTGAGACACTGAACTGTCAAATGTAAGGTGTCTTTTATTGCATTTTTTTGTGTTACAGGACATAGCTAAGTCTCAAACTGGTTGTGCTGATGAGCTGTCAGCACAAAGACGTGCTGTTTTTGCAGATGTGAACATCTGCTTGGCTTCAGCTTTTGGCTACCAGAAGACAGTGCAGGAACTGCAGGAAAAGGAGACAGCTGAGGCTGGTGAGTTTCTTCTAGCAAGATGTCCTGTGTCCTTCACTTAGCACATTCTTCAGTCCATAAAGGTCTGGTAAAAAATAACTAAAATGTAAGCATGTTCAGACTGTGTGATGTAGTTCAAAAAGAGAGAGCAGTTAGCTTTGGATTCTAGCTGCCTCTCTGACTGCTAAGGTGAGCTCAAGATGGTAAGTCTGGTTGTTTGAAGTTGAGGCACTATTTTCAGCAGAGGTGTTAGATGCTGCTCATGTAACCTCTAAAAGATGTTGCCTCCTAAATGCATGAAAGCAGTGTGTTCTAATGGACATCTGGAGAAGTGACTTAACACTCAAAATCGAATTTTCCAGATAGCTTTACTGCCCCAAGATACTCCCTTTCTCCTGAGGAGAATGGTGCCTTAGTGGACCAAGAGGCATTCACCAGTCTAGAGCCTGTTGGACAAGACAAAGTCTATGATGCAGCTTCTGAACTCGAGGTGACCCCCAATGTCAGTGATGTGGATGACAGCCTCTGCAGCTTTGAAATCAATGAAATATTTGCCAGTTTTTCAGAACTTCAAGAAGAAATACTGGAAGAAGGAGCTGGATCAGGTCAAACAACTAAGGATGGAAAAAGGCAGCAAAAGGAAGAGTATCATCCTGCATCTCCTGAGAGGCACTGTGAGGAAAAGCCAGCTTATGAGGAAGGAGACTTTCCAGAATTGAGTACAGAGTACATGACAGAAGAGGAGGAGGAGATGAGTGAAGCCTCTGACCTGTCCATGCTGGCACAGGTGAGCAGAGGTGCTGGGAGAAGAACCATGTCTAGCACATCCCCAACTGACCAGTACCTCAGCAAATGTGTCCTTGACCTAAAGATTGGCCAGAGCATGCTGCAGGAAGCATCAGATTCCTTGTGCAGAGCACAGGAAAAACTGGATAGAGAGGAAGCCACTAGAAAGCAAAAGAAGCTGCTTCAGGAAACACACTGGAATAGATCTGATGTGACTTCTCAAAGCACCAATTATCCTTTTTCTAGAGATAATACTCTTTTATGGAAGGCTATAGGTCCACCCTCCAGTGTCTGTATACCAGCATTAGTAGCACATCAGGCACAAGGAGCATCATGGGGTGGAAACAGTTGCCAGGCTGCTTCAAAGACAGCAAAGGAAATTGAGGCAATTCCAGAAGAGGAGTGGGAGTGCTTGCATGAGATGAAGAAGAATAAAAATGAAAACCATCATGATCTCAACTTCAGCGTGGTGGAAAGCCTGGATGATCAAATGAGTCTAAACCATGAGGTAAAGTGTGGTGTAAGGGGACTGTGTTTATCACTTCCTTCGTAGGTAAAGAGATGTAGTTATGGATGGGGTCCAAGAGGAGAGATGAATTTGCCTTTTAAAATGCAGGTGGATATCATATACATAATATATAGGAATGACAACAGTCAGCTCAGCAGTGCTGTAGTATTATGTCTTCTTTCTTCCCTTCCCTCCCAGCAAAATACTAGTCCAGTGGCTGAGGAGGGAATAAACTCCTGTACTAAAGTGGAGATAGGACTGTCAGAGAAGAGGGTGAGTGGAGAAAGGCATTGGTGTACTTAGTTATGGAGGTGTAGGCTGCCATTACTAAGGGCTTCTAGATAATTTTCATTATTAATTACAAGCATTTGACATGCTTAGCCCAAAGAGAAAGAGAGAAATTAATATATTGATTTGCTGTAGGAATAATCTTGAGTCATTTAGGTCTACTCATTGCCCTGGGAGCAATGTTCTGAGTGTCTGCCTCCATACATCTGAAACCTGCTGCTAACGTAGGGCAGAGATTTACCTAGGCAAGGCCTGGAGTTATCCTTTCTCATGAGCAGTGCTACTAAAATGTAACCTAGGGAATAAACTCTACTTGGTCCAATTCTTAGTGTATCTCATAGACAGTTCAGCTAGTAATTACCAGAATGCCTAATGTGTGCTGAATCATGGCTTGTTGGACTCATTTCAGCATTTATTCCCACATGTATCTGTAAGATGCAAAAGAAAGTTGAACTTGCAGTGTCAGAGAGGAGGTGATTCACATTCTGCAGCAAATGGAAGTGAAGAAGAGAGGTGGTGAGTTCTGAGCATATTCACAGAAGAGTTCATTCTAGCAGGTTCATCTAGGCACAGCCACTGTCAAAAGTTGCCCCATCCAGGACTGAGGATGACATTTAGTGTTTTTTTGCAGCAAGTCAGAAGCCATGTGGCATGGTTGGGACCCTGCTGTGAGGCAGTCAGCTGCAGAGCTGGTTGGGTATCTGCTGTGACAGGAAGTTACTTTTACAGAAGGGGCTCTTCAGACAGGTTCTGGATGTTAATTCTGATGGACATCAGTGATCCAAAATGGTAACAATGCATAATGAGAGCAGTCTAATAACTATCCAACCACCCTTAGGTGGTTCTCCTTTCTGCTCAGCCTCATTTAACTATCAGAAATACTTTGGTGTGGTACCAGGACCTATGTTAGGGGCTGTGGGAGTAGAACAGTCTTGCCAAACCCAGTGACAGCAGAGCATATGTAACTTCGTGATGTTTGCTGTGCCTTTCAGTGTTGTCCCTTTGTATTTCTAAGTGTGGGTGGAAGGTACATCTTAAAAGTACTCTGCAAAACTTAGGCAAATTCATATATCTTGTTAGCTGAGAAGATGAGGACAGGCACCTCCTTCAGTGTTTGGGTCAAATCAGTTGGGGAGACTGCAGCAATGTTTCAGCTGATTTAAGTTGGATCAGTAAAGACCTATTGGCATAGGATGTACTTGGTTAGAAGATAAATATGTCAGGTGCTGACATACTTAGGTGGTCAGTTAATGAACTCTAGATGGAACTCAAGTTGTAGGATTCGTTACCCAAATCTGAACTCATGACTATCTTCAGCTGTCCACTGATCACCTTACTGACCTCAATAAACCACATCTACACAGCATTCATTGGCTGTTGGTGTTTATGCAGCTACACCTTCTGAAGGCAGTCAACAGCTTTTCAGATCTAGATTTAATATACAGCTTCTCTGGTTCAGCCATAGTAGCCCTAGAGACCTGTCTGTGCTTTCTAAGCTGTTGGGGACTTAATCTTCCCATTCTGCTGGGTTCTTAGAACATGTACTTGCACAAGCCTTTAAATTAACATCAAACCAACTTCTAGCCTGTTACTGACTGGGGAATACTTATTACTCTTGTGCATTAACACTTTGGAGCATTTCATCACCATTTGTTACAGGTGCTATGCAAGGTCAGGATCTGAAATTCACAGTGCAAAAATAAGTGAGGAGAGAAGGATGATGCAATCAAAATGGAGGAGTAAGTAAATCACTGTTTAGCATGAATGTCAGCAAGGCTTACTGCAGTGCAGTGCACTGAAACCTCACACATTTTGTTAGTTAAGGAAGGGCTGTGTGCCTTAATTGCTGAAGCTCCATTGGGCTGCTCTTGGATGGAAACCAAATGAGTGGGATCCTGTGTCTTGCACATTTGGGGTACAAAATAATCACAAGCACATTAGGATGGTTTGATTATAAAGCTCAAGGAATTTCTAGCCCTGTTGTGGAGGATGTAAGGGAGAGACAGCAGAGGAATTTAGAAAGGGTGGTGTGGCAGTCACCAGTGGATGGCAGCACAGGCATGAATAATGGAGAATGCCAGCTGACAGAAATTGCTCCTGTAAAGACTTGTCCACAGCAATTTATGCAGGTTTTAAACTTCCCTTAAAATGGAAGGATGTGTTTAGCTCTCTTCATGATGAAGGGATTTACAGGCTCTAATTTTAGCAGTTCAAAGTCTGCAGACTCAATGAGACACGGGAATGCTTTGACAGTCCAGGTTCTGTTGTGTGAATTGGTAATTTTGTTCTTTTTGTGTAGCTGAAGTAAAGCAAATGGCCAGAAGAGTGGCCTCAGGACAACTAGAACTTGGCTCCCCTTATTCAGCCAGTGAATGTACATCTGAAAGTGAAGCAGAGAGTGTAAAGGAAGCCTTTCAGCATGTCACTGTTAGATGCCAAGAAAGACATAGGTGGCAGACAGGTGGTAATGCTGAGTCTTGGAATCTGAGCAGTGAGGATAGATCTGAATCTGAAGAGAGTGATTTAGAGTCTACATTTAGAAGTTCTGGAGGTAAGGTTGAAAGCCAAAACCCAATCTTTTCTCTTTATGTCAGTCTCCATCTCCCAGCAGATTTTAGCTTCTGTCATTTTGTTATAGCAGTTGTCAGTTTTACCTTCCAGAGTCTTGGCCCCAAAGCAGGGCAATCATTCAGTCATTGGTGAACACAAATAATAGACTAGGATGAATATTATATGTTAATAGGTGGAGTTAATGTCCAGTGAGCTTGGAGACCCTTCATCATGCTTGATTACTGTGTGTCAGTGGGGGAGATCCAAAGCTTTCAAATCCACCAGCATGCTTTCACCCTCCCTTTCTTTCAGCTGGACTACAGAGATGCTTTTTCTGTAGCAGCACAGTGGGTACTGCTTTTATAATAGCTATGGATAAAGGAACAAGGGAAGTGTCACATGCCTAGATTAACAATGTGAGCATTTAAATGTCATTATTTCTCCATGTTCCTGACAATCTAGTTTTACTGTCTGCTCTCATTGATATTCCATCAGTGCTATTATTTCATGCCTAATAATTTTGTTCTGTTCTGACATCCTAGGGAGAAGTTGCTGGTCGCCATCACAGGATGAGGAAGCAGAGTCTGGAATAGCCATTCCTAAGGATTCAGTCCTTCCTCAACAAGCTGAAAATCTCTCTAGAGTAAATATAGGAATCCAAGAAATCTAGTGGCAGCTAATTGTCTCCAAAACAGTTCAGCCTGGTCTTGCACACTTATCTACCAAGACAGCTGATCTTTTCAGCTGTGATCTAACAATCCCTCTGCTTTCCCCCTGCCCCCTTTTTGTTTTGTTTGGTTCTGTAAACCACCAGGGTCATGGAAGGACCAGGAGGCTGAAACTCAGAGTGATCAAATCAAATATAATTCCAGTTTGATGCAGTGTTGTTTAGCATTATTGACTGAAATGTGTTTTGTTTAATAGTGGGGAAAGCATCTCAAATGATGATGTCTTTCACAGGGGCATTCAAGGGAATTACATTGTTCCTTTAAGTCATCTTCTGATGTGTCTGAAGAATTCTCAGCTCCTGATTATTTCCTTCCTACTGCTGCCCAGGGAAGCTCAGATCTAGCAGTAAAAATAACAGAGAAGGCAGGAGTGGAGCCTCTGTTGAGACCTCTGGATGTAAGTTACTCAATGTGGTTTCATTATGCTCCCATTTGATTTGAAGAAGAGCTGTAGAGAATGGCAGGTTTTAGTCTTTTCTTTGGAAATAATATCTACAAAGAAAGATTCATTTAAAACTAAGAAAATCCTAACCTTGTTCCTTTTAAAGCACAAACCTACCTGAAGAAAACCCAACCAACCAGCAACCCAAAACTAAATCAAACCAAACTAAAAAAACATAAACCCCAAACAAACAAAAAAACCCCAATACAAACGACAACAACAACAACAAAAACCCCACCAACAAATAAACCCCATAAGAGTCCCAAAACACCAGGGGCATGTTTTCTTAATTCCTTTACTAGGTAATTATATAATCTGTGGGTGAGAAGTTTTAGGCAGTTGATAATCTCAGCCTTTCCTTCACAGCATAATCAATTACAGTCCTCAGTAGCAGTAAAACAATCTTCATCTCTGGAAGATTCAGAGTCCTTGTATGAACTATTCAATCCAATCCATGCTGGTTGCTGAAGAAAAGCTCTTGAAGTTTGTCTCTGTATTCTGATTATTGTTAATATCATCCTGTGAGAGTTGCCCTACTCCTCACAGCTTGCCTGAGAGAAATTAAATTCTCTTCTTTTTTCCTCCCCTTTAGACCTCAGATGCTGAGGACAAATTAGAAGATGCTTGTGAAGGATTTTTGCAGAAGCAGTTGCCTGAAGATGCAGGTGCTCAGGGTTCAGGTAATGTGCTCTTTCTTTTGAAGATGTTTTTGAATCAGGGAGACAGAGTCTTGTTGCACAACATTTTTTTTGCCAGCAGTAGTCCTGTCAGAAGCCTCGAGCTTGATTCCTTGAGTTCACTTGATCTCTTCTTCCTCATTATTTTAGTGAGAGGTAAGGGTACTCAGGATTTGGGAAGAGGAGATTTGAGCATTGCAGTCACTGAAATACTATTGAGCATGGTGATTATGTACTGCCTGTATTTCAGCAACTACATAACTTTAAAATTATGTACATTTAAAAACAACAAAAAACCCACCCAAACAAACAAAACAAAAACTTGTTTACAACCTTTTTTGGTTTTACCCTAGGGCTAAGCTTAATCTTTTTATGCAACTTACCGTGGTGCTGGAAACTGAATTAGAGTTGTATTTACACATTAATATTCTTACTGCTAGAAGGATCTCCAGCTTCAAAACCCTAAGAGCTGACATGGTTTGTGTGCAGAATAATGGAAGGATGGTTGTTGTTTTTGTAGTCTGTTGCTTCTCTTAGCTCACATCTGTAAATGTTGGGATATTCCCCAGTGCTTCAGTGGTTGACTGGCTGGCAGCTGTGGTATGTTTATGAAAACGCATCTTTAAAACACATTTGTCTCTTGCCAACAACAAAAGGTCACAAGAACTAAAAAATTTAATAAAGTTGCAATTTCCTGTTCAATGAGTTGTGGTGCTTTCTTTTTGTACTTGCAAAACCCAATAACAGGGAACATTTGTCATTTGTATTCAGGAGGAAAAATCCTGTCCTGCAGCGCAGCGGCGCAGAACTCCGGCAGCAACGTGCTAGGAGTGAATCAACTTAGCCATATGCCTGTAGCCAGGTAGATACACTTCTGTTCATTGTTCCTTCAAGCATAAATGAGGTTATAAACTGTGCTCTCTATTGATTCTCCTTGTATATATAAAATATTCAAATAAGATGGCAGTGGTGTTTTTTTAATCGTTATCTACATAGCATAGTTCCTTGCCAAGAAAATACTAAAAGGAGTCAAAAGTCTCAGGGTTTTTTTCTTTTATAGTGTGCAATCTGGGGCTCTTTTTTTGGCTTAATGAGGGAGCTAAAATAGGAAAATTAAGTCATGTATATATTACAATTCCTTTTACACTGATAAATGTCAGTCTTAAGCAGAGCAAAAATAATTCATATTAAGGCTCCAGTCATCTGTTTTAAATTCGTTGTGCTTTGGTTTTGGAGCTCAAGTGGTTTCTTTTCCCCTCCTGTGGGAACAGTCCAATGGAAGTACACTCACTGTATCTTGCCTGCAGATAACATTAGGCCATGCTTGGAGACTTGCAGCCTCATCTGTCAAACATGAGGTGTTTCAATCCAGTATTTTTTAAGTTTTATATTCCATTAATGTGCAGAGATGTTGGCCAGAATCACCACCCCATGCCGCAAGGGCTACTTCCGCTTGAAGAGAAACAGTCCCTATCCTGATGGTCTTTCAGCAGTGGCTTTCAAGACTTCTTAAAAGCTCCTGGCCTCCCTGTGGCTCAGCCTGCTTTGTGTTACTCCAGAGTTAGCAGCTGCTCACTTTCTCAGAGTGTGGGAGTGAGAGCAGCTTTTACTTGTCTGTCAGCGTTGGACTCTCTCCTCTCCACTGGAAGAAAAGTGTTAGGCCTTAAAGTGAAAAGTAAAGATTGTTTTGGTTGCACCCTTCACCTTGGAATTGAGCTGTAGCCAGCAGGAGGGAGAACTGTAGCTCCGACCCTCTGACTAATCCTCTTTGACCTTGAACGGGGTTGTTACAGTTTGAGAGGAAAGCTTGCAAGGCAGACCAATGAAAGCAAGAGAAAGCAGGGAGCTATGTGTATTCACAGAGTGTTACTTCACTTTCACTTTTGTTCTGAAACTGCAGGTCAACTAGAAGTTTCTTCCTTGCTGGATGCAAACCCATGTGTTTAAAATGCTGTTTCTCTCCTAGCACCCTCCATCCTCTAAGGTTTTATGCAAAACCTTTTTATAAGCAAAAACTTCTAAAAAGCTGCAGTCTGCCCCGGGGAGAAGGTAGTCCTTTAAACTTTCTGAGACAGGAAACTAGAATACATATATCCATGTATATATATTTCTTTATCCTCTGACAGGATGAATGAATGTGACCTTTTTTCCCTCATTGCAGTGTTGAAGCAGCACAAGAAGTGAAACTGTGGGAGCCACAGGAAGAATGCAAAGAACAGGATGTGTAAGAGCCACAGGCCATTTTATATCCAAACTCCAGCAAGCTGGGCATTGTCATGGTGAAAATTTTATATTGATGCAAACCAAGAAGATGAAACAAATGAAAGCTGAGAGAAAACATCAGAAATATTGGAAGGATATTTTCTCTTGATTTGTTGGGTGATTACTGTAAAAGAGCTATCACTTAGAGTTGTCCTTAGCTTGAAATGCTGTTGTAAGTAATTAACTTAGTGTAAATCTGGCTGTGCTGCTTCTCATTGAAGTGCTGGGATTCCTTCTTCTGGCTGTACTGCACAGAAGAAATAAAATCACTTTAAAAAGCAAATCATTAGTAGGCAGCTAAATCAATTTTAGGCTCAGAGAATTGTTTCAGTTGGAAAAGACCTCTAAGGTCAGCGAGTCCAACCATGGATTTCTGTTAAACCTTGGGATCCTCCCTTGGCTTTGGAGAGCATTTTCTACCTAATGGTTCACATCTGAAGGTTTTGCCCTTTCTCAGAGGCAGTTTCCAGAGCTTGCTTTTATAGCAGAATTATTCATACTAAGAAATTCTCTAAAGGAAGGGAAATAATCAACCATTTGTGTCTCTGCAAGGTTATTGAAAATGGTGATCTTTAACCTTCCAAGAATTCTGTGGGAAGTTTTCAAAGGGAATGTCTCTTTTTCTTCTGGAAAGTTGGATAAGATTGAACAAAATGAAAATGTAAAGACCCTCAAGCGGAACTTAGTGATTCCCAAGTGTAAGAAGTGGCTATTGCTATTCTAACTGTCAGAACATCTTCCAATACTTCAGATCAGTGACAGATATTCAGGATTTGTCAAGTATCCACTATGAGCAGGAGAACTATTACAGGGATCTGGATTGCAGAACTCCCAGAGTGAGTCATGCACCAACCAGCGTCAGCACTCCGCTTGGCTCAGGTAACTGCAGAGAGCAAAGAAAGAAGGACCAGAGAATTACTTAACCTTTTTGTGCCTGGGGTTAGACCTTTCTGCCAAGGTTTGCTGATGTAAGAGTCAGTGATGTGAATCTTGGAAACTCCATTCGTGCAGCACCAGTGGAGAAATGTCAGGCTTGGAATAAGTAACCATGAAAAATGCTGTACCTGCTGTTGGAAATCTCTGTGTTTGTGACTGGATAGTTGAAACTCTGTAGTTAGAGCATGACTGGTCAAAAGAAATCTCTAACACACAACATCTGAAAGGTCTCTGAACTTGGTAGTTAATGATAGGCTTCATAAATCAGACACAAATTTTACCACTTTAAAGACCAACAATGTAATAAGCACTTAGTATGTTTTGAGTGTTGATAAAGTGAACTTAAGTGTTGCATAAGAGTTTGTTCTCTAAAGAGAATTCTCTTTGCCTTTGGACTTTCATTACATTCTCAGTTGGCAAAGTTTTGCATGAATAATGTCCGAGGTGGAACTCCTAGGTGAGCAGTTTGGATTTGTTTAGAGATCATTTATGGACAAGAGCCTCTTAGTTTCCTGTGCAATTGCCTGTTGAAGCCCAAGAAACCTCTTTCTGCTTCTACTGAAATGTGACCAAGATAAAAAAAAAACAACCAAAAACCAAAAAAAAAACCCCAAGAACAGTTTTCCAATTTTGCTATAATATTTTCTTGCTTTCTTTTTATATTTTTTTTTAACTTCTAGAAGACAAAATTCCAATAGCCTTTGAGAAATACTACCATGAAGCAGCTTCAGAGGCTTCCTTTTGCCATTCTCAAGACAGCTCTTCCACGGTGTCCAAGACATTTGCTACAGCCTATGAGGAGGAGAAGAGCACTGAAATTCCCTCAGTTGCTTCAGGAGTTTGCTCCCCTGAACTGGATGAACCAGTAAGTCTGCAAAGTGTCCCTTATGTCAGCCCTTCTCCAAAACAGTCTTAAAAGACTTTTCCTTAGAATAATGCAAGATAAGGGAAACACAGAAACACTTCCAGATTTTCATGAGTATTTTGGAATCCTGGATCTGTTGACAGGATGAGGGAAGTTCTGACTGATTTCAAAGCAGTTAGCACACGCCGATGATTATACAAGCTGTTGGCAGCTCCTTGCACCTCATTGTATGTAAATGTTCACCAGCCTCAAAGTGGCCTTGCCTGCCCTTCATCCCTCCCCTGGCTGTAAAGAATTGCTTTAGCCCAGCCTTTGAAACAGTAATCTTGGAACACCAGAGAGATAAAGTACCTGTGAAATGTTGGGGTGGAAAAGGAATGTTTTTGTTGGGAGAGGTGGGGTTCAGCAGCAGGTTATCTGGACCTCTCTGAATGCGCAGAAGATTTGTGAGCTACAGGCTTTTGACTGTGTGGAAGTGGGCAACAAACCTGAATGAAAATAAATATATGTGCAGGTGTGTTAGAGGTCTTAATTGAAACTGAGGAGTTCTTAAAACTTAGCAGGGGGAGGTAAAGGAGTACATAAATGAACTACTCCTAGAAGAAAACAAAGGTGGAAGCTTCCACCTCATAGTTTGGAAGCAAGTAAATATTCAGAAAACCTCATACTGGGGGATTAGATTTGTCCCTTTTCTGCACAGACATTGCATAATGTTATCAACCTCATTGTATCAAAAAGTCCTCTGTCTCTGGGCTTCACAGTTTCCAAGGTCACTGTTGTCATTTCCAGTAAGCTTTTTGGAACTGAAGGTGTTCTGGAGCCATAGCATTAGCTTAACTGTCTTCTCAGACAGTTAGATATAAAATAGTTGCCTTTATGCCTTTCTTATTGTTATTCATTGATGGGGTTGTCATTTAAAGATCAAATTAGAATTTGTTCAGCCAGAACTGCAGCGTTGTCATCAGGCTAGGTCTGTGTCTTTCTGCTTGTGTAGCAGACAGTTGGAATTCATTAAACCCATTAACAGTGTAGGGCTGCCTTGACTGGCTCCATGGAGAGATTTGATTGTGTCACTCTTGTCTAAAATCTTTTTCTAAGATGAAGTGCATGAAGCACCTATTTCCATTTTAAGGACACTGAGAAACTTGCCTACCAATTCTGGATTTTGGGGGGCTCTTGGTGAATGTGCTCTCTGGCTTTAATAATTAAGAGACTGAAAGCAGAGAGCAGGAGCTTAAGAGAAGCTGGCACTGTCCTTTCAGAGAATTCCCATCTAGTTGTCTATGCAGAGTGTTAAAATGGATACAGATTATGTAGCTGTGACAATATTTTATAGCCAGTCAAAAGGTGAGTCCACAGCATCCTGAGCAGACTTTGACACATCTTGCTCACGTCAAGGCCAACTCTGCTTTCATATTCCAAGCTGACTGAAGAGCTTATCTTCAAATTTAATGATCATCTGGGGCTTTCATTAAGGGCTTACCTCATTTGGGATTTGTTGTGTGGAAGGGGAGGATTGAGGGCCAGCAGTTCTTCAGTTTACTTTCTTGTATTGCATTCTGTATGATTTTACACAGGATGGGTTGCCAGTAGTTGTTTCACCCTCAAAAAGCACCAGGAAGGCATCAGGTAAGTCTCTTAACCCAGCCCAAACAGAATGATCAATAAATGGAGAAAGACTTTTCAAAAGAAACTTTGTACTTCTGTTTTTTATTTTCTCTCTTTCTTTTTTTTCTTTTGTCCTCCTGGGCATCTCTTTTTCTGGAGATAAATGGCTTTGCACACAACTGTGTACTGCTAGGGGTAATTGGGTTATGGATTTTGTGCTTGCACGTGCAGAGTAAGAGCTCTAACCTCTAATCAACCTCCATTGGAAGCCTAAATGTTGCTGGCCTAAAATCTGTGGTACAGGATTGAGAACTGAGTGTGCAAGTCTAGCTCTAAAGAATTTTTCCATTATAAAATTATTTAAGGCTATTTAATAGAATGTGAATGAGCCAGGCTCATGCAGGTCGATAGATGAAATCTGTCAGCAAGATGCTGTCATAATGTAAGCCTCTATCACAGTTATTAAGGATTAATCACTGGTAATTAACTAGGCTCTTCTTTTTATTTCCATCTCAGCACTCTCCCAGGCATCTAAACACTTCATTCATGAGCTGCCTCCACCAGCCCAGGAGATGTTGGATGAAACTGGTAAGAGGCACTTCACCCAGAATGCTGTGGGGCTTGCCAGCTGTCTTTAGTCAGGATCCCTCCCACACCATTCACCACTAAAATACACAAGAGCTGTTGTAGTCAGGTCAATGATGAGGAAGTTAGGCATCAACAACTTAAATAGCTGGCCCTTAGTCCTTGAGTTTCTGCATTTCACACCATGGTTAGTTGCTCCTGCTGACAGCAGCCAGACGATTGAGTGCAGATGGAATTTGATACCAATATGAATTTTCTGTAGACTGAATTTTTCAGTGGTGTCCCAGAGCAGTGCTTGTTCTCCTTTAAAATAAATGTGAGCCAGGCAACTGCATCCCTCAGGTATTTTTGCAGACTTCAACCTCCATGATTTATGCTTCTTTCTGTAATCACATACATCTTCAGACAGAACACAGTATAAAAACTTTGTGTTGCTTTTGCTGGTGTGTGTTACAGAAGAGTTTACTTTGGCTTTTTTTTCCAGCTCTAATCTCTTCTAAGCTAACACCAGGCACTGGGATAATTAAATCTTTGTAAAAGGTCCTATAGTCTAGGAATGAAGCACCCAGGCATGTTCTTCTATTCCATTTTCCCCATTCAGCAAAAGAAGGACACGTGGAGACTGCCATTGAGTGAAGAAATGGTCAGAGACAATTTGTTGATTAATATATGAACTAATTTTAGGTTAGTTTTAGGGCTCTGGGCAGCCTGAGGATGCCCCTGCTTGCTGCAGAGGGGGTTGGACTAGATCATCTTCAGAGGTCCCTTCCAACCCAGACCATGCTATGATTTTTATGATTCTATGTAAACGTTTTTCATCTGGATTTGGTTGGATAAAGTAATGTGGCACTTGAGATTGTGAGAGGCAGTGGAGAGTGTCTGGATCAAGAGGAATCTCTTGTTTTTAACAGAGTATTTAAAGCAGCAAGATTCCATCGCTGAAGACTTGAAAGAGGAGAGATTGCATGGCTGTGAAGTGCAAATAAATGGTTAGTTGATAACAGCAGAGATTGCAAACAGAAAGTTGCTCTTGGCTTGCTGCAGAATTACTGTGTGCTTGTCACTGTAAGTGCAGCTCTATGATAAACTTCAGGGGTTAGCTTTTTGGTATTTGTGGTCCAGCAGAAGCTTGAGAGTCTCTTGGTAAGGTAATGCACACAGTTTTCACAAACAGTCCCCCCTGCAGTGTTTGCTCTCTTTCTTTGTTCACTCTCTAATGGCTCTGAAAGGCTTGCAGGTCTGAACTATCAGAGTTGATCTTCTGCTATCCAGTCTGCTGTGTCCAAGCACAAGTGACAAACCCCATGCAAGTTTCCATTTTTGGGGGGAAGTTCATTTGATCAAGTGGCCTGTGCACACTAAGTGCTTATGTTTCTTACTCACCATAATGAAATAATGCCTCTGATGTCACAGTGCAGCCACTGGGGTAATCAATAGTGCATTTCCTGTCTTGTTACCAAAGATAGCAGTAGTGAATCCTTGTGTTTCTGAAACTGCACGTTGTAATGAGTGGAAATAATTTGTAGATGTACAGCAAGTCATGTCAGAGGAGCAGAAAACCTGACTCTTAATAGGCTTTGCATTTGTTTCCAATGAGTCAGAAAGTGAAGAGCAGCTAAAAAAAAAAGAGAGAGAGAAGGCCAAGCATGAGTTAGTCTGTAAAAAAAGCTAAGTAGTGTAATCACTTGAGAATGACACTGGCACTTGTTTGTGTTATTCTCCAGCTTTGTTAGATCTTGTCCCAAGGGACAGAAGCTGCTGTGACTTTATTCATAAGAGTACCTTGTTTTTGGGTGGTGGGGAGCACAGCAGCCTGCATTGCTCGCTGTTGGATCACTGTGGGGTTGGTTGTATTTGCATAAAGCACAGCTATTTCAGACTCCATTTTGGTGACAGCCTACTGCTTCCTGCTTATCATCGCTTAGCAGAAGGTGGCTGAATATATTCAGATGCTGTAAGGAACAGAACTTACTGAGATAAGTCTTGGGAGGGGGATATCACTGGATTTTGCTAAGTAGGGTAACAAAGCCAACATCCACAGGTTTTCTTTTGATTTTTCTCTCATATCTGGGATTGTAAGAGGAAAGATTAAAGATTAATTTCCACATGCATTTCTCTTTTTTGGTCTGAAGCAAAACATTCAGTCCTGTGAATCTAAAAATGTGTTACAGTGAAATATTTATCTAAGTCTTGCTGCTGGCCACCTTTGACTGGAGGTGATGTGAATTTCTTTAACTTGTAGAAAATCAGGTGAGTGAGGAAAGAGTAACTGAGAAGTGGACAAGTGGAAGTTTCCCAAGTGCAGCAAATAAAAACACATCTTAATGTTTTAATAATCTTCCTTCATACCTTTGATGCTGAAGCCTTTCTGGTTTGATGCTGAAGCCTTTCTGGTTTGATGCTGAAGCCTTTTCTGTTTACCTGAATAGTTCCTGATCAAATTCAAATGGATGACAGAGAGTCAGAAAAAGAGTCTGAGAGAAATGAGAAGGGAAATGATAGTTCATGGACTAAAGAGTCATTTCATCTAGCAGAGGAGACAGAAAGGTATGAAAAAAGACTGATAAGGTATGTTTGGCTTTGAGTTACTAAGACTTAGAATAATGTTCCAGTATATTTCACCAGGATTCAGTGACCCAACTTTTTTAAGAACTGTGATAATTCTGAGTGTTTCCTTTTAAAATGTGTAGAAGTAAACTTGCCAGCATCCGTTTCAAATCTGCTTTTCAACAGGGCTCACTCTACTCTCGATGATGTTTTAGAAGGAATGCTCCATGCAGTTCCTAGAGATGAGGAGATGCAACAACATCCCCAGGGACAGACTCTTGGGTTAGTTGATAATTGACACTTTGTTCACAAGTTTGTTTTTTTTTATCTTCTCTGCACAGACCTGTGTAGGATTTTACAGAAAATGGGCTGTGACTCCTCAGAGAGCAGCATGTCAGGGAACCTGCCTGGAGACATCCATCTGAACTCTCCATGCTAAATTGAGAGGGAAAGGAATGTTTTGTTAATTGTAATTTCCTGTAGGTGGAAAACAAATACTTCAGTAGGCTTGCAGAGAAGCCAGGGAAAATTGACAGAATGGTGAGAGAAGAAGAAAATTGTACTTTTAGAGCACAGAGTTATGAAACTCTGTAGAAAAAACTTAAATAAGTTTGGGAAAATGGTGATACTGTCATGGCAATACAGGAGGAAGTGAAGAAACAGGCAGAAGTCTTACCTTCTTCACTTTAAGGAAACTTGTTTGCTTCTTAGAACTAAAGATCAGAGCCTAGTAACTGAACAGTGCCACAGTAAATGCCAGTGAGTAGTCATAAGTCATTCCTAACATGTACCTTACTAAGGAACACAAGAGGTTCTTGTGCTTGGCATCAGGAGTTGATTTTCTTACTGAACACAGAAGGCAAATGTCACAACAACCAGGAGGATCTTGCCAGCAGGGCAGACTGATTCCTGCAGTGTATACACTGCCACATTCAGAAATGGCTTGATCCAAAGCCTGCTCACACTGTAGTCATTCTCTTAATGCTGTTATTGGACTCTGCTTAGGGATGTGAAGCTAAAGCACATCTGTGTTCTTGGAGGAGAGGGGCAGTTTGGGGTTGGAGGGGGACAAATGCCCATTACGGGTCAGGTAAAATGAAAAAGACATCTAGTACCTCCAGAGGCTTCTGCTTTAGTGCTCTGTGTTCATCCTGCCTGGAGTGAAACACAAAACTCTGTCATTCTAGGTCTTGCAGGCCTGCAGCCCTTGAAGATGTTGGCAAGAAGAAGGAAGTAGAGGAAGGTGAAGCTGGGGCCAGAGGCAGAGCACCAGCAAGCTGTGTGGGGAGCTCAGAAGGTCCTTGTCATCTGTAAAGCTACTGAATGCTGGCCTGGGCACTTCATTTGTTGTCCTGGTAGCATTAAGTTGGTTGAGCTTGCATAGACTGTTTTTCTTTTCATTTCCCTCATCTGGGTGCTGTTTCTACCTCTGCTGTTAAAGGAGAGGAAGCTGCTCTAGTCTTAAACTCTCTAGAGACCCTTGATGATGTTCTAGGGTTCTGGGGCAGTTGAGAGTGAGGCATTATGGACTGTTAGGTAGAGTTGCTATGTCTCTATAATGAGAGTGTGGTTTCCTCTACCTCAAAAGCACTGCTAGTTAGTAATACTGTGTCTGTGTCCTGCTTAGTGCTTGGCCTCTGCCTTGGGCACCTATGTGCTTCACACTGTAGAGGCTTTGGTTGCTATGGGTATGGTTTGGTTTGTACCTCTGATGTGTTTGCTGATGCCATTAAATCCCTTCAACATTTGTTCCAGTCACATCTCCCTTGGCTTTCCTATAATAGAACCTAGAAGTAAGGCTGAAGACAAAAGATAAGAGTGTTTCCTCTCTTTTGTTAAGTCCACATCTCCATTAGGAGCTGTCAAAGCTGACAGGTGTTCTACAGCTACAGTAAAAAGTTGCCATTTTCAGCATTTCTCAATTAAAGATGTCTCTGGTTACAGGGCAGGAGCTGATGTAGATGCATTAAGTTAATGTGCATTTAGTGGTCTGCAGAAGCATGGGAGAACTGGAATTCTGTCTGGAAAGAAAAAGGCAGCAGACATTTTGAGAGGGAGCTTTGCTTTTTCACTGTAGCATGAGATGACCTAGAGGAGGCTAATCTTCAGTGCTGGGGGCATTTAATAGTTGTGCAGCAGACAGCTCTACAACAGGTTTGCCTTCCAAGTCCAAGATGTCCCAGATCTCTTGTTCCTTCTGGGAATGTTGGTGGTAATTTTTAAACCCAGAGATCTGGAAGTATCATCGTTATGATTGTTGTTTGCATACCATCAGCATCTAGAATTCTGATGGAAAATAAGGTTCTATAAGAACTGAGCTGGCAGGGATTTGGCTTCAGGTTTTGAGACCAGAATAATTTCTGAGGGTCCTGTGTAGTGACTCAGTAGCAACAGAGCCGAGGCTGATTTCTGATCACAAATGCAGCTCTGTGGTCCTAGCAGAGAGGTGTGTGGCAGGTGATACAGCACACTGCTGCTGAAACTAGAGCTTTCCCTTTGAAGTGTGCTGTGCTCTTTATGTTCTGCTTGGTTCTGAGCTGAATGCACATGTTTTTTAGGCACACATCCTGAAGATCAGAAATCTCACTTACAGGAGCAGCTGTCTTCATCTGCACCATTCAGGTGAGCCTCTCTGGGAATTAAATCAGCTTTTAGTAGGCATTTTTGTGTTCTGTGTCTGCTTGAAGACACATTTTTGTTTTGCAATATAAAATTCCATTCCCTTCAGCTTCTAGTCTGACATAAAAAAAACCCAAAACAAACAGCAGTGTAACTTTTTTTGTTTGCTTTCCTACAGGTTAATTGTTTTGGATCAGAGCTCTCCCGAGTGATTAAAATGGATTGTGAAAATAAGTTCTATCACCTGCTTACTACTGCTTGTACAGTGCAGCCTGTGAATTGCAACCTACTTTGGCCACACCAACAACTGGAAAGCTCCAACCTCATTTAACTGCAGCAGCAAGGGCAGAAGAAAATCTGATGCTCTGCATTGTACCAGTTAGTGCTGGCTCTACACCACTGCTGCTCCTGAAGGCAGCACCAGCAACATCCCAGAGCTGTTACAGCATCCTTAGGAAGCTGGCTGTGTGCTCGGTTTTTTCCTGCACGTGATGCTTTCATAAGCAAAAGAATTCCTTGCTCTGTTGCCTGCTGCAGTTTTCAGTGGTGCAGCCCCAAAGATGTGGCCCCGGGGGCTGTTGGTACTGCTCAGGCATCTCAACCTTCCCCTGGTGGAGTGTGGGGCGTGGCAGCAGCCCATGCCGTGTGTGTTTTGCCTCGCTCATTAAATTTAACAAGGTAATTTCTTGTTTTCTCTTTTCTTAGTGCTTTTGTGATCTAATGTTGAACTGATTTGACTGATTAAGGGGATTAATTGCTGTGCAAAAAGCTAATGAGAGAAAGGCAGTGTTCTCCAGAGATTGCAGCAACACATGGCCTGCCAGCATTCACAGGAACGTGAGGAAGTCTGGTTGGTATTGCACAGACTACTCTTGGTTAGAGAAACCACACTTCTGGTAGGCCTGACCCACACACACAAAAAAAAAAAAAAAAGTCCCTGGACAGAACTGAGCTTTGGATCAGGATTTTGTTGGGCATGACTTCATATTTTACTTACTTATGTGTCCTGTTCTAACTACTGTTGAGTAGAAGGAGGTGTGAGGATTGTCCCTTTGTAAGAGATACTGGGATTGTAGCTGCCTTGGCACAGCTGAGTGCCCCACATGTTGCTATTCTGTTCCTGTTCAGGTGTGGGAGTGCTGTCTGCCCCTGTTCATTTGGGTTTTACAATGCTAATAAAAAGTTTCCAAGGTTATTCTGCTGCCAGGTGGTTCTTTGTCTGGCTTTGGGGGATCGTTCTAGGGGTTATTTTTTGTTTTCTTTCACTTCCATCATCATCTGACTGTGCCTACAACTAGGTACCCATAGAGCTGTGCAAGGGAGGTGCTGTGAACCGGCAGACTTAGGAGAGCTTCCTTCAGAAGAGATCAAGAGAAAAATAAAACCTCTCATCCGTTTAGGCCTGTGGTGGTGGTGGGAGAGCTGGAGCAGAAGCAAGAGCAGCACAGAGGCTGCAGTGTGAGTTCTGCACCTGACAGCAGGTCTGGAGCATGGGAAATGGAACTCTCCTGTGCACCACACACTCTAGTTTCACATTTTCTAACCAGGACTTGTATCCACTGCAGGTACCTGGTTTTCTTTCAGTGGGAGTTCTGTGTCCTTGCTGCAGGCAGAACTTCACATTCTTGGTGGAAGCAGCTGGAACAAGATCTGCTTTAGTCAGCCTGGGGCTGTGCATTTCAAGGAGCGGAGGCTAATGACCAACTCCTGCCAAAATGAAATCTGAAATTTACTATGGGATTCTCCTCTTCATGGTTTGTGACCTACAACTGACAAACAGCTGAGGGTCCTTCTGTCTCCCTTTGGACAACGTTTTGGTATGTTTCATAGACTTGCTCAGTTAAATAAAAAGTAATGAACATGTGCAGGGCTGCAGCAGTGTGCTGGGTGGAGAGAGCAGGGATGTGTTCTCACATGTAGCTGCAGAGTGCTTTGCTTTGCAGCATGCAACCTTAGCTTCTTGGGTTTCTTTTTCCATTTTATCTGTCAGAGCAAAGGGAGCAGATGATGGAACCATTTCCCTATCTTCCCTTAATCTTAATGTGGAGAATTCTTATTTCTGTTGGCAGAGAGCCTTTCAGGTAGCCCCCATAGCCTGTCTGCTCTCTTTATCAAGGCCAGAACGCAGCAGTCTGCAGTTTTCCAGCTGCTTGTACTTCTCCAGATTTACATGGAGCACGAATGCAAATCACCCTGGTGATAACATAAAGCCTGGACACAAAAGCTGTAATTAACAGGAACAATTAAACAAGGACCAGCCAAAGCAGAGGAGATCAGAGGGGGCTCATCTAATGCAGCTTTTCAGCTTCTTGGGGAATGAAAGGCCAATTAATTAAATTAAAACAGTGATACTGAGCTGTTCTAATTCCTCTCTGAGCCTCCTGCACACAAGCAGTTCTGAGTGTGGGAAGAGCAAGTGGAGGGAGGGAGATTGGGGGGACAGGGATGGGGGTGAGAGCAGGGAGACACTGCCCCTGGGTACTGCATTTCTCTGGAGATGCTGGCAGGACCCTGCTGTGAGTCGGTGGAGACACAGAATGAATGAAGTTTTCTTCTTGAGCAGCTGCCTCAGCTCCCTTGGAGCTGTCATTGTGCTGGTCTTGAAGTGGGGGTTTTTATTTTGTTCTTGTTTTGGAGCAGAGAATCTCAGGCAGAGGAAAACAACCCCCAGTCTCCCAAATCTCATCAGCATCTGTGCCAGCCAAAATTTGCCTCTCTGGCTGCCTGTTAGCAGGCTATGGAGTGCATGCTAGGGAGGCAATTTAGCCAGGTGATGAACAACTTTCAGCAGTGCTTCTTTCACCCTTTCACGGGTTTGCTGCAAATGCACAAGTGGTGGGAGGTGGCGAGAGGAGTGAGGCATGCTTGGGACTGGCCCCTGTGGATGATCTGCAATGGAAAGAAAACTGGGGAGGGGAGAGTGAACCTTTAGGTCTTGTGAGTGTGGATCAATCTCATTTTGAAAGCAATTTAAGTGTTCAGAATATAATTTTGACAGAAATAACCATGAAGGCAGCCAAGCTGATGATGCATTTGTGAAGATAGAGGAATCTGATACTACTGAGTCCCAGGGGATTGCTGCTGTCTGTAGTCTGGGCTAAACCTTGTGCTTAGAAGCCTTATCCATGGGCTCCTAAATCATGTAAACTGCCTCAGAGTCCAGGAGTGGCCAGCACAGCTGCTGGAAATGAACAATGGGGTGGGAGACTGCCAGATCAAGTGTGTGGCTGTGGAACCCCATGGAGGCTGTTTTGGCTTTTTTTCTTACAAGCTTTGCCATCATTCCCTTTCTGATAAACTCATGTTTGTGCTGTGCCTTCACTTCTTACAGCCTGGGTTTTCACCCTTGCCCTGAAATCTGGATTAAAGATTCTTCCTTAATACCTGAAATATAAATTAAGACATGTTTGTGTCATTGAGCTATGGTTTTTTCCTTACTAGCCATCATGGGGGGCACGTGTGCCACTTGTGATGAGAGAAGTGGCAGCTGTAGTAGCAGGAGGTGAAGGGTTTGCTGTGGAACCTTCCATCAGCTGGTAAGAGAGGGATGTCAAAGTGTCAGTGGTTATTACTGTTTATTAACAGTCTGCCCTCTAGCATTTCTGCTGGATTTTTGCCAGGTTTGCTGCATGACCTTGAACTTCAGCGAGAGCAGGCACTACAGACAGAATTGAGTCTGTCTAGGGAAGGTGTGGCAGTTGTGTCCTAGGGACTACTTAGGAGGTGCTGTCATATCTGGACCATGTTCAGCCCAACTGCAAGACTAAACAGGAGGCTGGGATGATTGCATGACCGCAAGACGTGCATGACCGCGCACGCAAAGGCCGATGGTGGGAAAAGCCGAGAATGAGCGCGTCCGCAAAGGCCGATGGTGGGAAAAGCCGAGAATGAGCGCGTCCGCAAAGGCCGATGGTGGGAAAAGCCGAGAATGAGCGCGTCCGCAAAGGCCGATGGTGGGAAAAGCCGAGAATGAGCGCGTACGCAAAGGCGCGCGTGACCGCGTACACAAAGGCCGATTGCAGGAAAAGGTGTGAACGGAGTGCGTACGCATGTATGCAAAAGTCAGTGTTTTATTCTCTGTCATTGTCAGAGAGAGATGCTGCAGTTCCCTCTCCTGGACTGTCTCCAGTTTCAACTGGGGAGCCCAGAACTCGACCCAGCACTCCGCCTGTGGCCTCGCTTGGTGCTCCAAGGAGTGCTGTGACACACTGCATCCATGCACCACAGAACCAGCCTGAGGAGATGCAAAAACTGCACTGCTGGCATCCACTTTTCTCTTTTTTTTTTTTTTTTTCTGTTTCCCCTTTTTATTTTAGTTTCTCATTATAAATATTAACAAATCTGACCAAAAGTACACAGAGAGATAATACTGAAATACAAAAGTCGTTTAGGATGCAGGTACAGAGAGTTTCTGCAGCCTTCACAGGGTAGCAAAACATCTGTCTCTACAGATCCGTGCAGACCTGTAGAACCCTTAAGATGGCTTAGGTTGGAAAGGACCTTAGAAATCATCTCCTCCAACCTCCCTGCCACAGGCAGTGACATCGCTCAACTACACTCAAGTCACTCAAGGCCGCATCCAGCCTGGCCTTGAATACCTCCAGGCAGGAGACATCCACAACCTCCTACTCCAGATGACAAACAGGAACTTTTCCAATAAGAAAATCCCCCAGGAACGTTGGTTTGGTGCATTTTTCTTCCCCACTCCCCTGATACCAAACAACATATAACACACCCCTTTATTTTTCAAAGTTTGGGTTGCCCAAACTCCGAAGAAGGGAAGCTGATGGGGAACAGCAGCTCTTCTGCTGGAATGAGTGGTGCAAGGCTGCCAAAATTTTTGGTAGGGTGAAGCAGTCAGCCGAGAATTTTAGCTCATCCCATCGGGCGCCATAACGAATGTTGTGTGTGCACAAGAGCTGGTACCCGGCGGGATGAGGTTTTGGAGCTCCATCTTGGTGCAGGCAGATCTGACAGCAGTTAGACAGGGTGTGATGGTGACAGCTTATTCTGCAGCTGGTCTGCAGCAACATTCGCATGGGGTCTGGGAGCAGCAGGAGCAGTTTTCCCTGTTCCCCAAGGATGGTGACCACAGCAGACCATTTTCAGCAGACAGCCCTGGAACTGGGCAGGGAGAACACAGGTTACATACTGTGACAGAAGCTGGTGTCCACCTTGAGTCTTGGTGGCAGAGGCTGGGGGTGGACACTTGCTCTATTTAGATTGAGATCTCTATCAGTTCCTAGCTCACCTATTTGCAGATTCTGGTGGTTTATTGACAATAAAACTTTCATTCTGTTTGCTTTGTCTGCTCAATAAGCAGTTTGTGATCTAAAATTAAGTTCCCTGACCCCATAAAATCATGGGAGCAGAAAGCGAGCTGTTGCTCAGGCTCAGAAGCTGCTCCCTCCCTTGCCATTTTATTCCCAAATCCTTGCTGCCTACATCATAATGCCTGGATCCAGCCTGTGTCTATGCTTGCAAAGAGGACAGAAAGTTCCTCCACATTGCATGGGGCCATAAGGATGTTCTCCAGAAGCCCCAGGGAAACTGTGGCTTTGTTAGCTTGCAGCTTTCTCTCTCACCTGCTTGTTCATGAAGACATAGATAATTGGGTTGTAAATTGTGGCAGTCTTGGAGAAGTAGGAGGGCAGAGATGCGAGCGCTGGCTGGATGATGATGTCTTTGTTGGTGGCCACCACCAGTGCAAAGGTGGTGTAGGGCAGCCAGCAGATGAGGAAGGCCATCACCATCACGATCACCATGCGTGTCACCTCCCGCTCTGCCTGCTGGGTTGTGTCTGATTCCTTCTGCTGTGCTGCAGCCTGCGAGGAGTTTGGAAGAGAGAGACACACCTGGTAACAACCTCCAGCAGTGTTTCCTTCCCTTAGGTGCTCTGGCATCATCACCAGGAGATGCCAGCTCCATCAACTGTCACAAAAAAGCTGTTGAGAGGCTGTTCATCCCAACAGAGCTATGCCTCACCTGCAGCTTTGTGAGTGGAAAGCATTAACTCATCTGTACCTGCCATACTTACCCATCGCAGGGTCATCACCAGGTTGGTGTAGGAGAAGAGAATGAGGCTGAGTGGCATCACGAAGCAGGTGACAAACAAGACCAGTATGTAGCTGTTGTTATGGCTGCCACCAGTGTACCAGTTGGGCCCACAAGATGTTCTCAGACCTGGAACAAAACAATTTCAGAACAACCCTAAAATGACCGAAGCCTTGGTTAGGGCTCAGTAACAGGCTCCAAAAATAGCATCAGGGCTCCAGGGTCCAGCAGATATGTAGGAGGGGCTGCAGTGGGGGAGGATTATTGACTGAGCAAGCAGGAGGTGTTCATGGTTTAAACACTCTCCAACTACCACTACTAATTGTATGCAAGAAGCCAACACTGTGGAGTCTGAAGTACATCTCCCCTACCTTCAGGCACGTAGCTGCTCCAGCCCATGAGTGGTGGTGTTGTCCAGAGCAGTGACCAGCTCCATGTGAAGGCACAGCCGCTGACTGCATGCCGGTGCTGGAATCGGAAGTCTCCCAGGGGTCTGCAGATCACAACATAGCGCTCGAAGGCCAGGATGGCCAAGGACCACAGTCCCACGATGCCTGCAGCGAGAAGGAGGGTTTGTGTCCTAGGAATGGGCTCTCCTGTTGCTCTCGTGCCCACACCAGGCTGTGGCAGATGGTGATGAGGAGCTGTGGAAGTCACTATTGTTATAATGAGGTTTTTCTTATGCCAGGGATAGCTGTGAGGAGATCTGACCCTTAAAAATGGTGCTGGCAATTTGGCATCTGTGATGCAGTGTGGTGATGCCCACAGTACCATCACCAGAGTGTCCTGGACAAAAGGCTGTGCGCAGGTGCACACAAGCCACCAACGTGCTGACACAGCAGCCAGCATCCCCCGAAGCACATCCTGAGTGAGGATTCCCAGTGCACCCCAGAGACATTTCCTGCACTGTGAAGACCAAGACAGGACCCATGGTGACCTGACACAACCAACCATCTACCTGACCCTTCCTTGTGCTCAAGAGCAGCTGATGGAGTCTTACATCATGCATGAAAGGACTGACTCCAGGAGACACAAGAAGCTGACTGAAACCTTCCCCAGAGTTTAGCTGCTAAACACACCAGCACCAACCAAAGACCAAGGCAGGTCTCGGGGTTACCTGTCAGGGAGACCATGAAGCCCTCCAGCTCACACATCCGCTTGCCGAAGACAAAGAAGCCGTTGATGTTGTTGGAGAAGCTGACGGAGCTGCCGCAGAGCGTCACCAGCAGGTCAGCCACAGCCAGGTTGACCAGGATGTAGTTCAGGGGGGACCGCAGCTTCTTGTATCTGACAGAAACCACAATGACCAAGCCGTTCACGACTGACGCAGCCACCACAACGAAGCCCATCAGCACTGCCACTGACAGGTACATGCTTCGTGGAGCCTGGTGGGGCCACTGAGGGCCATCATAAGGCCCTGGGGTCCCGTTATTTGGGGGCTCCTTTGAGCTGTTGGAAGAATACATTGGTCTTCTGGAGCAGCAACAGCACCAGGCCAGCTGATGCAGGTGACCCTCTCCAAAAGCAAAGCCCCTTTATAACACAGAAGGGTCTGACGTGCCCAGGGAGCTTTGCTGTCAAATACCTTAAGCTGTTTTTCAATCTGAGGGGTTTGTCCTCCTCCCCCCTGATAATCAGCTCTTTATTCTGGAGGGGATGAAGAGTGACTCAAGCCACAGCTAATGGCTGAACAGCGCATCCCAGCTGCCTTCCTCCATGAGCCTGACCCCTGCCCAGCACCTGGGACTAGCTGTTGTTCCCCAAACAGGTTGCCCAGGAACACAGCCCCAAAGGCTCAACAAGGCTCTGAGCAACCTGCTCCAATCCAGACCACTCTGATTCTGTGATTCTCTAATTGCCTTCAGTACTCCTGACCAGCCTGGCCGCACACTGCCTCAGTAGTCACTTTTGAAAATATAAGCTATGGGGGGAAATATACATGAAATGAGGAGTGGGAGCAGCCATGGGGCAGGTAGCACATGGATCCCTCCTAGCACAGGCAGAGGTCTCAGCACCTTCATCCCAGGATGGTCACAACATTGGAGATAGCAAAATCCATGCAAAGACCTGGCTCAGTGACAGGCATTGCCCATGGGGGTGCCTCTAACTCCCTTCTGCTAATGCTGATGAAGAGCACCTTAAGTGATGAGAAGTTACTGGAACCTGCAGAAAGACCAGAGGTTTAGTGGGGTTTTAATCCTCCTTTGACTAATCTCTCTCCCACCTTTCAAGCCCTGTACAACCTCACAGCAGCCTGCTGACACAGCAGGATCCCCAGTGAAAGTGGGGATGTGAAGTCAGCAACATTATGGGGTTGGTTTGGTTGTGTTTTTGCAGCAACAAGAGACTGGAAAATGAAGTACAAAGTCAAGCAGTGCCTATGTGCTGGTTTAAAAATCATCTCCCACTCCCTGAGTCTTCACCAGGTCCCAGTGTTTCATCTCATTTCTTTGGGTCACTCACAGAATCCCAGTATGGAGGGGGTTAGAAGGGACCTCTGGAGATCACTTAGTTCCTTGCTAAAGCAGGTTCACCTAGAGCAGGTTGCCCAGGATCACATGGATTCCAAACCATGTGGTGGGTTTGGAATCTCTCCAGAGAAGGAGACTCCACAGCCTCTCTGAGCAACCTGCTCCAGGGCTCCAGCACCATCACACCAAAGCAGTTTTTCTTTCAAGTGGATCTTCCTGGGTTCCAGTTTGTGCCTGTTGTCCCTTGTCCTATCACTGGGCATCACTAACAAGAGTCTGGCCCAATCCTCCTGCTCCCCACCCTTTAGCTATTGATCAGCATTGAGAAGATCCCCTCTCAAGCTGCTCTCCAGGATAAACAGCCCCAGGGCTCAGCCTCTTCTCCTCAGAGAGATGCTGCAGTTCCCTCTCCTGGACCGTCTCCAGTTTCAACTGGGGAGCCCAGAACTCAACCCAGCACTCCGCCTGTGGCCTCGCTTGGTGCTCCAAGGAGTGCTGTGACACACTGCATCCATGCACCACAGAACCGACCTGGGGAGATGCAAAAACTGCACTGCTGGCATCCACTTCTCTCTTTTCTTTTTTTTTTTTTTCTGTTTCCCCTTTTTATTTTAGTTTCTCATTATAAATATTAACAAATCTGACCAAAAGTACACAGAGAGATAATACTGAAATACAAAAGTCATTTAGGATGCAGGTACAGAGAGTTTCTGCAGCCTTCACATGGTAGCAAAACATCTGTATCAAACATTTCACAAGGCCAGGCATGACGACCACCACTCTGCATGCAGCTGGGATGGACAGATCTCCACTTAGAAAAGACTGGGGTGCAAAGTGAAGGGACCCACACACACACCACACACCCCATGCCCTACTCCACCTCCAGGCATAAACCAATTTCCTGGCAGGACGTGCTGAAAAAACATAGATTGAAAAGTGACTTGGCAGGAAAAGGGAGGCACAGGCAACCTGGTGTGTGTGGAAGCTCAAACCCTAAACCAGGTTTTGAGGGGCTGGCCCAGTGAGAGAGAGGATTAGTTGTGAACATCCTACTTGAGGTGCTGCCAGATCCATGCAGATGTGTAGAACCCTTAGGATGGCTTAGGTTGGAAGGGACCTTAGAGATCATCTCCTCCAACCTCCCTGCCACAGGCAGCGATGTCTCTCAACTACACTCAGTCACTCAAGGCCTCATCCAGCCTGGCCTTGAATACCCCCAGGCAGGAGACATCCCCAACCTCCTACTCCAGATGACAAACAGGAACTTTTCCAATAAGAAAATCCCCCTAGGAACATTGGTTTGGTGCATTTTTCTTCCCCACTCCCCTGATACCAAACAAGGTATAACACACTCACTGCTTCGAAAAATAAAGGTTGGGTTGCCCAAACTCCAAAGAAGTTGGACACAGGGAAGCTGATGGGGAACCAGCAGCTCTTCTGATGGAATGAGGGGTGAAAGGCTGCCAAAATTCCTGGTGGGGTGAAGCAGTCAGTGCTCATCCCACCGGGCGCCAGCTCTTGCGTGAACACGACGTTTGTTGTGTTTGCACAAGTGCCAGTGCCCGGTGGGATGAGGTTTTGGAGCTCCATTCCCCACAGGATTCACCCCACAGGATGCAGAGAGGATTATTACTGCTAAATGATCACTTCATTGCTGTGCTGAACACGGAAATCTGGGCTGGGTGCTGTTTGAGCCAGAAAACAAACCCAACCCGACAGCCGTGCTGGAGCTGAACCATCTCTGCAAACATGGCACTGGCTCAGCTCACAGCTTAGAGCTCTTGAGGTGGGAAAAGGGGAAAAATAAAAGGGGAAAATGGATAGAAAAATGTAGCTTGGCTGGAAAAAAAGAAAAATAGCCACGCTGAAGCCTGGCAGGGAAGAAGTGGTTTTACTGGGACTGTGCTGCTGGTCCACAGCTTCACTGAGCTTTTTATTTTGCTCCCTCCCCCAAGTTCTGGACACGTGAAGCCTCCCTAGGGAGCATGAGAGGTCTGTCAGCCTGCCTGGTTTGCTTCACCTGGAGAGGACGAGCACAACATTCCTGGAAGGAAAGCAAAGAGTCTCTGGTTATCAGGGGGCACAACCATTCCAACAGAGGAGCTTTTAAATGCAGAAGAGACTGTAGAGGCCCAAACCACAGAGACTGAAAAACCACCAGCGACGCGGCACGACGGCCTTGAGCAAAGGGCTCCGGGTTTGTGGCGAGGCCTTTTGCTCAGCTGAGACACACGAACGAGACAGATGCATTCATTTTGCCACTGGGTTGCAAGGCAGCGAGGAGCTGATTCCGTAGAGCAGTCAGGAGAGGAGTCAGAGCCGCAGTGCATGCAGGCGTGTGGCGCGCACCTGGCTGTGCCCGCCCGGGGGGGCACACGTGTGGGAGCGTGGCAGGGTGCAAAGAGGCCTTTTGGACAAGCTTCAGGCCTTGGGACCTGCTGAGCAGAGCAAATTGCTGCTGCCCCGGTCCCTGGGAAGGGTTTTCCCTGCAGCCAGGCTCTGGTGAGGGCTGTCCCGCTCAACCGGCTGCCCCAGTGCCACCATCCCCCATAGCCAAAGCCCTACAGGAGAGGAGTCCAAAGGCTGTGGCTGGCAGAGCTGTGCCTGCCCTGGGAGTGGCTCTGTGGTGCTCAGTCGCTGAGGACGGCCCCTGGCAGCTCATTCGTTAGCGTATGCCAGCGCTCGATCTTCTTGTCCTTGTTCTTCAGGCAGTCGAACCAATGCTTCAGCCGCTCGCCCTTGGCATTGATGCCCAGCACCACCCCACCTGCAGAGACAGGCAGGGAGAGGGAGAGGAGGAGTGAGTGCAGAGACAGGCAGGGAGCGCTGAGAGGTGCCAAGGGATGCCAGAGGATGCAGGGTCACCAGGGAGTGCTGGGGGATGCCAAGGGATGAAGCCAGATCGTGTGGCTGCCCTCATGGCTCCTGTTGTCACAGCCTGCAGTGACACAGGGGCAGGCACAGTCCAGCTTCCCCAGCCCCTCATGGCTGCAGTCTGGGACCTGCCTCAGGCTGCCCCTTCTTGTGCCAAGGGCTGGTTCCCGATTGCATTGCAGCAGCTGTCAGGTACTGGGCACTTGTTAGCAATAAATCACAATGATCAGGAAGAGGATCACAGCCAGCCTGGGTGTCCAACAGAGACAAATGAACACTCCTTGCTGAACCTGAGGGTTATTCATAAAGTATCTGGAAAGAGAAGGTGGGAGGGGACTGTCTTCTCCCTGCTTGGGTGCTCCTCACAGGAGGTGTCTGAAGCAAGGAGCAGTAGGGCTGGCTGCAGGAGAGGAGGCTCAGGTGTAGGAAACAGGTAAATGCAGAACAGAGTGGAACATGGGGATGGAGCACAAACCAGAAGGCTGGAGAACATCAGGAGAGCAGCAGATGAAAAAAAGAGGGGGCACAGAAGGTGAAGATAAAAGGAAATACCAGCAGCTGAGGAGGTCTCCTGCAGTGCCTCACTCACTCACCTATGAAGTCGTTGGACTTCCCAATATCGTAGTCCCACACTGTGACTTCCAAGGTCTTCTTGGCCAGGTCACCATGTTTTATCTCATAGCAAAATTCCTGTTGGGGGATGAAGACAGAGTCAGGATGAACTGTGCTGGGTTCCTTCCTGGGCTGTTGCCCTTTGGCACCCGCAGGGAACTCAACCTCCATCCCTCATGTAGCGACTGAGGTTGGGTTTTCTTCTCCTTTTAGGTCCAAGGACTGAGAAAAGCCCCCAGGTGAGAACCACAGCTGATGAAAACCCACCTCATTGAACTCAGGGTTCAGAGTCTTCTTCTTCACTGCTGTCTTATGCTTTGATTTCTTGTCCTCATCTGGTTTCAGGTAGCTGCAAGGAAACCAACACAGCACAGTCACACACAGGTCTTGTACCCACTCCTGGAGAGGGATCCAGGCAGGACTGCCCAGGCCCTCCCCTGCATCCTGGCCACACGTTGGGGCACCTGCAGCTGCATGAGCAGGGTGAGATGGGTGTCTGAGCCCCCTGGACCTGCAGCCAAAATGCTGGGAGTGTCTGGAAGGAGCAGTGTGTGCCCAGGTTAGGACAAGGGAAGCTGCCAGCTGCCATCAGAGAGCACCGATTATCCCATCTCCAGTCCCTAGGGGACACTGGCACCACACACATGCTCCAGCATCCTAACGCAAATGGTCCCAGCCCAGAACCAGTCCAGACCTGGGGCTGTGTGCCTGGTCTGTTCATTCCGAGCCTTGCCAGGAGACAGAACCCACATGCAGGAGCAAGTGCAGCAGCCACAGCTTCTGGCACTGCTGTTTGCTGCAGATGTTTTGTGGTGCAACAGCAGGGCCAGAAAGCAAATTAAATTAAAGTGTCCTCAGGCAGAGAGGGCATCTCAAATCTGGGCCAGGCCAAAGCAAATCCTTCACTGCTTTGTCTTGGTGCTGCTCCTTTAAACATCAGTTCTGCTTCCTCATTACACTTTCCAGATCTTGCTCATAATTAAAAAATTAGGGCTTGTTCCAAGAAGCATCACTTGTCTATCTGCTCTGATTCCAGCCCTGCAGATACAACCTACTGCAGATAGCACCAGGGGCACCTAAAACCAGCTGTGTACAGCAGGAATGATCTTACTCCAGGGACTGAGCCTCCCAGGAGCATTTGAAAGAGCAGGAGTGGGGGTTTGTGCAAATGCCTTCACTCCTAACAAACAAATAGGAAGGTGAAAGGTGCTGCCAGTCAGCTCTGCCACTGGCCTCCCAGTAACTCTGCCTTAACAAGTGCCAAAGAGTGGGTCAGCACTTTGGGGACAGGGCCATAGGATGGGCACAGGGAGGACTCAGCCCTGGCTCCCCCATGCTTTGCAGAGAATGAAAAATGCCATTCACCCAAAACCAGGAGCTGTGGTGATACAGGGCTCTGCATCAGCAAACTATGGTCTTCCTCAGCTTCTCTTCTCAACCCCTGGGTGAGACCAAGCTCCCTGAGTCACTTGGTTGAGGCTGAGTACCAGCAGCCCAACAGAGCCATTTTAATGCCTCTCGTGTTTTTAATATTCCTGCATTTTCCAGCAGGAAGGCTCTTCCCAGTCATTTACAATGCAAAGTGTCAGTGGGACCTGTAAATGTGCCCTGGGTTCTGTTAACCAGGCCCTGGAGTCACCCCAGCCCTGGGCTGCGATTAAAGTGCTGTCTGACCTAATTAGACACACGTTGTAATTAGAGCCTTGCCAATGCCGGGCTGGGAGCTGGGCTAGAGCCTCCTCTCCCTTGGCACCTGTGGAAGGTGGCGATTAATGGCCTGTCCCCGGGACACTGGTGCCCCTGTGCCACCAGCCAGGAGGCCCAGACCTCACCCAGGAGCCATCTCCATCCTAGCAGGGATAGTGTGGGCTTCCAGGAGTGAAAAGGCTGGGGTGCAGAGGGAGGGGAAGCAGAGGCCAGGGCTCACTGGGAAGGAGGGCAGAGGCTGGGGCTCACTGGGAAGGAGGGTGGAGGCTGAGGCTCACTGGGAAGGAGGGTGGAGGCTGAGGCTCACTGGGAAGGAAAGCAGACTCTCCCAGGTGCTGAGCAATGTCCAGGACCATCAGGCACAAGCTTCATCCTACTTGGGCAGTACCTATCTTCATGCTGAGACCCATCACCTGCCAGGTTGGGGCTGTGCCATCAGCAAAACCCAGCCACACCTGCCTGCCTTGGGCCCTCAGTTCTGTCCCCAGGGCTGTATCCCTAGTGCAGACCTTCTCCCATGCAAGAGCAGTGCCAGTGGGCAGTGCTGAGGCTGGCAGCGGGGCAGCAAGGCCACGCAGCCACTGCTGAACCAGCAGGGACAAGGCACTGCCCCGGACATGGCCACAGGGCACCGGGCACTTCCCACACCCGCCCTGCTTTGAGGGGCTCTGAAACAGTTGCTGGCCAATAACGTGGCAGGGGACTGGAAGCTGCTGCCCTGCCGCCCTCATTTGCATCTCCTAATGAGATTAATTTCCACTGCAGGGAGAGGCAAGAGGGGGCAGCCTGGCTTGGCCAGGGGCTGGCAGCAGCAGCGTCAGCCCTGCCGGTGCAGCCGCACAGCATCACTCACGTTTTGACGTAGGGGTCGGAGTAGCCGTTGGCATCCATGGCGGCCAGGTGGGCACAGCGGATGATGCCCACCAGCAGCCCCTGCTTCTGTGAGCTGTATTTGAGGGAGATGAGGATGCGGCCACGCTCCTCCAGCGACTTGTCCTCTGTTTTATCTATCTGGGGACGGAACACAGCCAAGTCCAGGGGCTGCTTCAGGACAGCTGAACACCCACTTCCCAGTGCCAGGGATGCTCACCCCATCCCTGAGCACACCCCTTGCTCCCACATGCCCCAGGAGGAAGCTGCTCTACCTGCAAGTCCACCATGGAGGACATGCTCTGAGGGCCCCACTCACCGGCAGCTGCTTCTCCAGGCAGATGCTGAAGTTTTTGGTCTGGTTGGGCTTCAGTTTCTTCAGGGGGATCCTCGTCTCCCCGATGAACTCGTTGTGGCGGAACTTGTCCTCGTCACAGACTGAGATCCTGCAACAAGCACAGCTTTAGCAGGGCTGCTGAGGAGAGGGGAGGCTATAGCAGGAGGAAAGGAGCTGCTGAGGAGAGGGGAGGCTATAGCAGGAGGAAAAGAGCTACCCCATCACACTGAGGGTCCCCCCAGCAAGGGCACAACTTTGAGGCCACTATCCCCCAGGTCACTGACAAGGCATCTTCTCTACAGGCAGCTGGAGGGCATCAACCCAGTGCAGCCAGGGCAGCTCATGATGTTTCACTGTGGCATCTGATACTTTGGTCTGCTTTACCTCTGCAGCTGAGACCCAAGGCTACCAGGATAGTGGGACCAGTTCTGGGGAAGCAGAGGGGATGATGCAGGAGCCACGTCTCCTAGATCCATCACACAGCCCACCACGTGGAGCTACCTGCACACCCCAGCTGAGCCACACAGGCACTGTGGCCATCTCTCCTGCTCAAACCTCATCCTGGCTCCTGCGCTCCTCAGGATGGCTGTCACCCTGCCAGGGGTTGGTGTCCCTCCAGGGAGATGCTCACAGCCCCTGAACATCATGACCCTGCACTGCCACAGCTGCTGTGTCCCACACACAGCCCAGCCCAGGCACTGTCAGAAAAGCAACCCAGAGCCTCAAGCATCCAAATGGTTCTTCCATAAAGACATCAAAGTCATCAGTGACTAAAGCAAAACTATTCTGAGCTGCTGCCAGCCCAGCTGCATCCTGCCCAGCTGAGGAGGCTCTGCCTAAATCCATTCTCAGACTGCAAGGCCAGGAGAAAGGTCCCTCCCCACCGAGGAGCTTAGGCACTCTTCTGAGTGTGTCAGCTCCCAGGGGGTCCCTTGGTGCTGGGGACCTCGCTGCCCCATGCAAGAACAGAGAGGAGGTCCTCTGCCACCTCTCCCAACATGCAGACTAAAGCAGGAGGCACTTGCAGGCCCAGCCTGCCAAACACACCACACCTCAGCCAAGAGAAGCTCTCCCAGCCCCAGCGGGGTTCTGGCAGGATCAGGTCCCAGGGCACAGGCAGTGACGCAGCCTGCGTCCATGGGCAGTGACAGGCTGCTGAGCCAAGGCTGCTTTCCATGGCAGAGCTATAAATGCCTCCCCTGAGCTGGCAGCTAATGAGTCATTTCTCTGCTGCTTCCCAGCCCATTCCAGGTGTCAGAAGAGAGGACAGAAGAGCAAAGTTAGTGCTTGCACAGAGCCTCTGCTCACAGCTCCTGAAATCCCAGCGGAGGGGCCAGGAGGGTGTTGGCTGCCTTGTGAGGGACCAGCTGGCCCCCAGCAGCACTGCCTGAGCTGGGAACAAGGAAAGCCATCACATCCCACTCCAAAGGGAGCATCCTGCACTCCCACAGGAACCACACAGTGGGGCTTCTCATCAGTAAAGGAAAGGAATTTCCCTTCCTTTTCCTTGCCTTCCCTTCCTCTTCCTCCTTTCTCCCATGTTTGTTTGTTTGCTTAATTTCTCTACAGAGTCTTCTTGTCCATTTAAATGTTGCCTGATTTCTTCTCTCTTTCACCCACTCCCACTGGTGCCCATTTCCCATGGGCAGCACCTCTGCCTCCAGGGATCAAACTCTGTCTTGGTAAGTTTCAACAAATAAGACCTCTTCAGAAAGGGGTAAGAGTAACCAAAGATAAGTAGTGCCCTGAGATCCTCCCTCAGAGTAATGAGCTGCACACCGTGCCGCTGGCCTGTGCAGTGCCTGGATGGTTTGTCTGTAGATGGTTTGTCCGTGGATGCTTTCTCCAGGAAGGGTCTGACCATCCTCATGCCCACAAATGAGTAACAACATGAGGGAACCATGGGGATGGCTCAGTCACACAGCACAAGGACTGTCAGGGCCAGGGAGCAACAGAAGAAGGGTGTCTGGAAACAAATTCCACAGTTTGGAAGTTGGGGAATGCTGCTCTCCAGAAAACCAGAGCTGGCTGCAGCGTTACTATAGATACCCACTAAAACCCCACCCCACTGCAACAGCAAAATCCTCAAAGAGAATCTCAAATGCAGGCACAATATTGCCTATTTCCACTCCTCCTCTCACCTCCCTTCTACAGAACAAAACGGAAAAAGGAGCAGCAGCAGCTCCAGACAAGAAGTGGCACTTGCCAGCCATGCACAACCCCACACCCATCTGGCCAAGGCTCTCAGGAAAGCAAGAGCTCTGGAGGAGAGCTGGGCTGGAGGGAAAGCAAGAGCTCTGGAGGAGAGCTGGGCTGGAGGGAGAGGAGTGTGGCCCTCACAGGGAGTTGACAGCCAGGGCTATATTTTTACACCCAGCAACTGCAGAGAGCTGCTGTCTCATGCACACCCAGAGGAGGGAGGCTTTGGTGCTGCTTTTACCTCTTCAGAACGCGAGTAATAAGATCTTCCCCTGATGATGTCCAGAAGCACCCCAGAAGCACAAGAAGAAGGTACCAAATGCCATGTCCCACACACTGTCAAGCTCCAGACCTACCCAGGATGGGCAGACACCCAGGGAGGAAGCAGTTGGAAAATGTCAGTGGTGGTGTCAGGGAAAGCCCCTCCAGTGTCACGCTGGGGGTGGTTGGAGAATCCCACTGAGCCCTAGGGAAGCCTCTTGCTCCCCCCTTACCAAGTAACTCTGAGGCTACCAATCCCTCTGCAGCTCAGAGACTTTCAGCTGCTGTCCCTGAGCTGCACAGCAGAGCTGGAGACATCACCAAGTTTCTCCAAGCCCTATTTTCTCCCTGGCACCTCTGGCTACTTCTCATGTGGATCCTCACATTTTGTGCCCATCTGTGTGTGATGCCCAGAGGTGGTTCAGACACAGAGTTCTGTGCCAGCCCTTGGGCTCAGCCCCTGAACCCCAGTCTCTCTGGCTGGTTGTGGCTCATCATCACCAGGACAGTTTGTAACTCGGGCAGGCTGGTGGTGCCCTGGCCCATGAGCAAAGGCAAAGCCTGAGCCAGGGGTAGCTCCAGCCCCAGCCCTCCCTTTGGAAGCAGGCATAATGCAATTACACCAGCTTGGATTTTATCACAGGGAATCAGTGTGGTGGAATTTTTACAGTGGAAAAGATCAGCTCCATGACAAAAAGCAAGAGATGCCCCTGGCAGCCACACTCTCCTGCCAGCCTGAGTCCTCAGCTCAAGCATCATCCCTCCCTTGCCTCTCTTCATTAAACCCAGTCCCTCCAGCCTGGCTTTTGGTTTGACAGCTTCCACTGAGGGGGTCTTGATCTCTGCGTTCAGGGCTGTGAAAGCCACCTTGAAGAGAACTAAGCAGCAAATGAACAATCAAAGCTCATTAAACTTCTTCTCCCTCCTACTCAGCCCCGGCTCCTGGGTTACAGTCCTGACTCACCGCAGCTCGAGCTGACTCACAACTTCTGCTCTCACACACATTCCTCTGGTCGCTTTCCCACCGCAGACAGCAGAGAGCAGGGGGGCACTGAGGACCTTTTGCCACAATCCACATGCACGTAACAAGCAGTGGTGCCTCAAGATGCATCTCCTGTCTCTAAGATCCCTCATGGTCCCTATAGCAACTTGGGAGGCTCTCAGAGAAGGAGCAGGTGTGCAGGTGATGTCTGCTTGGATCAAGGGCAGGCAACGCCTGGCAAGGAGAGAAAACGGGAAAAGGAGCCACCCTGGGACTGCCCAGCTCTCCTAAAAGCCAAGGGAGGATTCAGTGCCAGGCTCCACCACAAAATCCCTCAAACAGTGAGCACAGACACCCCAGTGAAAGCGAGATGAAGCAAGGAGTGTGGCTGCAGTTCTGGAGGAAACCTCCTTCAGTGCTTCTGGAGTAAAGCAGTTTGGGACCCCGAAGCTCTGGGTGTCTGCAGAATGTCTATTAGATCTGATCAAATACTGTTTTCTGAATAATATATTTAATGAGTCATAATGTTTGTCAAACACATGATTAAACAAAGAATTCCTGGCATTCATGGGCTAGCTGAGTACCACATGAATAATGCATGGCTCTGTCAGTATATCTGGATATGAATAATTGTATCCAATATCTAGCCAGCCCTGATATTTATTATGAACCCAATCTATTTATTGCCTGCTACATGCATTGTTTCAACGGAGGAGATTTGATTCTGCCTATGTCAATTTCCCCTCCAGCATTTCTGTGCCGCCCCTGCTCCTGCACTCTGCCTTCCCACTACCAGAGATCAGAGCTGAGCTGTTGGGACGTGGTCATGCTTAGATCACAGAGAGGGACTGGGAGAAGGGAATGCAGGGTGGGATTTACCCCTGGTGCTGGCAAGGAACCTGCTCCCAAGCCCAGCAAGTCCAGCCCTCGGAGCCCAGCATCTTTGGAGCTGCTCTGAATGTGCCTTCTCTCAGGCTGGTGGGTGGGTTAATCCCTAATAAGCCTTGGGCTAGACTCAAGGATATTTAATTCAATGAATGGATAAGACCTTTCAAGATCCTCCCACCTGCTGCGCTTCATGCAATCCGAGGTAGCTGCTGGTTTCTGAGGGGGCTGATTCATTAACAAAACCCTGCTTGCCAGCTCAATTAGCTGAGCTGCCTTCACCTCTCCTCCTCCTTTGGGGGTGGCCCTGCTTGGGGAGGTGAACCACAGCAGCTCCTGGGGCTTGGGTCTGTCACTTGATCAGCTCAGCCAAGGCTGCACAGGGATGAGAGGCAGCTCACTGGGGCATGGTGTGGGGCTGGGGGGCTTGGGCAAGAATGGACTCATTGCTCTGCCCTTCAGGAGGGAAAGGATGCTCCTGCTGTGGTCTCTGTGACCAGGAGAACGCCACTTGTTCCCTAGGAGGTCTTCAGGCACTGGTGGAGTGGTCTGTGCCAACACCAACACATGCTGGACACGTGCCCTGGTGGGCAGAGAAGATTTTTTGGGTGCTTTTGCACTACATCAGAGGCTCTCCAGGCAGCCGGGAGGCAAAGGCTGGCAGCAGCTTTGATCTCCTTCCTTATTTCTACATTAAAGAGATTCTGCAATCATCTTCCCTGCCCCTGTGCATCACAGCACCAAGGAGGCACCTGAGGAAGGATCACCTCCCAGACCGAGGGGAGCATCACTCATGCTCTTTCAACTCCAGACAGATGCCTCGCAGGAGCCTGGTGCCTGATTAGCACCAGGAAAGCCAGCGGCCCCACAGCTTTGAAGCTGACCCCCCCCGGACGAGAAGGAGATATTTTGCCAAGATGATGGATGGGGGAAGTGACGCACCAAAGGTGGGAAGACACATGGCACAGGAGGGTGAAGAACCATTGCTACTGGTGTGATGGAGAGCCTCGTAGAGGAGAAACAGCTCAACTCACGCTGAAATAAAAAGACCTTAGAGAGCTCCAGACAACAAGCACTGAGGTCTCTGTTGAGGTCCTCAGCTCATCCACCCCTCCTCGTGTAAAGCAAAGCTCCCAATCCAGCTGAGCAGCTCTTCTGCTAGTATTGAGTGATAGAACAAGAGGAAATGCCCTCAAATTGTGCCAGGGGAGGTTTAATTTGCATATTAGGAACAATTTCTCTACTGCAAGAGTGGTCAGGCATTGGAACAGGCTGCCCAGGGAGGTGGTGGAGTCACCATCCAGGGAGGTGTTCAAAAAACATGCAGGCATGGCATTTGGGGACATAGCTGAATGACCATGGAGGTGTTAGACCATGGTTGTACTTGATCTTGAAGGTCTTTTCCAAGCAAAAGGACTCTATGACTCTGATTCCTTGGGTATCCATAGGAGGATTCACCACATTTCCCAGTCCTGCATCCTTCTACTTGATTAAGCATCCAGTGTTTGAAAAGAAGAAAATTCAAGTAAGGAATTAAAATAAAAAGTGGCTTTTTCTGCCTCGTGGATGGTTTGAAAGAAGTCTTATCTCATCTAAACCTGCCTCAGGATAAATAAATAAAATCTCCTCTGCCAATATCTTCAAGCGTGAAAACAGAGAAAAGAAAAAAAATGGAGCTGGGGAATTGCTCTTAAAGGAAATGAAAAGCACTTGAATTTTAGGCTCTGGCTCCCCTGTGCAAGATAATAAATTGAGCCACAGTGCTCAGGAGTTTTTAGCAGAAGAATTCCCTGGGTCATAGGCAAGAGTTTGAGTTCTCACCTGAAATTCTGCCCAATCCATTGGGAAGAGCAGCTGGCACATGCCCAGTGCCTGAGGGCAGGCTGGGCCCTGCTGCCAAGGCCAGAAGCAGGGAGCACAGGGAAGCCACCAAGAGCTGCATTTCATTTGAACCTTTATATGTCAATCTACATGAGGAACATTCTTAAAAGGGACCAGAGTCCTGACTAGAAAATTTTTTGGGTCCACACAAGAGAAGAGGCTGAAACCCCCTAGGAAGACTCACCACAGCCAGGGCAGGAGATGTCCCACATGCCAGGCAACAGCCCCATGGCAGAGGTGCCAGCTGGGAAATCTTCTCCAACAAAAAGTTTGTTTCTTTAATTTGTCTCCAGTTTGTTTCTCTAATCCTTCATTTCCAGGTCTGGGAACAGGCTCCAGCAAAGGCCAGCAAAGTTAGCTGCAAATGCCAGGGAGTCAGAATTGCACTGGGATGCTTCTCTCCATGTAGAAAGGATTTTGATCCTTAATTATCACCTAATTCACTGGGGTCGGCTGCTGGCAGGGAAACCTCAGCTGCAATGTGCAGTCTTGGTGCAGAGTGCTGGAGAGCCTGGGAACCTCCCTGCGAAGAGGCAGCTCTGATGGATGAGAAGGTGTGGGATGGATGGCCCTGGTGGCCTGACAGGGTGCCAAACGCTGGGGACTCTGTCCCTGCATGAGCAGATTAGGTAGGGCCTGGCTGGGAGCTTGCACAGGGCACCTGCACCAGGGCGAGCCTGAGGCTTCCTTTCGCTTCCTGAAAGGAGCCCTTTGAAGCTGTTTAGATAATTGGCCATTAACCGACCTGGCCAGCATTTTCCTGGGCTCCCCATGGAGCTCCCAAGACAGAAATGCCACCTCTGTTCAGCCAATCCACCCACACAGCAAGTGCATCAGCACTGAGTCCTGGGGTCAAGGATCTGTGCATGCCACTTAGTGCTGAGCCCTGCAGGAGCCTGTGGCCATGCTTGGGTCCCCATCACCCAGGCTGATGGGCAGGAGTTGGGATGAGCTGACAAGAGATTTCTGCAGGGAGCATCATAGAATCATACAGGATAATGCAATTGTTTTGGTTGGGAAAGAGCTCTAAGGTCATGGAGTCCAATTGTCAGCCCAACACCACCACAGCCACTGAACCACGGCTCAGAGGGCCACATCCACAAGTTCCCTGAACACTTCCAGGATGGTGACTCCACCAGCTCCCTGGGCAGCCTCTTCCAATGCCTGACCACAAGAAACTTTTCCTCTCGCTCTATCACCTGATACTAGGGAGGAGAGACCAAGCCCTGCCTCACTCCAGCCTCCTTTCAGGCAGTTGCAGAGAGCAGTGTGGTCCCCCCTCAGCCTCCTCCTCTCCAGAGTGAACAAGCCCAATTCCTTCCGCTGTTCCTCACCAGACCTGCTCTCTAAAGGGTAAATCCAGCCTGGCTCACACACATCCCTGCGGATCTCCCTCTCACTGAGCATCCCACTCCTCCCTGCTGCTTCCCAGGAGTGGGTGAGCACAGCCCTGCCCCAAGGAAAAGCAGCTACCAGGACCCCAAAAAGGCTGGGGGGGGTCAAGCCCTCCTGCTCCGTGCTGCCTTTCAGCAAACAACTCAGCCGAGCATCTCTCTACAAACCGATTTCCATGCTTGAAGAGGCTGAAAACTTCAAAGCCTGGAGTGAAAAATAAAAAAATCCCCCCCCCAATAAGAAAGCAGAGGCTTTCCAGCCCAAGAGGCCTGCAGCACTAACAGCATGACTAATGTTTTCCATGGGAAATAATAATCTGCGGTGCTAAATTTCTCATCTCTATGCACGCTGCAGACAACAGGTAGGCTCTGCCCAAATTCACCCCTCAGCAGCACCTTCTCTAAGGCAGCTTTTGTGCTCTCATCGTGGGGAAAACAATAACCTCCCCGAGCGCCTGCAAATAAGGAAGGTCAGATTCCAGCCACGGAGCTGACAAAGCCCTAAGTCCTCAGAGCAGGATGCAAAATCCTCCTTGTTTAACAGCAGATCTTAGGGCAAACCTTCCTGCAGAGTGGTCCCAGATCAGGGTAGTGATGGAGTGGCCAAGGCCACCCTCCCTGGGCAGGATCTACAAGCTCTGAGTCACTCCCTGCCCTCGCCCAGGTGGGACAGCGGCCAAGACACAAACCCCTTTGTGCTCATAGAGGTCTGCTCCTGCCAAAGCAGCACTTCCAGGCTCACACGGCCCCACCAAGCTCCCCTGCCCACCTCTAGCTCCACACAACACCCCCCAGCCCCTGGGAAATGCTGCTAGGAGATGCTGATCATGCAGAGATTGAACCAAAGGGAAAGAATAAAATAGGTATAAACTTCTGTCAGTTACTTTGACAATAATTTTGTCATAATGTCAATATTGTCACTTAGTTTGACAATAACTCATGGGTGCCTCCAGCTTTCTTTCATAAAGCTCAACCTTAAAATGTGTCCAGAGCTTTCCCAGGGGATTTTCCCAGCAAGGCGTGGCCAGAAAGACTTAACATACACACACACACCCCGGGTGAAGAGCTGGGCACGAAGAGGTTAAAACCAGACCCAAGTAACATCACCCCTGCAGGCAGGAGCCCAGCCAGTGAGTTACGAAGCTAAAGACAAGGCAGGACCACAGTCCTCAGCAGCTGCACACAGCAGGGTTGGGCAGGGCAGGGGTGATGGATGTGTGCAGGACATGTGCATGAGCTTTGGTGGGGACTAATTCTGCCCTGCCCTGCTGCAGGATCGCCCTGTGGGGTCAGGCCACGGGGGGCCCTGTGACATCTCCCAGGAAATGGGGAGGGACGCTTGGGGTGGCCTGAAGGGAGGCCAAGGGACATGCATCAGGTTGCCCTCCCAGGTGCCAGGCTCAGCACCCTGCTGATTCCCCTGGGGCCCTACCGCAGGGTCTTGCGGATCATGTCCTCGTCGGTGATGCCATAGTAGGTGAGGGTCTCATTCCAGGTGGGGTTCAGGGTGTTGTGCAGTGTTTTGGTTCTCAGCTTATTTGCCTGGAAAAGCAAAGGAGACAGCAGTCAGCCCCAGGCAATCATCTGGGCACTGATGGGCAGGGAAGGGGAGAAAATGCTGCTGTAGTTGCCCTTCTGCCCCAGTCCTCAAAAGGGGTGGCTCAAATCCCCCCTCCCCAGCCACAGAGATAAGCAGAGGGGCAGCAACTCGGTGGCTCGTTTGTAAAGCAATCCAACCCCCACACCCCACATGCTGGAAGGAGCCAGCAAAATGGGAACCTTGGCAGAGTGCAGCAAGAGAATAGGGATTTCATTTATGCAGCAGAAGAGAGCAGGAGGAAAAATGTCTTTTCAGGTTCATTAAAAAATACCAATTTGCTGTTCTGTCTGTTTATTTGCATTGCTGCTCCCGGCACAGCTCCCGTTCCTGCCTGACTCAAAATAACTTCCTTGATAAGCGTTTTGTTAGCACTGGCAACTCTTTCCAGCACCACAGCTCTGCCGAGCGGGAGCTGGGGACAGTGAGGCTGTTGTAGCAGCTCATGTCACCGGCATGGGTGGGGAATCCAGGCACGCATCAACCCCCTAGATCAGAGGACACTGATCTCCCTACCCCCTGAGCCATCTGCTTCTGCAGGGGACAGAGGAAGAGCAGAAGCAAAGGGCTGCAGGCTTTGGATGGGGCTTCTCCAAAAATTCCCCATCCTGGGCAGCAATTTTCCCTCCAATTAGGTATGAAGTCAGAAAGCTGAATCCCCACCTCAGCCACTGTTAAGCTAAGGAACTCTGAGGAAATCAACACTTCCAAGTTGTCTTGTGTGACTAAGGGGAGCTGCTGCCTTCTCCACCTTTGTTCAGCAGCCCTGAGCTAAATGTGAGAGGGAGATGAAGCATGGGGTGAAGAAAAGAGCTTATGCTTGCAGTTAAGAGAGAGGTCACCTTACTGGCAAGTCCTTTCCCCACCAAAAGCATCTCAAGCACAGAGCCTCTTCCCCATCAGCTAGGTACGGCCACCAGCTGGAGGAGCTGCTGGTGCAGTGGAGCCATCAAGGGGCCGCGGCACAGCATCTTGCTCCCAAGCACTTTGTGCAAAGCCACTGCTTGCTCTGGGTTTGATCTCTCAGACAGAGAAAGTCTCTCTATTCTGTGCGGTGCTTTCATTTAGGTTTCCAAAGCCGTTCCTGCCTCTGAAACAAACTCGGCCAGCACTGCAGAGGCTGGATGAGGAGCTACAAAATGCTGAGCACCAGGCTAGGAGGAGGAGATCCCAGGAGCAAGGCAGGATGCTCTAGGAGCAGCCCAGGATGCAGGGGCAGGGACTCAATCAGCAGCAGCACCTAAAGCCCTGCGATGCCAGTCACCTTCCCCAGCGCTCGGGCAGGAGTGTGTTTGCAGTGTGGGAGGAGAAGCTGCTGCTCCCAGGCACCAACCTCGCTGTGTGGAATGCTGCTTGCCCAGAGGCATGTCCAGGGGCAAGAGCAGAGCGATGCAGACCTGAGGAGACTGCAGATGGGTGCTCATGTTATGGCCTGCTGCCGTCATTAACAGCCTCTTTGCTTCAAATCTTTGTGAAGTTCCTTCAAACAAGGCACTTTGTGGTACCAGGTTTCACCCCGCACCTATTTTACCTCCTTCCTTGGCAATACTGTGGCCAGAGTCTAGCCCAAGCAGCAAGATACATATCAGAGAGGGAGAGTAAAGTCTGCTGAGGGGTGACAAGGACAGCAGGGAAAGCACCCTGGTAGCACCCACTGTCTGCTCAGACCCGATGGGGCTGAAGCCCCTGGAGCCAGGGATGAAAGTGGGTTTAGGCAATGGGCATGGTGGGCATCACCCAGCAGCTAACACTGCCCTGGGCAAGCAACATGAATTAAACTGAGCTCTGAAGTGCCTTTTTCTCCCATCTGGAATGGCTCAGGAGTCAGTAATCAGCTCATGTGGAGAGCTCTGCATGAAGCAAACAAATGGTAGAATTACTGAATACCAGATTGGAAGGCAACTGAAGGATCACCTGGTCCAACCTTTCAAATCCCACCCTCCTTCCCACATCTCTGTCCCAGGCTCTGCCACAGGTGCTTGACAGCCCAAGAAACACCCAAGGGACTGGGAGAGTGTCCTGCTGCTGGAATGATGATACAGGCATTGCAACAGGCTGCCCAGGGAAGTGGTGGAGTAACCATCCCTGGAGGTGTTCAAGAACCTGGGGACATGATTTAATGGCTGTGGTGGTCTTAGGTTGAAGGTCACACTTGATATTAAAGGTCTCTTCCAATCACAGAAGGTTAGGGGCTTGAAGGAACCTCAAAAGTTCATCAGATTTGGGCTCCCCAGTTTAAGAGGGACAGGGATCTCCTGGAGAAGGTCCAGCAGAGGGCTACAAGGATGAATAGGGAACTTGAACACTGCCTGATGAGGAGAGGCTGAGGGAACTGGGGCCGCTTAGTCTGGAAACGACTGAGAGGGGATTTAATAAATGTTTATAAATACCTGAGGGTTGGGGGTCAGGAGTGGGGGACAGGCTCTGCTCACTTGCTGCCTGTGATAAGACAAGGAGCAATGGACATAAGCTGCAGCACAGGAGGTTCCACCTCAACACAAGGGGGAACTTCTTGACTGTAAGGGTCACAGAACACTGGAACAGGCTCCCCAGAGAGGTTATGAAGTCTCCTTCTCTGGAGCCTTTCAAGGCCCATCTGGGTGCATTCCTCTGTGATCTGAGCTAGATTGTCTCTTCCTGCTCTGGCAGAAGGGTTAGACTCAACGATCTCTTTGGTCCTTTCCAACCCCTGACATCCTGTGAGCTGTGATCTAGTCAAAACAATTCCTTGGTTCTATGAAATATCTATGAAAAATCCCAGAGCAGGATCCCAGAGCTCACCTCTCCCACAGCAGAGTTTGGGCAGTGCTGCTTGGAAACACAGTACAAAGCCAGGGCAAGTGCAGAGGCAGAGGGCACAAGGAGAGGGTCCCCCCCTCTACAAGCTGCTCGGGCCTCACTGAATTTGCAGCTCCTGCACTACCCTCAGCTGAGAGCTTCCCTTCTGCCTCTCCACCACCTCCAGCAGAAATGCTAATCAATGCATTTGCAAAACATGGAAGTGGCAGATAGTATCAGTGATGGAAGCGCTCGGGGCGCTCCTACTGTCGGCAGAACTTGCAACGTGGTTACAAACTCCCTCTACCGCCCTGAACATTATGAATTAATGCAGCCGAACCGTAACAAGTAAATACACCTCCCCTCCCCAAAGAGAGAAAAAAAAAAGGTCTTTCCTTCAGAGTAAAATAAGACTGCAATTAATATTCATAACACATACATTTAGCATTTAAATTCAACCTCCCCATCAGTTACACCCAGCTCTCACTGCACATCAATATCTTTAATTACTCTTCTCTCCAGCAAGCACTGAACCTAAGTAGATGGAATTATTTCCCTTACGATTTATACTCTGCTTTATCATGATCTGAGGGGGGGTTATATGCAAAGGAAAAAGGGAATTTAAAAAAAATAAATGAAAGGAGATGGTTAGTAGGGGTGGGAAGGGACCTCTGGAGATCGAGTCCAACCCCTCTGCCAAGGCAGGATCACCCAGGGCAGGCCACAGAGGAATGCAAGCAGAAGGCTCCTGAATGCCTCCAGAGAAGGAGGCTCCACAACCTCTCTGGGCAGTCTGCTCCAGGGCTCCAGCACCCTCATCGTGTTGAGGTGGAGAACTTCTTGTGCTCTACTTCATGTCTGTTTCCCCTCATCCTATCACTAGAGACCACTGAAAAGAGCCTGACCCCTTCTTCTTGACACTCATCCTCTAGATTTCTATAAACCTTCATCATATCTCCTCTCAGCCTTCTCTTCTCCAGGCTAAACAGCTCCAGGTCACTCTGCCTGCACACATCCTTCCATTGTTAAAAAAAAAAAAATAAGCCCCCCCAAAAAAATCAACGATCCAACCCCACTCCAAACCTCTCTCTCTCCCTAACAGGTGCTGCATAGTTCCAGATAGTTTCACCAGGTTCTTCCCTGAGGGATTCTGGAGCGCAGTGTTCGCAGTTCCCGAGGGTGAGGACTCAGGGTTGGCACCCATATCCCAGGCACTGGTTTACTGCAGAGGCATCTGCCACCCCTGCAAGGATGGATTTAGCCCAAATCCATTCCCACTGCCACCTTCTCACTTGAGAGAGGAGGTGGGCAGAATATTCAAGGTCTGGCTGCAGCAATCGGCAGCCCCTGAGTGAAGAGCTTGTCCCTGGGGAACCTCCCAGCTGTGATTTCAAAGAGAAGCAGGGTGAAGGTGTCTCACCTTACTGGCTCCAGGAAGCAAGTGCAATTTCACATATGGGTCTGCCAAACCATTGTGGTCCATCGGCTTCAGGCCCTGCAGAGGAAACAGCAAAAGGAGGAGTCAGGACAAGAACATCTCTTGGGCAGGTGAGGGTGCTTTGTTGAGCCCATCTGCTGGCAGAGGGAAGGTGGAGAACAGAGCTGGAGCAGGATTTGGGCTGCACAGCAAGAGCTGAGCAGGCTCAGCCTTCTGCCGTCTGCACTCTGTGCCAAGGAGAGGCTGCAGGAAGCTTCTCACCTGCACCTGGCAGCGGCCACAAAGCTCTCCCAGCAGCTGCCTCTGACACCCTGATCACAATTAATCTGGGGGTTAGGTAAACCAGCACAGTGGTTCTCAAGGTTTGAAATGACAGGGTTTTGTCAATAATTGCTCCTGAGCAAACACACACCTCTGCCCTTGTGGTGGGGCCCCCGAGCACTCCCCCAGGCTGCCACAGCACCTACCTACTCCTCCTTGGGAAGGCACAGCTGAGGGAAAGAGGCTGGGGGAGCTGTTGCCAGCGACTGCTGTGGTGTTTGCAGGGAGATCTGGGGGTTCTGGAGCACAAACACAAGGAAACACTCACCGTGGCCATTCCTAAGGGATTGCTGTGAGACCCTCACAGCTCTTAAAGGCTGATGTGGATCTTGTTTGTCAGAGTGATGGAGCTTATTCCATTTTGGGCAGAGGAAGGAGACAAACCTGCTCCTATTCTAAACAACCAGCGGGCTGAAAATCATCCAAAGGTGAGGAACAAACCCAACCCAAAGTCTTTACTGCACAGACCAGGTGGAATCCAGCTCCATAGGGCAGGGAAGCAACACAGGAGCATGGAAAACAGAGCTCAATTTTTAGCAGTCCTAAGTGGAAATGATAAAAGCTACATCATAGAAGCCTTTGGATCATTTCCAGGCTGGCTGCAGGATCCCTGCAGGAGTCATTTCTAGGCTGTCTGAAAACAATCCTCTGCCTGGATCAGAGGAGGGTTTGTCTGCAGAAGCACCCATGCAACCCCAGATCCCTCCCAGGTATGGAACCCAGGCTGGCTGATGTTAAAGACTCGCTGCACCCTTTGCATGATGAGCAGAGCATTTAGTGCCCAGGATTAATGAGTGTGTGCAGCTGCCAGGGATCCACCTGGCAGGGAAGCAATCCTGTGGGCCACTGGGGGAAAGGCTGCATGTGAGGAAAATGTAATCGTCAGGGCCTGGCTTGGGCAAAACAGAGGGAGAAATGCTGGGAAATTGCTTCCATGCTTTACAGGTACAAAATAACACATCCAGCACAACCCACAGCTCCAGGCAGCCTCTTGGGACACTCCTGTCCCACCCCTCCCTGATTTGCACAACTCAGCCAAGGGTCTGAGCTGCTCCTGACCTTGGAGAGGGCTCTGCTTCAGAGACCAGCACACTGCCCTGGGGCAGGGGAGACCAAATGGTGCCCAGCAAAGAGGATTTTGCTTCTAAAGCAGAGCCAAAAGGATAAAAATATCAGCAGTGAATGGAGGCTAAATGGCTCTGCTTTCACTGCAGTGCCAGTCGGGTGATGTCCCTGGCCCAGGAAGGCAGCAGATAGAGAGGACAACAGGAAGGGAGTGGTATCAGCTGCGACCCCACGGGCACACAGAGCAGTGAGGGGCTGGGCTGGTCCCCAGGCTCTGCAAGGGATCTGGCTGGGTGTATAAACTGCTCATGGCTGAGGAAAGCAAAGGCTCTGCCCCACCTCCCCAGCCCCTCCAGGGTGCCCCATGGGCCCAGTGCTGCACAGCAAACGACATCGGATGCAACCAAGCAAATTCCCGGGAAAATGGATGGAGAAAGACAGCTCTGTAGTTCACCCATCAATTCACCTCAATTAAATTACCTTCTGAGGAGGCTATTAAAGGCTTTTTTAATAGATGGGCTATGGAAGATGGAGTGACAGGAGCCTGGAAAATGGCTTCTAATGTCACATCTCCCTCCCTCCCATGTCACTTAATATGAGTTTAGAACAGGGATGTGTTTACCATGAGAATAGCCCTGGTGGCTCTACCCTGCCAAGCTGCTCCCATAGGAGCTTGCACCTCACCCCAAGGACCTGCTGGGTGACCAGCACCATTGCCTCCTGTGCATGGAGAGTGACCTCCAGCCTAAAACTCCAAGAGAGATGAGGAGCAAAGGAGGCTCACAGATGAAGGCAGTGGCCCATTGGCTTTGGCCAGCACAGACTCAGCTCCAACCCGTCCTCCTGCCAGTACCGACTCATGCTGCTGTGCAACAAGGCAACAGAGCTGAGACTGTTTCATCTTTCCCTTCTTCTACCTAACTCCAACATCCCTGCTGCAATCCCTCAGAGACCGACAGCTCTGCTGCACCCCAGCCCCTGCCAGCTGCTCTCCGTGCCAGTGACATTTAGCTAATCAATAGGATTTAATTACCAGTCGGGCTAATCGGGCTGCCGATTAACGCCGCGCTAGAGGCATACAGAAATCACAGCAGGATTCGTTCCATCGTTTGCCCCAGGGCAAGCTGCCTGCCCGCTGAGCAGGCTTTCCACTACCCAAAAAACAGCCCGGGCACCTTTACCCAGGCCAAGGCATCCCATACTGAAATGGGGCAAACCACTCCAAAAGCCCAGAGGACACAGAGCCTGGAGAGAGGAATTTCCCTGCAGTGATAAATATTTATGAGTAAATCCATAAGTAATGCTCAGCGCAGCCCTCCAGCGCTCGGCTTCAGCTGCAAGTGGGGGAGCGTCCAAACGCTTGGCAGGGTGGAAACTCCTGGGTGTTTTCTAGCCGTGGCTGCAGCCAGTGAGGCAGGAGAGCAGTGCCCAGCTAAGCTCAAACTGGCAGCGTCTGCTCTACGTGGCCTGCCTGAGGCCAGGGAGCTGCCTGCATCACTGCCTGCCCAGCCAGCTGAGACTCACCCACAGTATCTTCCTCCTGGAAGCAGGAGAGCAATGGAGCTACAGGACAGCACAGACTCACGATGCCTGCACTGCCTCACACCCCTACATCTGCCCCTACAGCAGGTTGTTATCTTGCTCCAACCAACAGGCTGGGCTTTGCAGAACTGAGCAGAAAACAAGCCCCTCACCTAAGCCAAGGCACAGCATGCCAGGGCACAGACTCTGGCGCCTGCACCTTCACTGTATCATTTTCTATCTCTTTTTCTAGGAGGGGCTGATGCCTAGCAAAGCCCAGGGGCAGCCCAGCTGTTTCCCACAGACAATGGTCGGGATAACCCCAGGAGGACAGATGGACACATGCGTGCACAGCAGCAGGCGGCGAGGGCAGAGCCCTCCTGTCACGCAGCTGTTCCTGCAGCCCGGATGCAGGCTCCCAGCCCACCTTGATTTATTCTCCCATCTCCCGGAGCTGAGCTGCACCGCGCCTGAACGCGGCCGCGCCTCAAGCGTGAAAGGCAGGGAATGGGCAGGGCTGCTGCCAACACCCAGAGTCAGCAGCGGGAGGCAGCTGCTGGCAGCCTGCCTGCTCCTGCCTGCATAGGGTCCTGAGCTTCTGCTGGCCAGGGAGAGGCAGCAGGAACACTGACCATGCCACCATGGCACTGCTCTAGGTGAGGAGCGATGGGGTTTCTTTCCTCTCTGGCACTGCAATGCCCAAGCCAATGTCTGCTTCAGCCCCACAGTGCAGTACCAGTGAGCCCTGACACTTCTGCAGCTTCCCAGGGCTCACACCAGCATGGCAGGGGAGACAACCTGGTACTGGCACAGGCAGTGTGGGGAGGGGAGAAGTGCTGCTGAGACCACACCCTGAAAGCAACCCCGAAGTGTAGGACCATCTTAAGGGATTAAGGTTGGAGGGGGATGCACCTTGAGTGCCCCCTCCCTCACCCTTCAGAGGACTTGCCTCACAATCCAGATGTGGACTAACATCAGCCCTGCACTTAATCCGATCGTCTCCAGGAGGAACCAGAACCTTCACTTCCCCAGCTAGAGCCTGCAGAGACACCAGGTGCTGGCAGCCTTCCTAAACCAGCCTCAGATATCCATCTGTTGGCACAAAGTGCCTGGTGGCAGGTCACCTCTATGTGCTCTTAGGGAAACTGAGGCACCAAGTGCCTAAATTCTGGTATGAGCATCACAGTCTGGGGATAGCCTTGCAGCTACTGGCTTCCACACTGCAATAAAGCAAGCCTCTGTTCATTCCCTATTCCAGCTCCATCCAAGCTTAGGATGTAGGCTGCTCTGAAGCTCTGGAAACAGCCAGCATCTCTTCTCAGATCCTGCTGTGAATGCACACCAAGAAATGCCTCAGGTGCCCCCAGGGCAAACACCCCAAGAGAAGAAGCTGTCCTGACCTGCAGAATACAGCAGCTGATGGCTGCAGAGCAGAAAATTGGCGTGGAGCAGGCTGGGTTGGATTTAACCCAGGAGCAACCTTCAGAAGCAACCTTCAGGAGCCTGCTAACCCCCTTCCTATGCCCCATGAGCTGAAAATGGGACTTGAGAAGGACATCAGCAGATATAAAAATGCTGGAGATTAAACAAACATAGAGAAGCAAAAGAGCTAAAAGGTGAGAGGGGGCTGTTGGGGGGGATTATTGAAGGAGAAAGAACAACACTTCTCACATGGCTGAAGTAGTCCAGGTTTTAAGGGCTGCTGGCAGCAGCTGAGGCTCCAGGAGATGCTGCAGGTGGGACATGTCCCGAGGGGACTTTCACTGAAGGCATGAGGCCAGCCACAGCCTGAGGCACATCCCAGCACTATGCCGTGGTCCCTGCCCGTGTCCCCAGTGCTCACCAGATCACCTCTACAGTACTACTTCTAGTGCCTATGCAGCCAGCGCGGGCTCCAGCGCCGGCAGCAGAGTCCTGGCCCTTACCTTTCTGTAGTCAAGTTTTGGCAGCTTTCCCCAGGCGAGAGATGAAATGAGAGCGAGCAGATGGCAATGTAAATAAAAGAGAAAAATGGGAGAATGAGAGCAGAATGGAAATGAACAGGACTTGAATGCTTGAATGTCAGAGCAGTGAGGGGAGGGGATGCCCAGCCCACGAGCAGGGGCAATGCCAGTGCTGTGTGGTGTCCCCAAGCCCGTAGGATGGGGGTCAGCAACCACTGATCCCACTCAGCTCCTGCCTTTGCTCTTGCTGCTGTTAGATCTATCACTTGCAGGTCTCCTTCCTCCCTGTCTTCCACCCACTGCAAACCCAATTAGAAATCTCCTCCTTGGCACTGCTCCCGAGTGCACCAAGGGAAGCCTGACCCAGAGGCTGATGGGGAATTCACAGGGGACAGGCAGGGAAGCAAAACCCACTGGCTGCCTCAGCCCTGTCAGGGAGCTGGGGGTGCCCTGCTTGCTCCCTGGCCAGCAGCAGCTCCAAGTCTGCTGGGGCAGATGCCTCCACATTCCTCCCCAAAGCCAAGCTGTCATGCTCGAGGTTTTATTCCAGATGGGGAGAACTCTGGGGTGGGGATGTGCAATCCCAGCACCCAGCCAAGGGGAGCTGCAAAGAATCCAGTGGCAGCTCCCCAGAGGAGCATCCTGTGAAGGCAACCAGTGTGGGCTGATCCTCTGGGGGCTCAGCTCACAGCCCGTTCTCCTCCAGTTTGTCTTCCTTGAAAACTCTCCACCCCTTCCCCACATCTACAGGGATTTACAAGACCTACAGGGACTTTGATCTTCTTCCACCAAACCACCACGGTCAGGACCCAGTTGTATTGACCTGGAGCCCTCACTGCTCTGGTCCTGGCTGAAGCAGAGAGGAACCGAGCAGCACCCAGAACCATCTTCCACCGGCAGAGGCACAATCTGGACCTCAGTTATCTATTTCTGCTCCAAAATGTGCAAAAACCCCTAATTGCTTCCATCAGGCAGACGGCAAAGGCGCTGAGGCAGAGCACTTTGTGGCAATGATTAGCAGCATTTAAAAGAGCCATTTATAAGCTGACAGCCGGTCACAGCCTCAAGTAAATAACAACATCGGGTTGGGTGCTCTTCTGAAACGCATCAATAGCTGCAGCCATCTCCTCACGGGGATGAACAGCCCTCTCCACCCTGATGGAAATGCCCTGAAAGGCAGGGATGGACAGAAAGGAGAAGGCAGAGGCACTGGGTGGCAGGGTGAAAACGGACCTGCCAAAGGGATGGCTGCACTCAGGGATATCAGAGCCCCTGGCATGACCCACATATGGGGGGCATACCCGGCTGTCCTTGCACACTGTCCTCACTGCTGCACTTGCTTGCTGCAACCATGGCACCTGGGTAGCCTCATGGGTTTGGCAGGGCTCTGCGGCCCCCATAATGCAGAACCAAGGTGGCCAGCTTCAGGGCATTTGTCACACGCCCGGCACTGAGACCTACCTTGGCTTTATTGATGGTGCAGTGGAGAGCGTTGTTTTCCTGATCGTAGAGCAAGCTGAAATCCAATGTCCCCAGCGTGGCTGCAAAGCAGAAAAGATGTTATTAACCTGTGAGGCCCAGCAAACACTGGCTCTTCTCCCTTTAAACACAAAAGGAGTGGATGAAGATGCTAGAGAAATGGCTGCAGACATTATACAACAGAAAGCAACCTCCTGTGTGGCTGTTATGAAACACAGCTTCATGCTGGGAGGCTGGTGACCATCCCCACATTTGGCTGGTGGGGCTGGCACAGCCCTGAGAGAGCAGCAGGAGGGATGCATGGCTGTGGTTCGCCCAGGCACTGCAGCCAGCACAGAGGCTTTCCCGGGGGTCACCCCCACCTATCAGCAGCCCCACCACAGCCAGCAGACTTCTAACCCCCAGGAGCTGAAAGCTCTTCTCCAGGAAGACCCTGACACGGGTCAAGCACAGCCAAGACCCAGCGCATCTGCCCTGTCCAGTGCTGCTAGCATTCCCAGAATGTGTATTTGCACAGGGACACCTCCAAACAAAGAAGCCACCAGTGGGATCCCTTCCCAGCGCCAACTTGGCTGCAAAGAGTAAATTCAGCCCAGCGAGCATGGAAATACTTTCACGGTTAAAATGCAAAACAGCAGCAGCTTTTAATCAGAGCAGTGGTCCCTTATGGCACCAGTAGCCCAGGAATGGCAGCTCCTGGGACAGGACCACAGGGAAGGGGCAGGAGATCAGAACAAACCAGAAGAACCTCAGCAGTAAAAGGATGTTTGATCCAAGAAATTCTCTCCCTTCGGATGATCTGAGCAAGTTGTGCTAATCTGAAGCAGAGGAGAAGCTTTAAAACAAGATGCGCTTTCCAAAAACATTTCCAAAGCCTTCCACAGGGCTCCTGGCCCTGATTTGCACACCAAACCTGTGTGTGGAGCAGTATCTCTCCTAGAACAGCTTCACTTGCTGCCACACTTGAACTTCCAGGGTGCTTCTGGACTCTACAACCCATACTTCTCCGTGTCCACTTTCCCAAAAGGGGTCTGCCCAAACACTGCCTTGACACCACACAGCATCCCACCACTGTTTCCAAGGTAACTGCACCTTCTCATCACACATACAGGTTCAGAGGAGGGGGAAAAATAATCCAAAATAAAAACCAGAACACTTCTGCTTAATATCAAAGCCTGGTTTGCTGCCTGGGAGGTAAGTTGGACTAACTTTACAGCAGGAAATAAGGTGTTTGGTTTTTTCCACCATCAGTAGCCTCTGCAGCAGGGTGCCCTGGGAGGCAGTGGAGATTCAGAGGACTGAAACCTTCCTGCTGCAATTTCACAGTGATCTTCCAGCCCAACCAGAAGTCAGCTACAAGTTTGCCTGCTAGCAAATAAAAATCATTGCTCCAGAGCAAATATCTTGCTTTCAAAGCAGAGCAAATATTCAGAGAGACTTCTGCCAGAACACTGTACCTCTCCTTGCTCTGGAGTAATTTCATGGTGTATTAACTATTGGTTTGGGTAAGTCATAAATCAGCAAGGTTTACCTGCCAGGGCTCAGGGGAGATGGAAGCGATACAGAGTGAGGCCAAACCTGCAACACCTTCTGCCTCAGCCCTGGGTTTGGCCCAAACAAGCATTTCCAGACCAGCCAAACTCACTCCATGCTGTGTGAGGAGCAGGAAGGTGCAGCAGTGCCCCAGTGTGCTGGTGCCTGGCTGTCCCTGCCTGTGCTCTGCAATCACACAATCATTAAGGTTGGAAAAGACCTCTAAGATGACTGAGCCCAGCTGTCAACCCCACACCACCATGCTCATTACACCATGTCCTGAAGTACCATGTCTACACATCTCTTGAACACCCCCAGGGACAGTGACTCCATCAACTTCACAGGCAGCCTGTTCCAGTGCCTTACCATTTTCACTACAGAAATTTTTCCTAATATCCAACCTAAACCTCTCCTGGCACAGCTTGAGGCCATTTCCTCTCATCCTATCACTTGTTACCTGGGAGAAGAGACTGACCTGTCAGCCTAACTGCAGTACTGGGGAAGATTATGGAGTGGTTCATCTTGGGTGTGCTCACAGGGCAAGATGCAGGGGAATGGTGAGGTCAGGGCCAGCCAGCATGGGGTCATGAAAGGCAGCTCCTGCTTGTGAGGGGTTTGGAGGGCATCATATGTGGAGCAGCTGAGGTTGTTTTCGTCTGGAGAAGAGAGGGCTGAGAGGAGATCTTATTGCTCACTACAGCTACCTGAAAGGAGGTTGTAGCAAGGCTCCCAAGTCACTAGTGACAGGATGAGAGGAATGTGCTCAGGTTGCACCAGGGGAGGCTTAGAGTGGACATTAGGGAAAACTTCTTTACTGAGAGAGTGGTGAGGGGTTGGGACAGGCTGCCCAGGGAGGTGGTGGAGGCACCATCCCTGGGAGTGTTCAAGAACTCTGTAGATCACAGAATTAACCAGGATGGAAAAGACCTTTGAGATCACCAAGTCCAACCTACTACCCAACATCATCTAACCAACTAAACCGTGGCACTAAGCACCACATCCAGTCTCTTTCTAAACACCTCTAGGGACAGCAACTCCACCAGCTCCCAGGGCAGCCCATTCCAGCAGCCAGTCACTCTCTCTGGGAAGAATATTTTCCTAACATCCATCCAGACATGGCATTTCAGAACATAGTTTAGTGGTCATGGCAGCTGGGTTACAGTTGGACTCAATGATCTACAAGGTCTTTTCCAACATTAATGATTCTGTGACCCCCACCTGGCTCCAACCTCCTTTCAACCAATTGCAGAGAGCAAGCAGCTCTCTCCTGAGCCTCCTTCTCTCCGGCCTGAACAAGCCCAGTTCCCTCGGCTGCTCCTCCTAACGGGGAGCTCAGGGCTGCACCAGCCCGGGGGACAGGTGTGGCAGGAGGCTCCACACCACACGAGGGAAAAGCAACTCAGCAAAACTCAGCAAATCTTTATTTTTGCTGGAGAGCGGAAGATGAAGCCTCCGGTTTCGGAGCTTCATCATTTCCACCTGCCCTTTAATCAGCCGCTTCCTGCCAGCCCTGCCGCTCGGCCCTCCCCACATCAAGCTGTTATTTTATTTTTATCACAGAAGGGGGCCCGTGGCTTAGCCTGCTGCATTTGCCAATCTGTAAAACAAATTAGAAGCTTGGCGTGAAAACAGGCTCCAGCCAGGAAACACTGACAAAGCCTCCTGAACCCTCAGCATCACAACCTGCCCCAGGGCAGTGAGATGGACAAAACCTAAAAGCATCAGAACATGGCAGCAGACACTTGTTTGGCAGCTGAGGACTAAGGTCCTGCTCCCCAGTGCTGGTCCATGAGCAAACCTTGAGCAGTGCCTGTTCACCTCTGAGCTGCCAGCAGGTGGAAGGGCACAGACAGGGACACAGGGCTTCCCCCAGCCCTGCTGGGCTCTGGCCCTGGCTGTCCTCCAGCTCTGAAGGGGTTTTCCTCTCTGCAGGGATTTTTTTTTATTTGTTGGTGGTGAGTCTCAGTTCTCAAGGAAGGGTCTGCCTGGGGCTGAGGGATGTTGAAACATCAGCAGAACACGTGCTAATTGGTTAAAAATGTGGCCATATGGAGATGCCAAAAGGGATCAGGCTAACTTGGGGTTTGTTGGCTAGGGTGCTGCTATGGAGCTGAGAGGTGAGTTCTGCTGCAAGAGCCAGGACCCATCAGGGCAAGAGATGCTGAAGACATCTCCCACAGCAGCAGAGCCTGGTCACAGCCCCACAGCCTCCATCATCTCCTGGGGATGCACTACTGGATGATGGATTCAACACAGCACTGAAGGCAGAGACAAAGCTGGTGCTCAAGCTGCCTGTGTCCCTGACCACCTGCTTCCAGCCAGACTGGCCTCGGGATTGCTCAGGAGCCTGAAAAGATGGCAGAAGACTGCCAGCTAAATTCAAGAGTGGGAACTGCCTTACAAGCCCACAACAGCTCCATGCAAAGCCCCATAGGACCACAGCGCAGTGGAGAGCCAGCTCCATGCTGCTGGAGCAGGGAGCATGCCCAGCGAGTGGCCAAGCAAGCCACGACCAAACCACTGGCACAGCTTTCTCCACCCTTACCCCTCCTGCAAACCACTGGCAGCACACCCAGCCCTGGCTGTGGCAGATCTGCCACCTTCAGTCCAGGATGGGGCCCAAAGCCCCCAGGGCTTCAGCAGAGTCCTCTGCAAAGCGGCCGAATCGCCCTCCATTGACTGCTTTCCCCTCCCACCCATCCTTCCAGCCGAGATGCAACTCGATTGTGCTCTTAATTAAGGGAGAGAGTGCCTAAAAAAGAAAAGGGCAGCAATTAGACTCGAAGCGCTGTTGCTAGACATATTTAACTTGACTGGGCTATTCTGAACGCTGCCCTCTAATCACACAGGCTGCAAATAAAAAAAAAAATAAATAAATAAGTGCCTTTGTCAGGCATTACAAAGGCAGCTTTGCTCTCTCCAGAGCAGCCAGGATGTATCATTATTATTATGATCATTCTGCTCCAATGATAAAATAACCATTAACAGAGTTGAACTCATTAGCAGGTTCTGACCCTCTTCCTTCTCCATGAATTGGGAGAGATTGATGGGAAGGTGTTAGCCAGGCTCTGGCATTTAACACAGGCTCTAAAAAGGGAAATAAATCTGACTTGCACAGGAATGCAGCCTCTTCCCCCACTGACCTTTGGGCATTTTGATTAATTCAGTGGGCCACAGAATGATTAGAGGCCAGCGGCAGCAGCAGCTGTGTCTCGGAGCTGAGCCCTGGGCTGTGGCGAGTGTGGCCGCAGCCGGGGGCAGCGCAGCGTCCTGGCACAGCTCTGCCGCCCTTGCTGGTGGAGTCGGCAGAAATTGTTTATTGCTGACATTTCCCATCAGTGCCCAGGGTGACGGCGAGGCTGAAGTGGCTTCTATTTATACCTGCAGAATGAAAGGCAAAAGGCAGTGATAAATCTGTGCTCTGCTGCCTTATCCAGGCCCTGTCCTTGCAGCCTATGTGCCCTCATCTGGCCCCAGCCAGAGTCGGCAGATCCACCCTCTCAGTGGCCTGGGACACCCCAAAGGAAGAGTTCCACCTGAGTGCAGACTACCTCAGGTGACCCTGCCTTGGCAGGGAGTTTGGACTCAATGATCTCTGGAGGTCCCTTCCAACCTCTAAGGTTCTGTGATTCCTCAGCCCAAGAGATGCTCAAGGCATGGAAGAGGCAGCAGCACTTGTGGCATGGACCCATGAGCTTCGGCACAGCCCATAGAGGACTGAAGTGAGGATTGAGTGGGTTCCTTACTTTCCAAAGTCAGGGAAGCTTTCACATCACAACTGCTATTAGAAAGCCCAGCCAGGCTCTACACTAGGAGAAATTGAGGTGTGCACAAAAAACCCACTATAGAACTAATTAAAAAGAAGTCTAAAAGCCTAAAGTCCCTCTGCTTATCAGCATTGCTGCTCCCAAGATAATCTGCTCAAGGATTTTGTGCCAGGGAGATCAGAGTGGAGCAGTAAAAGGACTGCTGGGGATTGTCTGGATTAGCTCTCCCTTACAGAAAGAGCAGGTTCAGTAACCTTCAGACTGGGTATTTTTTAATGCACTATGAAAGATAGGGCCCTATTCTTCCATTGCTTTAATTTTCTCCTGCAATGGAGATAATTTTAAAGGTCCTGAAAGGCAGCAAGTAATTCTGTGCACTTACAGCCCCATGTAAAACGTTGGTAAATGACTCCTCAGGAGGAACAGAAATTATTTCTTGCCATTTCCAAGCAGGGCTGCTGCAGATCGCTCTGGCGGGTGGCTGCATGCCCTCCTGCCTCCCCTGGGTACAGCAGTGCCTTCTTCAGGTCCAGCAGCACACAGCAGGGCAGCTTGAGGACCAACTCCTTGGGCCGCATGGGAAGTGAGCCTGGGAAAACCCCCAGGGTTACCCCTGGAAATCAGCGGCAGAGCTGAGCTTGTCCTGGCTTGTCAGGGCTGGATCCTGCAAGGTGCTGAGTCGCAGTGCTGCAGACCCTGACAGCTCCAAGCCCCCAGGTCTGATGGTAACATTGACCTCTGGCATGAACCTACAGCCACAGGCATCTCTACAGGTTTCAGCATCGGCCAGGTAAGGTGGTGAAGGCAAGCAGAAACAGGATACTTCTTAAAGCCAGCACCACTATGAGCTGCCCCATGAGCAAGGTGTCCTGTGGAAGCTTTTGGAACATGTCCCAGGGCAGCACACCATGCTGGGACAGACATTCTTGCTGGCACCAGGACCACGTGGCACCCACCAGCAGCTTCGTGGAACTCTGGTTCACTGCTGCAGGCAGGGCAGGACATTCCCAGTCCTACACAAATCCTAGCAGGGACCAGATCCAGCACACAGGAGCCCCATCAATGTGGTTGAATTCCACAGGACCAGGAGTGAGGAACAAGCACAACTTTTCCTTCTTGCAGCTGCTGCCTGTCTTGTCATGGGGCTTTTGCCTTAAATTCTATGGCAATTAATATTGCTTCATTTTGGTGACACAGCATCAGCCTCTGGTAAGCTCCAGAGCAGGGAGCTGCTTCTCCGTGAGGCTGGTTGACAGATGCTCATCAGCTCCTCTGCCTTCTCCAGGAGGAGCGTTCAGAGGAACACTTATCTGCTCAGAACAGTTCAGAGATGCAATTATGTTTCACAGCACTAAATGGTCCCTGATGTCAGCAGCAATTAGACTTTCAGCAATTTCAATTTAGAGATGGCCTTCAAAATCTTTCCCCCTCTCTGCCTTTAATGAAATACAAGATTGCAATTAACAGCCCCCCAAAATCTGCCCTCAGTGTTAAACACAAACATGAAAGATCTGGGAAGCCCTTGAGCTTGAGCACGTTGGAGTGAGGGGTGTCAGTGACAGGATGAGGGTGGCAGAGACACCATGAGGCAGGGAACCTCCCTCCTCCAGCCTGCCAGGACAAAGTGAAGGGTTGGGCGAGCTGCTGGGAGGGAGCTAGGCAGAAGGAGGCCCCTCATTAACAAACAGCCACGCAGCTCCTTCATTAGCAGAGATGCTGGAGGCCACTGCCCATATGGTCCCTCCACTGCTGTTGGAGGAGGGATGCCCAAAGAGATCCTGTTCACCCTTACCTCTCCAGGTGCCCAATATTTATCTTTTATCTTCAAGGTGTCCCTGGCCATGACTACCTCATAGAAATGAGCATCTCTGGGGGCTGAAGGATCTTTGGAGGACCAGGAGGACCTGATGCACAGCCTCCACCTGGATCACTGGTGGGGCAGCCAGCAGGAAAGGGTGAGAGCTCATCCTACAGCAGGGTATCCTGTGGAAAACCAGACAGAAGCTAACCCAAAGTCACCTTGGTTGACACCTCATGTCTCCCTTAGGAAGGCTGCAAGCTCCTCAGTGCCCTTAAGCCTCAAGTCTGACACTGCCCAGCACCTTCTGTGGCAGAGGCAGCTCAGGTCATGGTAAAAATTGGCAAAATCATGCTCCAGGCTCTGCCCAAATCTGCAGCAGTTTGTTTAGTTCTTCAAATTAAAAAAAAAAACAAAAACCAAAACCACAAAAAAACCTTCTTTTGGCCTTGTCTGGATTGAAAAGACGATTCAAGGTTATAAATAGCAGTGGCAGCATATGCCAAGGGGCTGCATTTCAGAAGTAAATATCCTCATCGTTCCAATGCACATTTCCCCCTCCTCATCTCCCCTGCCTGCCCAAAAAGCATCACCAGGTGACTTGCAAGCCCTGCATTCCTTAAGACCTTTGTTCTTCTTTACATCCTTCAGCAGCCAGTAATTAATATCTGCACAATGGCTTTGCCTGCCTAATTATCTTCTTTGCTCAAAATAAGAGTCTTCCTAAATAACTTTCTGTGGCGTTGCTTGCAGCAGGCATCACAAGCAGCAGTGCACCAGGACAGGCCTCTCAGCTGTAGTTTGAAGTAATTTTTATGCTGCTGCATCTCAGTTCAGGAGCCTGCTCCCTCCATGAGTAAAACTGGGCACACTATAAAACTGGCTGGGTTTGTGCATATAGAAAGAGCCCTGGAGCACTGGCAGGAACAGCATGGGGCAGCTCTTCCAGAAATGCCAGCTCCCACCACAACCTCCTGCTCTTGGGCTGCCTTCTCAGCAAAAAATCTAGAGCCAAGCATACACAGAGCAGAAATATTCCAGCACTGGCCACAGCCTTGCTCCAAAGCCACACAGCAGTTTATGGGAATGAAGCTTTTCTTCAAGGGCTAGCAACTTGCACATCACAGCAGAAGGATGGCTGCTCTCTCCAGTGCTGTACCCTCAGAGGGACCATGTTTCTGCCTTGGTGCTGCTCACACACAGAATTCAGAGACCTTTCTAAATCAGTCAGGTGCAAGCTCAGGCTGGTGCTGCAGAGGGGAAAGTGCAGCTGCTCGAGGGGCAGTGATTTGTGTGGAATCAGGGAGATGGGAGGTGAGAGCCAGCTCCTAGCAGGTGGCACATTGCCACCTAGCTGGCATTTGCTTCTTTTTCATTTGAAGCAAGTTCCCCTGGCACTGTGCTGCCTGACTGGGTGGGAAGCATCCCTGATGGCTGGGGACCCCAGAGGCCAGGGAGATGCTGCTGTTACCAGTCACAGGCCAGGCGGACCAAAGCTGAGGTGACAGCTGGGTGACCAGAGGCAGGAGAAGGAAATCCATCTCTTCCCAGCCCCAAACCCTGGCTGGTCCTTCCAGGTCACAGCAGATGCTAGCACTGGTCTGAAAGCACCAAACCACTCTGCAGCAAGATCTGCACTAAACACATTTCCTCGCTGCTCCTGCCTCATTCCCCACCCTCAGCAGCTCCGCTGGGCACAAACCCACTGCGGGAAGAGTCCTGCTCTGTGTAGCCTGGGCTCCATTCCCAGAGCCCAGAGCCTGAGCTCCATTCCCCCTGCAGACAGAGGATAGAAGAGGCATAGGGCACTGATGAGTCCCTCTCTCAAGGGCCCTGGGATGGCAGAGGGTGCCAAACATGATCCTGCAAATCCTCACAGCAGCTGTGGCGGGAAGAGCTGGCTCCATATGATTCCCAGTGCACCCAGAGCCAGACCCAGTGTCTCTGCTGTATCTGCTCTGTCACCTTCCCAGCCCTGCTTGCTCCCTGCCACTCACTGCATTCAACAGGCTGCTTATGGCTGTTCCACATGGACCACGTCTGCTTTCCTTAGCACCTCCACAGCTCCCCTGAGCACTTCATTCCTTGGCTCCACAGGACTGCACCATGATGCCCCAAACCACCAGCATCAGCCCCACACAACCCAAAGCCTCTGCATCAGGCTCCTAGTGAATGCCCAGGTCTGTGGGTGCCCTCCCACCCTGCTACACCTCAGTCAGGTCCTTGCCCATCTCTGGAGGGATGCCACCTGCCTTCTGCAGCCCAGGAAGCCTTGGTTTTCCAAAGCACCAAACACATGCATGCACACACACATCCCTGCTGCCTGTGGATGCCAAACCATGGGGTCAGGCTGCTCTGCTTGGGTAGGAACAGACACTGAAGTGTCTCCCAGGGTTGCCCTGCTCCAGAGCTGCCTGTGTCCCAGGGAGAGGCTGTCTGCAGGAGGCAAGCTTCTGCCAGCTCCACAGACATCTCCCAGGATTGCTGGTGGGGTCAGGAACACGACTTGGCAAAGGATTAAGGAGCATGGTCCAGGGAGACAGCCCAGGTAAGCTGAAGCAGTCAGCACCAGTGCTTTGGTGTTAGGTAGGGAAATCTGCAGGCAGATGAGACAAATGGGCAGGGGCCATCCTCTGCTCTTCCTCCTGATGGATCCAGTCATGACGAAAATCCCTCTCTGAGAAGCTCCTCAGCACTGTGCTGGGAGCATCTCTGGGGAGTGACCCTGCACAGCAAGACCTCAGCTTGTAGGTGTTGCACCCAGGCTCTGACACCACCATCCCAGAGCATTCAGTCAGCTCCCTGAACCCCATGTGCCACCCATGGGAACTAGCATCATGTAAACCCTCCACTCTGTACAGACAGAGACAGGGTCCCCCGGGGAAATTTAGTGCAGGTGATGAATGTAGCAGCTGCCAGGGAAGTGGGGGAGCTGTGAGACACTCCCCAGCGTAGCTGATGGCTCAAGTCAGGCTGCAAAAATCCTTTCCCAGCTCCCTGCCTGGGAAATGGGGCCAGTGAGCCCTCGTCTGGCCTTGCAACTTGGCTGTGAAACACAGGAGAGTGACAGCCTCATCCTGCAAACGTATGCCAACCAGTGCCCTTAGAGTGGCTGGGGCCACACCATGCTGTCCCCAGAGATGTGACACCAGCAGTCCCACTTCTCTGCTCTGCTTCTGGCACCACTCTTCTTTTACCAGATGAAACCCCACCACATCTGGCAAGCCAGCCTCAGCAGTTTTCCTGACACCTGTTACACTGCAAGAAACACTCTTCCTAACACCATCCAGGGTGAGACAAACACTCGCTGGCCCTGGCACCCAGCGGAGCTGCTCCCAGCATCGCTGAAGGGGCTGAACGCAGAATGCAGCACCTGGGCAATTTCTCCCCCGTGTCACCCAGTCCAAGTGCTGTGCCTCAGGGTCCCAAATGCTTCAGCTCCCACACACCTCTGCCCCTGAGGCCAGCTGCTCCCATTTCTATTGCCAGGATGAGCAAAGACGATCTGATAATTAGAGCAGCAAATAACCCAAATCCGGTTACAGCCACTTTAACTGCCCGGCTGGGACACGCGCAGCTTAGCGGAGATGTTCTCCCTGGGAGTGTGGCAGCTCTCACCTCCTCCAGACCCCAGCACTGAGATGGGGAGACAAGGAACATCAGTCTGGGGCTTGCACCCAGAGCCCCAGCATGTCCCCAAGTTCTAGCTGGTGGTCAGCAGGCAGATAGGGACATAGGGATAGCCATGCCACCTTGCTGCAAGTAGTCCTCTGGGGAGCTCTCCCTGGGGCCACATCCAAGGTCTGACACAGGTAAGAGCAGCCCGGGCCAGCCCAGCACCCAGCAGCAAGGGAGCGATGCCGAGGCAGGGTTGTGACATTTCACACAGGGAAAGGCACCGCCTGCCCGGCGCTGGGCCGTAAACAGCTCAGCGTCGTGGGAGCTCAGCCTGCCCCTTCCCCAGGGTGAGCACGCAGCACCGCTCAGCAGCACCGACTCCCTTCCTCAGCATCAAACTTTGTGCTTAGCCCCTAAAGGCTGGGCTGAACGGAGTCTTTGGGTTTTAACCGACCCCAAGGGAAGCAATGCTGACCCAGCCACTGTGGTTGGCAGAGCCAGGCAGCAGCTGCTTTGCAGCCTGCAAGCTCCACCAAGCTGGGTGGGAAGGACGTTCTGGGTGGGTAGGGGTTAAACATCACTGCAAACACCTGCATCTACCAGAACACCAAAGCCTTCTGTTCCAAAGCCCCCAGCCGGTCTCATGCAGTGAAACTGGGCTCTGTCTGCAGCTGGAGGGTCAGGAATGACACGCTGGAGTTTGCCGAGGGAAAGGACAGAGATTTCTCAGGCAGATGTCATTCTGAACAAATCTCCCTGATCTGGAGCGGGCGATGCTGGAGCGTATCGCCAGCTAATCAGCAGGGTGGCTGGAGCAGGCTGCACCACTGAGACGGATTAGCCCAATGGTCTGAGCCCAGCTGCCTTCGGAGGCAAGGAGCTGGACAGAGACAAGGCAGAGAAGTACATGAACCACAATGGCAAAGCACAGCAACTGGTGGCTCTTGGGAGACTTCCCTAGTTTGGGTCTAGTGGTCAGCCTGGCTGCAGCAGGGACACTCCCAGGACCACTCTCCACTCAGGAGCAGCTCTGGAGCTGTGCCGTGACAGCCTCCCTGGCTAGAGCAGGGGGCTTGTCACTGCTGCAATGTGATCCCAGAGACGGACAGCGTGGCCGGCAGCCGGGAAGGGCGCACGGCTGAGGCAGAGAGGCGGGGGAGCAGCCCTCAGACCCACCCTTGCCCTCGGCACCCGGCAAACTCCCGCGGAAACTTAGGAACTCACTGCAGTCGTCGGACTCGTAGCCCTCGGGATCCACCACCTCCTCGGGTGCTTGGTGCTTGGCTGGCTGCTCGGCAGGCGTCGTGCCATACGCTCCAAAGAGATGGTCCACGTCCTCGTCCTCTTCTCGGGGGGCCTCAGCGGGGCTGACGGAGGGCTGGCTGACGGCGGAGCGCAGGGCGCTGCTGCGGCCAACAGCAGCGGGGAGCCCGCGGGGGAAGCGGGGGAAGTAGTCAGAGATCTGCTTGATGGGTTTGATGGGGCCGGGGCAGACGTCAATGGCCATGTGCTCCTGGATACTTATGGTCATTTTCTCTCCTTTTCGGAGTGTCATGCATGCGGCTGTCGGTGCCGAGTCCCCCCGGAGAAGCCCGGACCGTGCGTGGGGGAGCTGTGAAGTTTCTGCTAGGGGAAGCGGAGGCAGGTGTGGGGGGAAGCTCCGGTGAGCACCTTACGTGGTTGTCGTGCCCTGAGCCTCAGACGCCGCACGCATGCTGCTGCCGCCAGCTCTGGCTCTGGCACAGTCCCTGCTCCTGCCAGTGCTGCCTGTGAATAAATGAGCGAGACGGAGAGACGGATAAGAGGCAGGGGGTGGGCTCTCGGGTGATGTCACCAGCTAGCAACAAAGCAGTACCCAGCAGCGGAGGAATGAGGGCTGTGGCCAGCTCGCCGCTCCGGCCACACGGCCACCAGTGCGGGCAGCCAGCCCCTCACCCTGTCCCCAGCAATGCCTCTCTGTGCCCAGGGGAAGCAAAGCAGAAGTTGCGTCGAGGCCCTGCAGCACACCGCCTCGCATCCATTCACCTGCCAAAGTGGGGTTCGGTCCTGGCAGACCTCTCCGGAGGGGAGGTCACTACGGGGGCTCGGGAGCCGATGTCCTGTAGCGCTGCATCCCTGGCACGCTGCAGAGAGGGTAACGGGGCTGCCCCAGCGCCTGTGGCAGCTCCCGTGCCCTCACGGCTCTCTGCTAAGCCGTGCCAGGAGGTGCTCTGCTGCATACTGAGCAGGGGCGCGGATGGTTCGCTGCCCGCTCCCAGCTCCAGCAGCACCGCAGCTCAGAGGGGGAGCCCAGATTTGATGTCCTGCTGCTGTAGCTGGCCCCAGCCTGCTCACAGAGCTCAGCACTCTGCCCACAAGCCTCTGGGGTTGGGAATACACCAGGGACTGGAGCAACACATGGCACTTGCTGGCAGCCCGGGCGGCACAGCCTCTCCAGTCAGCCTGTGGCTGCCGGCATGGAGCAGAGCAGCAGGTGAAGCATCACAGAGTGAGTGATGGGCTGGGCCAGGACCCACAACCACCTGTGGCCAAGCTCAGCACTCCCCTGGCAACACTTTCAGGCAGGGGCAGAGCCCCATCGTCAGCTGGGAAAGGGACAGGCTCCCTGCAGCCTTCCGCAGGCTCCCTGGTAAGTGCTGAACTGTGGTTTGCATGGGGAGTTGGTCTCAAAATGGTGTTTTTACCTAATCTCCTCCTGTGTTCAAGTCAATAAATCTGTGGTTCCACAAGCTACTGGAAGTGAACCTTTGAGCAAGGAGTGCCAGAAAAGAAACGCTGTGAGAACACGGTGAAACAAGCTGCACAGAAACTCTCCCTGCCCAGGAAACACATCTGAAATACTTCAGAGGGGCAACTCCCCCAGCAGAGACTTTCTGCTGGCTCAGACACGGCGAGTCAGGCACAAAGCTGGCACCCACTGGGTGCACTGGTCACCCAGCACCATGCCAAGCTGATCACAGGCAGTACTGCCAGGTAACCTGACACACAGATCCCATATCAACACACACAGAACTGCAGTCTCCTGCAGGCTGGCATGCAGATGTCTACACAAAATGAAGCTCCATTCTTTGGAGAATTTTCCCCTCAACTCAGTCAAGCGACACCCAAGCTTTCTGTCTAATGAAGAACTCAGTTTTCATTTAGATTTTGGTAAATGTTAATGAACATCCCTGACTCATAACATGACACTAGGCAAACTAACCTCATTTACTTCCCGCTGGGAAACAAACATTTCTCTCCTGAAGCATCCAAATTTGTCATCACTCTGTACCTAGACATGATGCACATGGATCCTGTAACAACCTGGGAGAGCGGGAGATCACCCAGCTGCTCCTTCATCTCTCTGTTGTGTTTTTATTCTGAGATGGTTCCTATCTCTTGCACTCTTACAGAAGCAGTGAGGTCCAGCAGTGGATCCAGCCTGGGACAGTTTAACCCACGTCCCACATCCAAGGGCTCCTCCTGTATTAACTCAGATGGAAATGCCACCTGCTTCACATTTGTGTGGCCAAGGCTGAAAATCTTCAGGTAGCAAGACAATGGGTGGGAATGTCATGGAAGACACAAAGAGCTGCCTCTGGGTTTGGAAAAGCCTGGATGTGCTGATCCACACAGGCTCCATCTTGGGTGCAGCATCCAGGATGCAGTGCGGACTCGGAATGACAGAAAAATTGGGCCTGATGCCCAGAAAATAGCAGCAATTCCCTCTAAGAAAGGGCAAATAAATAAATAAAGCAAATCAAGTTATGTATGAGAGTCTAATGTCATTGTCAGCATTACAACAGCAGCATTATTCAAAGGTTTTCTCAAAGAGCACAAGATCCAAAGAGACAAGGATTGTTTCATAGGTCAGAAAATTGAGGCTCTGGGAATTAAGGTGAACCCCCTGAGCTCCACCTCCTCCTGTGTCACGTAGCACCCCAAAAGCTGCCTTGCACCAGTGACAGGCCACAGCTGGGACCAAGGTCCAGTATCACTGGTGGGAGATGCTCAGCAAACCCAGGGATGCAGAAAGGAATTGATGATGCAAGGGGCAGAGTGAGTGTGGGGACCAGAATAAAGGAAAAGCAAAGAGACAGCTGAAGCAAGCAAATCTCCCTGGTGTCAGGGCAGGACTGGCCCCCAAGGGAGACCCTGTTCCCAGACCTTACAGACTGAAAGAAACAAACCCAAGACTTACTGCTAATAGCCCAGATGGGACTTTCTAGTCTCTGACCAATCCCAAGCCTACTGAAAGCAGCTGGAGCCTTTCCTTAGCTTTTAATGAGTCCCAAAGCAGCTTGGTTTTGATAACCCACCCTTTTCCTACCACCTCACACTGTCTGAATGTTTCCTCTTAGATTGTACAGCCTAGCATTTACCTAGAGCTCCCCAAACGTGCCTGGGGCTGGCTGCACAACCAGGCACCCAGCACCGGCAGCCATGATGCACGACAATAGGAAGGTAGAAGGGACAAAAATAGAGAGTTGGGCTGAGAGACAAAAGCAGGGCTTGGAAATACAAAGCCAGTTTCCAGGTAAAGCTTTTAATTCCCACCGTCTGTCTAATGCCCTGGAATGTGACTTGATTTGATCCCTCACTCTGCCAGGGTGATTCAGAGCCACTGCAGTGCCCACGCATGCAGCCTTCATCTCTAGGAAAGGGGGGTGCTGGCTTCATCAGCAGCCCTGCAGAAGGGGACAGTTTAAACATCATGTTGCTGATTTCAGCAGTGGGACCAACAGCTCTGTCTGGCAGAGAGCAGAGCCACTCTGCAGGGGATACCTCATTCCTGCAGGAAGGGAAGGCATCCTTTAGAGAAGGTGAAGGTGGCCATCGTGGAGCCAGCATCAAAGCAGGAAAGGGGTGATGGAGAAAAGCACATTGTCCCTGTCAACAGCCATGTTTCCTCCCAGTTGTGCATGCAAGTTGTGACAAGGTTCTGAGCTCAGCACATGGGACACTGCACTTCAGCAGCTTGTTCAGAGGTGCAACAAAGGTTTGGCTGCTCACGTCAGATGAGGGCATGGACTGGTATGCCAAAAGCATCCCACAATGACAGCTGGGCTGAGAGCTGCAGGAGCCATCCCTTTGGCTCCACCCCAGGCTCAGGACAGGATCCTGTCCTGGGACAGCTCAGACTTTAACTATTGTTCTGAACAAGGGGCACAAGCAGAGACTTAAGCACATCCCAAACAAAACCTGTGCCACTAGCTCACCTCATGCCCTTAGCAGAGCCTCGCTGCAGCCCAGCTTCCTTATGTGAGCAGGGAGCCATCCTGTTGGTGCTATGCAAATGGGCAAACAGAAGGAGCTTTCCTACAGCAAACAAAATAGATTAAACACATACCCCAAAATGCAGGCTGTCCTCAGGATACCCTTCAACCAAATTTGTTTGAAACACTAAGCGTCAGTTCTGCTGTCAGTTTCCCCCAGGTTTAAATCTACCAGCACAAGAGCTGATTCCAATTTAATCAATTCATTTCCAAATGAAAAGTGCAGCAGCAGCACTGCACATCCCCATGGCTTACCAGAGATTCAGCGACTGACCCACTGGTTCTTTAGTTAATACCTTGCCAGCTCAAACCCAACAGCCACACAGAAACCTTCTGCTCTGCTGGTGCTGCAGCAGAAGACATGAGCCCAGAGAGTACACAAAAGGTTGATGCCAAATTAAAGCCTCCCTTTGGAGGAACTACCTCATACACTCTTGAATATAGGGGGAATCCGCTGCAGGCTGGGAGCAGGGAGGTTTGACAGTCATCCAGGGAGGTGAGACAGCCTGCACAGCCCTAGCTTGCTTTTTGTCTTTTCCCCAGCCATTTTTAAGCCTGTGCTAAGCCACAGCAAGTACCCACAGCCTCATGCAAGAGATGGTGCCAGTGGATAACACCAACTCAACTCAGCTGCAGGGGCCAGAACCAGGTTGCCAGCCCAGCTCCACCACCACACTGCCAGAACAGACCCCTCCATCCCTTTGGGGTGACTCAAGACCTACATTGTCTTCAGTGCACCCCATTGGTAGGCATGAAATGTATTTCTTTCTTCTTCAAATGAGCTTAGCTCCAGCATGGCTGTGCACACTGGAAGGGGGTTAATTGAAAAGCAACATGTGCCTTGCTCTTTGGCTCACTCGAGGCTCTGTCTTCTGGCTGATGCACAGCTCTCAGCAACGAGGCTGCTTGCCCTGAAACATCCCTGCCCTCGATTGCTGGGGAGGCTTGGCTGAGCCCACCCAGTGCACTGCAGACCTTACCTGGTTAAAGACCCTTTGCATTTGCTAAATAAAGCAATAACAATAATGATAACCAGGAAACTTGGTTAAATAATCCTAAGAGGCTTACTCCAGGCTGTGCTGATTAAGGCTCCCCAGCAGTGCTGATATCCCAGTGCACCCTGGCCCCCACTGCTCCTGGGCACAAATAATATCTGAGGTTATCTGTGCTCAAACAAGCCCTGCTAACAACCATCATTTGACCAGATTTAACCAGCAATTACTAGCTGCGAACAAAATCGCTGTGGTAAAATACAGCCCACACTTTATTACAAAGCAGACACAAACAAACCCTTTCCAAAAGCCAGGAAAAGGGCAAATGCCAGCAAGAGAGAGTCCTCTTCCCTCAAAATCTTACTTAGGGTTCCCAGAGACAGCATCAGACACTCAACCAGAGGTAAGAGTGGACAGTGTCTTCCTTGCCAGCACTTTGCTACCCACAGATGGACCAGTGAGGGAGCTTTGAGGAGGACAGGAGGAGCTAGGGAGGCATCTGCTCCCTGTGCATCTTCGGTGCCATGCAGGATGGACCCAGAATAGCTAAGCTTTCGGTAGGGGCTGATGTTCAGCATGCAGCATATGTTGCCATTTCGATGTGAATCCCAAAATAGTTGGTGTTTTGTTTGGTAATTTTAATGCACCAGGTTTTGGAGTCCTATGAAATGTCTATGCTGCTGCTGAGGGAGGGAACCTGCTGCGCATGGCCACCCTGATCTACCCTTTCCAAAACACTATTCACCTGCAAATCGACCAGAGCAGATCACCAGTTGCTGTAAACACTAGCAACTGTGTAAATACTAAAGGAATTCATTAGGGGTGGATCTATGAGCAGTGAAAAGGAGAGGCTGCAGGAAAATCCAACCCAACAGTGAACAAGGCCAGGCTGTGCTCCCCCTGAGCCTTGCTGACCTCTGCATGTCTCGCTACATGGAGGCTGAAGCCAGCCAGGCTCTGGGTAGCTCTGCAAGCATGGAACCTGCACCCACTGCTCCCCAAACCCAGGGTGAGAGCAGAGGCAGCCCCACCCCATGCACCCATTGAACCCAGGGCTGGTCTAGCTGCTTTCAGGAGTCCCCCAACAGCAGAGAGGAGCCACTGTGCATTGCCTGTGCTGGTAGGCAGCAGCATTCAGCTCACTCTGCTGAGCTGGGAACGTGAGCTGGTTTGGGTTCAGCCCTCAACAGAAATGTGAGCCATGTGCCCACTGGCGTCAGCACTGCATCAGCTGCCTCGCAGCCAGCACCTACCAGAGGAAACAGAACTTGCAGGAAAGAGGAGCTAGGGCAGCCCTGAGCAAAGCAGGACCCTGAGCCTCAGGTGCCCCAAAACACTCCTCTGCATCAACCCTACCCCTGCCTGCCTTTGTCGTGCTCCACCCTTGTTGACATCTCCCTGACACGGCGCTGCCCAGGACCCAGCCCTCAGGGATGCTGACATAGGAATGAGCCTCTTTTGACTTTTTCCTCTTATTTCCCTCATGGCTCTCAGGTTTTCCCTAACTCCAGAGCCTTACCAGGGGGCTGCCATCACAAGGCCAGGCAAAGCCATCTTCTTGCATCACTCTGGCTTTTTGCATTATGTGCCTGGAAGCTAGATGCAGACCCAACCCCTTGCATTCAAGGGAGGGGAGAGTGCTGTGCAGCTTCAACTCTCATTAGGCTAATTTTATCTGCTCTCAGTGCCTTTCCAAACTGGAATCAGTGTCCTCTGAGATTATCCAGCTGACTTATCTGAGTAGTTTTACCCTGTTTTTACCTCTCCCCTTCCCGACTGTCTCCCAGCTGCAGGAGGATGACAACACCACTTCTCAAAGACTTTCCAGGCAGCCAGAAGTGAAGCCTGATGTATGTTCTGCAGCAGCACCTTACTCTGCAGCAGCTGGCACAAGCAGCAAGTGTTGGTCTAGGGAACTGCACCCAGGCTGGGCACCACTGCCTCTGGCACACCCAACTCTTTAGACTCCAGAGATGTCCAGGAACAGAGTTAGCATGGGGCCCAGCCCTGTTGCCATGGAAATTGCTAAGACTTTCTGCTCACATTTTGGTAGGAGGAGGCATTTCAGGAGTCACCACTAGTTTCCAGAGTTGACACACATGAAGCCAAGCAAGGGCAGAGAGCAGCTGAGCTCCACAGAGGCAGGGAGAGGACTGCTCCCACCCCCTGCTCTCACTGCTGCAAGCAGAGGGAAAAGGCCACCAATAACCAGCAGCACCAAGACGCTGCATGGCCAGCTCCAGGGATTCATGAAATAACATCTCGGGTTTGCAAAATTAAAGAGCAATTTGGCTGCATTAAGAGAGCATTATAGCTGCTCCTCTCCCACATAGGCAGCAGGCTAACGACATCCTGTCAAAAGCAATCCAAGCAAAGCCCCTGTTCTGTGCTGATAGTGCAGTAAATGTACCTGTCAGAGCCCTGCAGTGGCTGGTGGAGCTCTGCCCTGGATCCTGCTCCTTCCAGACGCTGCTGGCACAGCTGGGAGTTGTCCTGCCCATCCCTGGATCAGGAGGCTCAACCAGCCTCAGTGAATTGTGAGGGCATCAGTCACCACAGCTGCCAGGACATTTTCTTGGCCATTTCCATAAATCCCAATACCATGCCAACACTACAAAAAGCAACACAAATGGAAAGGCAAAAAATGAAAGGACCTGGAGTAGTGGAAGAATAAGGACAAATCTGTATCTACTACGGGGTCAGACTGCTGGAAGGAGCAAACAGCCCCAGCTTCCCCCAACTGGGCAGGGCTGCTCATGCTCGCACCAGAGAGACAAACCTGCTCTTTCTTAGTCTGCAAAACATCCCACGGATGTACCCACAGGGGGTACATGGGGGAGCAATCCTGCCGGCTGGGAAGGCAGCAGGGTGATGTGCTGATCCCTTCCCTGGGGCAGGCAGCTCTCAGCTTTCCGTGGCTGCCAGCCGGCAGGGAGCTGCAGGAGCAGCCGGCGACAAGGCAGCCCTGCAGTGCCCCGGCAAGAGGCTATACTGGCACCTGCGGGTTAGCAGCAAAGAAATTGAGGCCACAGCTGAGGCAAGCAGATCCCTGCCCAGAGAGCAGCTTTACTGGCAGCGTGGAGGAAGGCAAAGCCAGCCCACAGGGCCCCTCTCCTCTCAGATCCACAGGCTATTTAGCCATCTGACCGAATGTCACCCGACCCAAAGCAAGGCAGAACAAATTTCCATCACATCTTTGGGGAAGCCCAAGCACTTCCTAGCTCTGCAGTGAACCAGGGAAAACAAAACTGCAGAGCAAGGCACAACCATCAGCCAAAAAAANAAAAAAAAAAAAAAAAAAAAAGAGGGGTTGGGGGGAGGGGAGATGGCGGGAAAGGAAAGGTGGACAGGTTGAAGGGAATGGTTCAAAATATAAACAACAAAATTATACCCATTCAAGGAGGAGGCACCTCCCAGGTCATTAAGCAGCCAGAGGAGTCACTAGATGGCCCTGCTAGTCCTGTTCATCTGATCACAGCAAAGGATAGCAAGAAATGCTGTTTAGCTGCTCTGCAGGCTTTTGGGGACTGTAAAATTTGCTCCTGGGAAGAAGTTTGCCTCTTGAGGAGAGTGTGGCAGCCAGGTGCTACCTTGGCCAGGCATGAGGAGGGGACTCCCCAGGATGTGTGGCACTTCCGGGCTTCGCTAGGCAGACGAACAGCCCTTCCTGGTCCCATCATGACCATGTGTTCCCTTCCCTCCTTGACACCAGCTCCACTTGCCAGAGACACAGCAAGTCTGTAGCTCAGTGTAATCATGTTGACAGTGATGGGTGTAAGAACCAGGGAACCATATTAATGAACACCGTGTTGCTGGATAATCATGACATTAGCATTATTGGATTAGAACATTTGCATAATTTGGGCACGAGCCACTACCTGCACCCAGACATATGTTTACATGAATTTACATCCATTTGCATCCCAATGAACCTCATCCAACTGCATCCTCAGCAGCTTTCTGGGTGACCGGTCATGGCCATTGGCAGTTCAACCCCAGGGATCATCTTGTACTGTCAGGCACAATCCCAGGCCAGTCAGGTGCCAGCAAAACAACAACTTTTTTCCTCCTCAAGGTCTTGCTCACACAGGTTACACCTCAGCTGGGATAGGCATGCCCCTTGTCATGGAGCAGCACAGCTCCAGCTTCAGCATTGGGGTCACCTAGGCTAAAGCTGTCCCCTTCCCAGTCCCACTGACTCTTGTTACCTCCCAAGAGCCCAACTCCAATGGGGGCAGTCAGACTCATAGAATCACTGAGAATGCAAGAGACCTTCAAGATCAAGTCCAGCTGCTTACCTAGAGCTCACAATCCCACCACTACTGCTAAGCCACTACTGCTAAATCATGTCCCTAAGCACCACATCCACACCATCTGAACACCTCTAGAGACAGTGACTCCACCATCTCCCTGGGCACCCTGTTCCAGTGCCTGAGAACCCCTTCTGTGAAGAAATTTTCCTAATTCCAACCCAAATCTCCTCTGGCACAACTTGAGGCCATTTGCTCTCGTCCCATCACTTACATGTCAGGAAAAGATGGACCCTCCACATCGCTCCATCCTCCTTGGTGGTAGCTGTAGAGGTCTCCCCTCAGCCTCCTCTTCTGAAGACTAAACAACCCCAGTGCCCTCAGCTGTTCTTCATAAGACCTGTGTTCAAGAACCTTCACCAGCTTAGTTAAGTCCATCCTATTCACAGCTGTGAAAAGATATCCATAAAACACTCTCAGTAGGCTGCAGAGAAGGCTCCAGAATTTAAGAGGCCAATAAAGAGAACCCAGAATGAAATATCTGATGTTTGGTTTTGTTGGTTGTTTTTTTCAGTCACATGATCTTTGATTCAATTACTTGATTTTACAGGAAGGGGGAGAGAGATTCAATTACTTGATTCCTGATTTCTCAACATAGAAATATGGACTCTACAACCACAGACCAAGGAAAGGTAAAAACACCCAAACATTCAAAGCCACATTACAACAGTTTGGTTGGGCTGTAGGAAAGAAGTTGTTTCCCCTCCTGGCCTCCCGACAGAAGTTGCTCCAGCACTGAAGTAGTGCAGGAATATCAGAGCAGAGTCCTGCAGCCCAGCCACAAAATGATAGGGTGAGAGGTATTCAGTGAGCAGCAGAGCAGCTGCCTGACTGAATGCCCCCAGTGCTCTTGTGAGGCAGAGCTGCTCGGGCAGTCAGCGTGGCCCTTCACAGGCCCTGCAATTATGAGTCAGGAAGGACCAGGAGGTGCTCACTGCCCAGACATCTCCAGCCCCAGAAATTGCTGCTGTCCTCCTTCCAAATGCTGATAGGAAAGCAGACAAAAGGAGCAGCTCACCAGTGTCTAAACCATTTCCATCAAGACTTGGAGTAACCACAAGCCTTGCCACCACTGAAAGCTTTGCAAATTACAGTGACTTATCTCCAAGCGCTGGCCTGCAAGACGCTGAGCTAAACCCCAAAGTGCCCTTGGGATTAAACATGCCTGAACCAATCAACTCCAATGAGAGCAGCAAATCCTGCGGGAGCTCGGTGAGAAGTTTGCTGGGATGCGGTGAGCCAGAGCAGACATCTCCCCTGAGCTGGTGCAGGTAATGTGCGGCCACATAAATCAAAGCATTGCTCGGATGAGGCCCTCTGGTGTTTCCAGGGTCTGCTTGGTCGAACCACCCACACCTGCTTGGTTTCTTGCCGCTTCCTGCAGCTGAAGACATTAGAAAGAAAAGAAGCATTAAGAAGCTGCTCACTTGCGGTGATCCAACCCTAGAAGACCTTTGCTCTCAGCCACACCGTGCCCTGACAGCTTCAAAGCCTGGCACTTAGCATATCTCTGCTTCAACCACTCAGGTTATTAAATGGGGACATTTTCACTCATAAAAAACATGTCAAGACCCTTGGCTGGAAGGCAGTCGAGAAGCTCCCAGTGGCTTTGCCAAACTTTTATCCTTTTCAAACCAAGTGCACTGTATTTGACTCCAAAGCACTGCTCAGTTCCCATATCTGGAACCTTTTGGACTCACAAAGTATATGAGAAATAGAAGCAAACCTGGCAGAGGCATCAGAAGGCCTCCACCTCAATGGGAAGGAGAGAATCAGAATTTCTAGCTGAAAAAATCCTGCTTGGAGGAAGAACACGTTTGCACATGATTGTGTCATTATGTGCCAATGGCAGCTGCTAATGCTTAATGACTCCGTGTCACAAGCAATGAAAGCAGGAGCCCAACACGATGGCAACAGGCAGCAGGAACGTGCTGGTGCATTGCTACCAGGGTATGGGCTCGGGCAGGGGCAGAGCACTTCCATTATTTATGACCATGTAGATGGGACACTGAATTGAGGCTGCTGAAGTGCTTGATCAGCCCAGGGCTGTCAGTGTGGTTTTCCCAGCTGGAGACACCAGATAACAGGAGAAAATTAAACCCTTTTTCCTTCCTCCCCTCTCCTCTCTAGTGGGTCTCTGTCAGAAAAGAGAATGGAGGGAGGAAAGAAAGACCAATGAATTAGGTCTGCTGCTGTACCACCTCTCACCCTGTGTCTCCTCCTCACTTAACTGGGGATGTTGGATCTCCAGGAAGAGCCTGGGGGATGCAGAGATAAAGGTTCAGAGAAGCATCCCCTAGCACAGGAAGGAAAAGAGTCCAGGGAGCCAGAAGTCTGTGATTTCCAGCTAGGGAGAAGCAACCCAGCCCAGCTCAACTCCAACCTTTGCCCTGATACTCCCAGACAAGCCCCATACAGAACCAAGGCAAGGCAGCACCATGAGAGCAGTCAGCATCTGGAACAGGCAGCTGTGGTCTCACAGCTGCAGAGCAGCAGCTCTGTGCCCACCTCTTGCCATCCTCACGTGGTGGTTTGCAGTCCTTGGGCTCCTTTGGGCATCCCTGCCCTGCTGTAGGGTGCCTGTGCAGCCACAGGCTGCTCCCCCCTTGAACAAAATCCCTTTCTCTGCCTTTCCCACACACTGGTGTCTCACCCACCTCCTAAACACATCAGTGTGGGACCGAGCCTGTGCTGCAAAAATCTGACTCCTGTACGCTTCCCTCTCCACAGAGGCAATGAAATGGGCTGCATCTGATTTCCTCCTTTCCAGTCCTTTCACCCTCCCTTCCCTATCTTCGAGGAACAGATGCACCCATTCATAACCAGGCAAAAAAAAAAAAGTGCGTATTCGCCTTCCCAACTGCAGTGCAGCTGGTAAAGCACAGGAGGGAAAATGATGTTTTGTATGAATACACAAATTATCTGCACTGATCTTATTAGACTTGAATGGCAAACCGACAGAAAAAGAAAACATGAAAGGAAGAGGCATTGTTGGGGCTGCGCTGCTGTAGCATCATTATTGCTTATCCTCTCCAACCACTCCATCATCCTAATCCCACCGTCTCCCACAGTGACAGGTCACTAACAGTGAGCTGCTAAACAGCATGGTATAGAGGCTGCCAGAATGAACATGGGCAGGATGCAAAGCCAGCAAAGCGAGGCCTGGGAGACAGCAGCACCTCTGCACATCTCACCTGCTGCCATTCCCCGGCATGTCCAGGCCAAGCATTCAATAACTCCCACACAGGATAGGTGTTGGAAAAGCTCCACGTTACAGCGGTACCAAGTAGCATCAGCATGCTGCAATACACACGGGTGATAGACAAACAAAGGCTCAGTAACTCCCTAACCCAAACCCTCACAGAGATATTGCATTCATCACACAAATAAATCCCCCGAGCCCACTGCAGAGCTGGGCAAGATGAGGCATATGGGGCAGAAAGCTTCTCCATGCCCTGAGGATCACTACCTATATGTGGCCCTGTGAGGCTCAGCACCTCACCCCAGGGAACCTGGCTCACCAAGGCAGCGCTGGATGCAGTGTAGAGAAGGGTGAGCAGCTCACTGCAACCTGACATGGGGCAGCCCTCAGGTTCAACCCCCTGGAGAGGACTGGGTTTGCATCTTGGCCAAAATCCTTTGCAGGAAACGGAGCTTGTCCTCCCTCCACACCCTTCCTCTGACACAGCATGGAGAAGAGCCCTTCTTTTAAAATGTGCATGTGATGAGTGACCTCTGAGCTCCTGGAGGAGAGGACCTGAAAAAGATGATTAAACACATTAACTCCAGCACACAATGCTCTGTTGAAATAGCTTTGCAGTCCCTTTGCCCTGAGATGCAAAGACGCCCATGACCACGGAGGGCTCAGGCAGGGTGGTGTGGGCAGCTCCTCCTCGGTGCAGTGGCACCTGATTAGCCCAGTGACAACAGCTAATTCCTCATGCTGCAGGCAACACAGCAACTCCAGCAAGTACAGAAAAAACAATCACAAGGTGGAAATTTAAACAGAACACAAGGCACCTGCTATTAAAACAGGAAAATCTGGCAAGTTTCCTACTTAGCACTTACTACATCAAGGCTGCTCAACGATGCTAATTAAACAGGTACCTCCCAGACACAGCCAGGAAGATTTATATCCCTAATTTGCGTTTCTCAAGGCACCATTTTAATGGCCATGGTGTGATTGCTTGGAGGAGTTTAATTTTGCATGAGTGTCACTTGAAGATGAAGGTCTGTCCCCACTGGTGGCTCCACAATTGCTCACCAGGGGCCCAGATCCTGCCCCCTGTTCTCCCATGGTGGAGCTCAGCTGTTCACTGAGGTTTTCTTGGTCTCTTGAGCTTGGCTTTACCAGCAGAAAAATAAATAATAGTGGGCTGAGCCACTCTCAGTGATCCAACTGCTGTCCCCATCCCAGGGGTATGTATCAGTCTGGGGACTCTTTTGGAGGTGAATGAGCTTCAGATATACCCAGAGCTGAGCCAGCAGCAGCAGCTGAGCTGGGGGATGTTGTGCAAGGTTGTCACTACAAAGCAGTGCAAACCAAGGACCAGTTCTGGAGATGTGATTCTCTGCCTAGCTCCCACATCCAGCCCCCAAAACAGTCCAGCAGGAGTTGCTCTGATGGGATGGGAGATGATGGCAGCGGGGGAGGTGTCTAATTGCAAATAATTAAAAGTGGCCACAGAGCTGTGATAATCAGTCAGAGTTCCCTCTGATAGCAAAGTCAGTCAGGTCAGGAAGGGGAAGGTATCTCTGCCAGCACCCCTTGCCCAGATGGCCTTGATAGGGCCCTGATTAGCAGCAGGTCTCCAGCCCCAGATAATAACTGCTTACAGTGATTAGCTTGTAAGAGTGTTGATGAGAAAGGGAGGTGGAGATGCCTCTTTGCTGATTTGGGTCAACTACAGAGTGACAGAGAAGCACCTGGGAGGAAATGGCAAATAGTTAGGGGCTGAGAGAGGGCATAACAGTTGGAGTTAAACACCACAAAAATACTTTAAAACCACAATCCATCCTTCCTGGCAAAATATGAGTACATCCTGTAGAGGCACTCATTCCAGAGAGGGGAAAACAAGAGCAGCATTCCCTCTAAGATTTCACAAACAACTTCCAATGCCAGACAGAAAACAGTGGAAGGGAAAAAGAAACACAAAGAATGCCTTCTAACCAACCCACAGAACCTCTGTGAAGCATAGAGCTGGGTGTGTACAGCCCTACTCCTCCCCCTCCTCATGGGCATTTGAATTCATCCCTCAATGGTGCAGCTCCCAGGAACTGATCAGAGCAGCACCCTTGGGTGCTGTGTGGGTGTCTGCAGGGGCTGCTCAGCAGCAGGGCACAGGCTGCTGTTACTGCAGCCATGGGGCTGGGCTGGCTCCTGTCACATAACGAGAGGAAACATTTCTGCAGAGAGGCAGAGGACAGGGGGGCAGAAGGATGCCTGCCACATGTCACTGGCAGGCAGCATACATCCTGGTCACGTCTGCACCACCACAGAATGAGCCTCACCTGCTGCCTCTCGAGCACTGCAGGCATTTCCAGCACTGCCTGAATACAGGGCTAATAAGATGGTCAGGAGGGAATCTGAATGAGCAGCTCAAGATAAAAGTTGTCCACAAGACACTTACTTGTCACCTGCCATCTTACACCCGCTGAAAGTCTCATTACTTGATTGCAGCATCGGCTCTTCAAAAGAACTTCCCTGCGCTTCCTGTCAATCACACCCACCTGCGGCAACAGCGCACTGTGATCCGGGAGCAGCCTCTAGCACAGAGAGAAACAAAGCCATGGAAAGAGTGGCAGGAAGGAATGAGAGGTGGGCTGGTGAGACATCGCTGCCACCACCCCTCTGCCCTGCAAGGAAACATCGTCTGGGAGGGACGGGGAGCAGAGAAGAGCATCTGCTTGCCAAGTTTGATTTTACAAATGAACTTCATCCACCTGCAGAGGTTATGTGCCATTCTGTGCCACTGTCCAGGCACTCCAGCTGATAGTCCAGGGCCTTTGCTGTCCAGTTCAGTAATGGCCAGAAACAGGTTGTCTAAACACCAGCTGGCAGCACATTTGCTTCAGCTGCACTAAACTACAACGCGTGGCTCCCACAGAGAAAGCATCCCTTTTCCCCTCAGACCATAGCCAGAAAAAGCAAACATGGAAACTTGGCCATTCAGGGCCTCTGTTTCTGACTCAGAGAGATCCCACAGTAGACTTTCCCTTGTACTGGTTGTTGTCATGGCAAGCAGAGTGGGGAAGGAACAACATAAGAGGTGTTTAGTCCTTGACATGCTCCATCCTTGGACTAATGGCAGCTCCCCAGCAAAACAATCCCAACAGCAATTATCGAGGCGCTTTCAGCACGGGCAATGCAACAACAGATTAAAAAGCCATCTGAAACCTTGAAGCTGAATGCTGAGTGGAAGGCAGTGAGGCGCGGGCAGGACTGCTTGCGCTCGGCGAACAATGCGGAGCTGCTGCTCTGTAGGCAAAGCCAAACGGATCCCAACCGCCCAACCCGGGTGAGCCACTGGGCACAGAACATCAACTGCTTAGTGGTTACAACATGGAAAACCTTCCACGGAGGGGCTGAGGAGCAGACCTGTGCCCCTGCCATCACCACCACAAGACACCAAAGAGGGCAAGACAAAAGTTGACTTTCAAGTGTAGAATTCAATCCTGCCCCAGCCGTGTGAATCACCATTCCACTGGCTGGATTATTTTCTTTCCTTGCTGGAGCCAGCCCAAGGATCTGGAGAGCATCTGCAACCTGGGAATGGAAAAAACCTTTTTCCTGTTTCAAAAACGGCAAACAGTTGTTACTGAGCCAAAGCTTTATTGTTTCCAGTAGGTAAAACACTACATAAGAGTTGTAAGGGATGGAGACAAGAACAACAAAATGATAGGACACAAACGATCAGAGCAGACTGAACACAACTCACCGAGTCCTTCTGGCCCATCTTGAGCCAACTCAAAAGGCAGTCAACCACTACAGGTTTAGGACAATATTCCAACAAAAGCTACAAAACACAACCAAGAGAGAGACAAGGAAAGCAAAAGTGGCCTTTAATAGAAAATGAGCCTAGAGCTGCAAATGTTTCTCTATCACATTCAAATGTGGCTACATCACGTAGGGGTTCTCCTGGGCTAGATCCATCCCTCAACCCAAGAAGAGTCTTTCCATAGATGACTGAACAGTTCTGGTTCAGAATCAGGTGGAATGACTCCATGGAGGTAAAGAGGTAAGAAAGGAAGTTTTCCAGTCTCCCTGGTAGAAAAGCAGATCCGAATTTATCTGAGTGTTTAAAAAAACCTTAGTCTCTCAGTTAAAAATCAAAGCAGCACAGCAAGCCAGCAAGGATTATCAGGCTCCTGTGCAGATCTGGCAACCCACAGTGCAGTAAATGGCTGTGGGAAGTGGGAGTGGGGGTGAAAATGTGACTGACCTGCCTGAACTGCCCAGGAATGAAGCACAAGAAACACCAGAAGAGTTAGAAATGACATGTTCAATTTTAAAAAGTCTCTCCAACTCACAGTGTAGAGTTTTGAATGAGAAAGTAACATGTTTAAAGAAAATTGAGTCAATTTTTAAGTGTCTTTTTCCTTCTCCTTCAGAATTAACTTATGGTGGCAGGCCAGGCTGGCTGAGGCACTGCAGTAATGACAGCGTGAGCAAGACAGCCTCAGTAGGATCAAAAGCTCCAAGGCAAGACAGGAGTCTTTTAGTGGCAAAACACTTCCGAAATTGAAGACCCTACAGCTCTCAGAAGAAAGAGCATGACCTCAGCACTGAAACCATGCTGGCACTTCAGCAAGAGCTGATTTTTGGGTTTACCTTTCCAGAGGCAGCTAATAATTCAGGCATTATTCTTCTCAGAGACACAGCTGGTCAAGTCTCAGTGGCCAGGTTTCAACAACACAGCACAACACAGAGCATCCCTCTGTGGAGAACCTCATCCCTCGCTCTCTTCAACGCTGATGTTGTGAAGCCTACGTTGAGTAATTTCCATCTGTGTCCACATCATCCAAAGGTTTTGTTTTCATTTTCAAAAGAGCAGAAACGAATCATGGAGGAAGAGCTGGAAGGGTTTTCCCAGCAACCTGCCACAGCACATTAGCCAGAGAGGTAGCAAGGGAATGGTCCTCTGTTGGGCCATGTTCATTTAGAAGAAAGTTAAGGATTGATTTCCGATCTCAAGTGTTCCAGCACCCAGTCTCATTTATCTTCATACTGCAGCCATTTGTAAGAGCATATACTACATGCACACAAAGTGCCCAGCAGCAAAGGACAACAGAAGAGTAATAACCAAGGGAAAAGGCTGACACTAACAGGCACAAATTGCCTTGAAATCTGTGATTTCAGAGGGAACTTTGTGGCACCATTTGTTTCTTCAGCAAAAGACAGGTCAGATCCAAAGCATTTAATAAAATCCACAGACTCCTACTCGCCTGGTGTTTGTTTTGTTCAGGCTTTCAAAGATCTAATGGCTCTCGAGATGTCAGGTAATTTGATTTTTCTCATGTCAGGCCTTGGAGGGGAATTGTCCATCCTGAAGAATAAGTAGATCTGGGACATGCAGCTTTCTACAGCCTGACTCGTGATGACATCATCACAGCCAGTCAGACTTGCAGGAGAAAGGTAAAACAAAGGCCCCTGCTCATGCAGAAGATGACAAGGTGTGCATGTGAGAGGAGAATCTGCAGAGCTTGACAGGATCAAATAACCTGAAAGTTCTTATCCAATTGAGGTGCACAAATGCAGCCAGCTGAGCCATGAGGTGGTGGGCATCACTCAAAGGGTCCCCATTATCCCACCGCCAAAGCATCACCCTCACCACAGGACACACAGATCAGTGCACATCCAGAAGGACCTAAGAATTGATAGCAAACTTCTTTGAGTGCTTCTTTACTAACTGCAGTCTCCCTGAGCAGCCAGTCCTGCCACTGAGAAAGACCTCAGGAGCACAACTTCACCAGCTGATTCAGGATGCTCCCACCAAACTCATACCAAGTCAAACCAGAAGCACACAAGAGACAGCCTGGGCCCATTGGAGTCAAAGGCAATCTGGAGCCCTGTTCTCACCTTTGGGATTCACAGAGGGAAATTCACCCCTGTGCTGAGAAGTAGTAGAAGGATGCAGTCTCCTCAGGGATCTATTCAGTCCTCCTCAGCCACCCTATTCAGGGACACAGGAGTACATCTCCCTTTCTTCCACAAGACTGCAAGGCCGGGAACTGACCCCAGGGCTGGACTTGGCAAGCCAGGAACAGCAAAGGCAGCACACATTTCTGTAGCTCCAGCAAGCACCTTTTGTGCCCTTTCCAAACAAACATGGGTCTGGACCCCACAGCAGCACCACAGAGCACAGCTCCCCTCTCTGAGCAGAACCCCAAAGCGCAGGTCAGTCAGCAGAAGGGAAAGTCAGACCAAACCATAAACCAGGTCAGTGAGGCAGGGAGGAGGACAGGTAGGTGCTTTTCCAGGTGCCACTGTGCTGCTAACACCTGTGCAAAACCTGTCATCATAAAGTCACCACAGGCAGCAGTTGTGGTCCAGAGTGAGGTCTGCAGGAGTGGGCAAGGGGTGAGAGTTGGATCCAGGCAAAGCAGCTCCATCTTCACCTCTGTCAGCAGCGCGGTCTGCTGTGGATGCGTCGTTTGCCTTCAAAATACACAAAGACAGAAGTTTTGTTTGGAAAGCAGTGAAGGGGAGAAACTTGGCAGAGTTATTTTATGTTGCTTTTGCATTCTCAGTGCTGCTTTAAAAGCTTCCTAAAAATAATGAAGAGAATGTCTATGCACCATTACTCCACACTCTGTCAGCAGTCAAGGCCCATTAAACTTTATTAAAGACAGAGGAAAGAAATGGGGAAAGAAGGACAAAGAAGGAGTTGTATTGCTAGAGCTGCTCCTTTGGTACATGCTTCCCTCCAAGGGCCAAGTCAGACAGAACACCAAGTCTCAGCAATCAGAGGTTTCCCAACTAGGTGACAGCATCCATATGTCTCAGAGCAGGTCCTCCACGGGATCCTCCTGCCCTCTGGGTGCTTAGACCACAGACAGGAGCCACAGCAGACTGCAGTCCTGTGGCTGGGCATGGGTGCAGGACAGCAATGCTCTGCTGCAGAAGGCTCTCTGGCTCCTGTCAGCTGAGTGAATCTGAGCTAATCACTTCAGCAATCCCCAGTGAAAGTCAGGGTCTGCTGGGTTCCAGTGCATGGGGCAAGACGTGGCGCTGGCAGCATGGAGCACTCCAAGGCAGCAGTGGGTCAACATTAACTTTTCCAGAGGGAAGAGGATAGGAATTATGTTGGTTCCTGGAGAAAAGACAGGGGATAGTTCCAGTCACCAAGTCCATGTGAAATGTTCCAAGGCACAGGGAGTCCTGCAAATTCCTCCCACCAGCTACTGGCTGACATCCCAGCCGAAAGATAACCTCCAGAGCCATAAAACCTCTCAATGTGTTTACAAAGACTCTAAAATCCAGACTTTTAACTTCTATATTGCTGCCTTCCCATGCTCTTTCCTTTATGCTTTGTTTTGAAAGCTACCAACCATTGCCCTCAGTGCTCTGTGCAAAACACTGAACAGAGGGTTGGAAGCACGAGGACTAAATGTGTTTCAAAGGGCAGAGAATAAGTCTAAGGACGTGAGGGGCAGGAGGCCAGACAGGCTGTTTGATCAAAGACCAAAGCACAGACCTCTGCAATCTGAAAGAAGGCACAAAAATAGGAGTTTCATCTTCAGTAGCAGACTTGTTTCCAGATGTATTGAGTGCAAGAGAGAGGAGAATAAGTCTTTGTCACTCCTCTGTTTTCAAGGAAACAAAAAAAAAAATTCACTTTAAAAACTCCATCAAGAATCATAGAACTAGTGGAAGTCGTTTGTGCTGCAGGTACTCAAGGCTTTATTTACTCAGCTTCAAGGGGGACTTAAAAGAGCTGAAAATGTTTTGGTTCTACCACCTGAGGATGAAAATATTTTAATTCCCTAAATCACAGAAAGGGGCACACGCTTCTCCTGAGGTTCATGTTTACAAATGTTGTGTATCTGGAATGCAGACCTTGAATCATTTCCAAATGCTGTCACTACCCAAAGCCATGTTTTATTTATAAATACAGCAGGACCACTCGGTGCTCTGCAGCTCCAATACAGGGAGGCAGAGACAGCTCAAAGCTTCTCAGCCATGAAGGCACAATTCAATTTTTTCACTTTGTGGAAGAGGGACAACTCATCCTTCTCAGCAGCAGGAAAACTCAATCTCATGGCAGTGGCAGCAAGCTTTGAGAAAAAAGAGGGCACACAGCAGCACACAAAGATTGATAAGGCAGCCAGTGCAGGAAGCAGAGGCTTGGAGGAGAGGGACTGGGTGTGGATGAGGGGATGAGGGTCTCCCCTCTACATCTGACCTCCCTCTTCCTTCCTATCCTGTGTCCTCAGTGCAGGGGTTGCAAACACAGCTCCCTTGGTGTGGTTACCCATCTATCCCACTCTGCTGCAAAGCCAGCCCTGGAAGCCTGTGCTGTCTGGCTGTAGCTCACGTGGACGAGAGGAGGTGTTTAAAAGCATTTAGGCAACTTTTTCACCAAGCACAGGAAAACAAAAGTCACCTCCCCAAAGACTGCCATGAAGAAAGTCATTAAGGAAATTACTATCCCGTTCAGAGCCTAATTACTGTTAGGACAATTTTTTCCCTACATGGAATGAAGAAGTTAGACCCACTGAAGCAAAATGTTACCTCCTCATTGTCCCTGAGGGAGCAGAACAGACATCTGAGAAACGGAAGAGAAGAAAAAATGAGAAGTTAATGCTTTAACTTCAAAGATGCCCTGAAAATAATGCAGAATGGCTCTGCCTGTCTCATGTATTAACAGCTTGCATATTTATGAATAAAAGTTGCTGTCTGCCCCAGCCAGGGAGGCGCTGAGCCACGGAGAGAGTGACACCACCTCACTTCTAAATCCAGTCAGTTCCTGAAAGACATGGCATAAATCTCCCCAAATTAAGAAAGCTGTAAGCAGCATTTCTTGCCCATCTCTCTCAGCTCTAGGCCCTTTTCTCAGCTCTGCTCAGCCTCTCCCAGCATGACAGCTACAAAGCAAGAAGCCAAAGGGAGGTATCCAGAAGCTCCACCTTCAGCATCCTGGGAGAAGGGCCCGGGCTGGCCCTACTGACCTCTGGAGGTCCTTCCAGCTGGTCTCACCCTGTGATTGCAAGCCACGATATTTCTTATACCCCATCACTGTCTCAGCTCCCAGACTCAGCAACAGCACTGTTTAATGTGACTGTTTAACTGCCAGCTGCTGTACTGCTCTTTAAGTATTAATAATTTAGACATTGGCAAACAAGCAGAGATGAGGAGACAGTGATTTGCACTCAGATGTATGCTGCTCATTCCTTAGCTATCTTGTGGCTGCTTTCTCAATCTTCCTCTTTTAAGGACAAACGAGAGCCTTCTCCAGCCCCATAGCCCATGCCAAGCTCATTCAACGTTCCCTATCAGCAAGCTGCCACAGAATATCAAACAGGATTGACCTGTTCCTCCGACAAGGTCCTCAGGAGACTCTGAGGACCCCATTAACTGATTCCCACCAAAATAGAACTTGCTACCGATCTGAGGAAAGATGCCTTTTGCTCTTAATCTACCCCCTACAGCAGCCAGGTCCCAGCTCAAAGATGTTATCTCCATTAAAAGCTCGGCATGGGCTCAAGCAAACTGCTGTAAGATATTGATGATTTCTTTGCTTAATTCTGTTTGATACTCCCTTTCTTTATTAAAAATGTCACATTAAACGGTTGTGAGGATTCTGCTCTTTTTAAACCGAGGCTCCTCTTAACCTGTCAGCTGTACAGCCAGAACAAGGTGAGTCACCTCCCTAGCTGGGAGCAAGGGGAAAAAAGATTGTTCTTTCCTGTGTGCAAATTTCATTGGCTTTAAGATAAAATATTCTCCATATTTAAAAAAAATAAAACAAAAAAAAAACCCAACCCACACATGACCTTCCCCTTCACAGCTATCAGAAGAAGAAGAAACACCAGACCCTCAGAAAATGATGATTTTTGAAAGGGTTTGGAAGCAGGTGGTGAAAAAAAAAAAAAAAAGAAAGAAAAAGAAATTGGCAGCCTCTCAACTCTCCACTCTCCCCTGCAACTTTGGCTCATGGGCTGAGGTTGCCTAAATCCCAGAGCAGCTCTGACAATGAGTCATTTTATGACAAACCCCAGGCTTCATTATCTGCCTCAGCAAACCCCAGCCGGAGCAGCACACTGGAAACCTACAAACTCTCCTTAATAGCTCCTTGTTTTCCCTCTGCTGCATGACCATGCTTGAGACTTAAACAGCTAGAGACTATGAAAGCACAGCTGCCTTTGCAGTACCACTCCCTAACTCCCAGCTCTGACTGCAGCCTGGGATTTCAGGATGCCAGTGTGCTGCAAAGTTGCACTTGAGACCGGATTTAGAGCAGAGGTGAGAAAAAGAAGTGAAAAGAAAGGCACCGGTAGAACAACACCTGAGGTGTTAATATGAAGCAAAAAATGTTTCCAACGGTGTTGAAAAGTTGCAGAGCTTTCAGAAAAGCTATAGCAAAATCTCCCTTTCAATTTCCCCATTCTGCAGCAGGGAATCAGCAATTTAAATGAGAAAGGATCTTTGCCCCTTGATCCGCTTTTGTATCAGAGTGGAGCACAGGGACTGTCCCACAGGTAGGGAGAAGAGTTTTGCCCAGCACCTCCAATACTCTACAGAGATGAACAGCCAAGGCAGCCTCTGCTTTTCCAGCAAAAAGGGACCCATTATGAAAAGCCCTTCACAGATGGACAAAGCTCTGATCTAAGGATTGGGAGAGGCACTGCCACCTGCCCCGAGCCTCCCCAAGCATTTGTACGCCCCAAACCTCCAGCATCCCAGTGCACATGAACCCCTCTGAAGAGCAGGACGCTTCCTAGGGGACTGCAATTCTGATTTTGTTCCTCTCTTTATTCTCCTGCTGGCAAAGCACAGGGCATTCAGCATTGCAGCCTCCTGGATGCCTGATCTCAAACCACCTGCTCCAGAGCTGCAGAGAAGACGAGGCCACCCGAGTGGCATCGCTGCACAATGCTGATCCCCACACTCATGTGCAACGGATCGTGGCTGCCCAGAGCTCGCCGCACACACTGGCAGCATCTCTCCAGCTGGGCATGTGAAGTGCTCTCAGAGTGAACAAACACCAAACATGCTTACTCCTGCTGTTCCCTTGCTGTACAGAGGCAAGACCACATCCTGAACACACGGGAGGGAAAACAAACCCCTGCACTCCCTCTCTCCTCCCTGCCCTGCAGTGCTGAAGATGACCTGTGCTGTGGAACAGAGCACACAGCCACGGCAAACACAACACGGGCACAGCATGTGCCTCCCACACCACACTCAGCTACCAGAATCACCTCCTTGCAGACACCTTGGGTAGAATCTCTAATGTTGCTAGCACTTGTGCTATGCCAAGGCATAATGCCAGGACAAGCTGAGAGCCAGCCAGCCACTCTGTAGCCTGTTCTGCCACCTCCTGTGGTCGCAGGGCCATAGCTGTAGTTGCCACCCAATTCCCTGCATGCCCATAGCAGCTCCTCAGCCCAGGAGGATGTTTGGCTGGTGGCTGCCTCTCTGAAGTGACCCTGCCTCAGTTCTCAAGCCTGTGCCAACTACAATCACCTCTGGCTTCATTCCCAACCCTGCACATTTGAGCAGGAATACTTCTGCCTCTCCCTGCCTCCCTCTCCAGGCTCTGGGGGGCACAGAACTCTCCCACCAACGCACTCTCTGCTGTACGCACCTCGCTGAACAAAGCAGCCCCTTCTGCAGGAAGACTGGGAAATAAATGACCCTAGACATAATAAAGATCTTTACAGATACCCTCTAGGCAGCCAACCTGGCTTAACCTTTCCCTTGGCAGCATCCTCTCCGTATCTTAGGGACTATTTTAACTGGGCTCAGGAGATTGCTAATTTTTTATGTCCGTGCTGCCTGTCACTTTTAGCTCTCCCTCGCTTAGCAAGGAGAGATCCCACTGGAAAGTGTTGACCCCTTGTGCCAAGCTTTGCATATGAAGTTTTTAGTAGGAAAAAGGCACTTTTTGCCTCCAAGAAATTGTTTGCACTGTCATGGCCTTGCAGCAGTTAGTTCAAATAGCTGGCAGGAAAGCTCCAAAGTGCTAAGCACTGTACAAACACATGATCCAGGTGTGCATCCATCCAGACCTCAGCACGGTTGTGTAGCACCAGCTGAAAAAGCATCCAAAGGGTCACACCTGCTACCCAACACCTTCCACTTCAATCCCACAGGACAACCTGCTGCTCCATCACAGCAGGAACCAGCTGTCACCAACAACCACAGCCAACAGGGGCTTAAAATAAACCACCCAGTCCAGGGCAGCAGGATAATCCAGAGAGAGGACAGACAGAGCAAAAGTATCACTCATCTGGTTTGCTGTGCAAAACCTAAAAAAAAAAAAAAA